>OZ030028.1:3925000-4397500 GCA_964023405.1 Apodemus agrarius
CCCTGGCTTGCTCAGCTTGCTTTCTTATAGAACGTAGGACCACCAGCCCAGGGATGGTACCACCAACAAGGGGCACTCCCGCCTTGGTCACTAATTGAGAAAATGTCCCACAGCTGGATCTCATGGAAGCATTTCCTCAGCTGAAGCTCCTTTCTCTGTGATAACTCCAGCCTGTGTCAAGTTGACACACACAACCAGCCAGGACACCCTGGAGTTGAATTACAGATGGTTGTGAGCCCCCATATGCTGGGAACCGAATCCAGGCCCTCTGCACGAGCAGCCAATGCTCTCGATGAATAGATGGTTAAGCCTTCTCTCTGCCTCTTCCGGATATTGTGTCATTGGGATCCACAGCTCACCAGTCCGCAACTGTGCTAGGATCCGCTTTGTTTATTCTGAGTTCTATCCCACCGTATGGACATACCACAATGTGGTTAGTTACCCTTCACTGCCTGAACTGGCTGTTACAACTGAGGACGCTACCAGCCCTGGACCCACTCCAATCAGCATGGTCTGCATTCTCTTGGGTAAATGTCTGGAGTGGGATGCCCAAGTTGTGAACTTTATGGGAACTTGTCCAAGTGGTTTCCAAAGCTGACGCAACATTTGAGACCCCATCAGCCATGCCGAGCACCCCAGCCCCTCCCCATCCAGCCGGGTGCCTGGGCTTCCCTGTGCATTCCGCTGACAGCGTTTGCCTCAGGGAAGCACCTGGAAAGCCTCAAGACTGAAACCCTGCTAGGGACCCCGCCCTTCCTCATCCCAGCTCTCTGCAGCCTTTCCCAAGGGCCCACGTTGGAGCCCTGAGGTCTCAGCTGGCTCTTCCGCTCACCCTAACGCCAGCAGCTCACAGATGTGTCTCCACCCTCCATTAATCCGTTCATCCCTCGCGTTCAGCTGACCGCATCCTTAGGCTCCCCTACCCCGCCCCCTGGGGCAACTCTTCCTCTTTTGGATACTCCCCCCCACCCCCGCCTTGTTCGTTTCTCTCACACACACCGCTAGGTCCATGCTAGTACAGGTTCGAACACCCTGTGGCTTGCTTGTGTGAGTGGCAGACAGGGAGAAAAACCTGAGCTCCTGCCGGGATCAGCGGTCCGCACCCAGGTGGGGGATGGGAGGCGGCAGCCCGACACAGTGGGCGGAGTCTCGGACTGGACATAAACTTAGCTCCCCTCCCCCTGCCTGACACCCTCCTCCTGTCTGACCCTTCCTCCTGCCTGATCCCTCCTCCTACCTGACCCCTCCTCCCGTCTGACCCCTTCTCCTGCCTGACCCCTCCTCCCGTCTGACCCCCACCTTCTGCCCGACCCTCTCCCCACCTCTTCTGGCTTTTTGGCAATGCAATCGGTGTGCTCCCGATTTTTGAGCTCCAGTTTCCCGGGCAGCAGCTCAAGTGATCTTTGCACCCCTATTCGCAGTCCCCCCCCCCTCCCCAAGATGTGAGTGCGATGATACACGAGTCAGGCATGCAGTAAGTGCAGAATAAATGCCAGTCGTCTGTGCTAGGCCCCAGCTCCGCTTGTCCTGCTCTGTACAGAGAGGGGCTGGCTTGTACCCTTCCAAATAACCTTGCCCTTTCTCTGTTTCAAGGAACAATTACGAGACCACAAGAAAGACTTCCGCGTGACAGGGAAGGTCAGCAGGGTGAGTCTTTGGGGCACAGAATTCCCCTAGAACCCCACTGTGATCTGGAGCATGGGATGATGATGTCATAGTAAGAGCAGCAGGGCCTGGGTTCCCAGATTCTGAGTGTGGGGGTGGGGGGGAGGGGTCCAGCTGGGCCTCACTCTGCGCCTCTGTTTCCTCCTCCGTGAAATGGAGAACATTTAAGAGTCTCTTTCAAAGGACGTTTAAGGGGTTCAGGACCTACTGCAGGCATGAGTGGTTTTGCTGAGCGGGTGCCTTGGCCGGCTCAGGCTCTGCACGGTCAGGGGCACAGAGATGGGGCAGGGCGGGGGTGGGGGGTGGGGGGGTGGGGAGCAGCTGTGAGCCGGCGACACCTGGAATCTTCCCTAGGGCCAGGTGTCACGTTTTGGGAATCAGTTGTCTAGCGAATATATTATCAGAAAAGCCAAGAGCATCCTCACTCAAAACTCCAGGCTGGCTCTGCCTGACGTCATCTCCCTCCAGGAGTAGGTGGCTGGCGCCCCCTGGTGGCTGGTCGCTTCATCCAGCGTGTGCCCCTTCCAAGAAAGAAAACACCAGTGTTCTGGTGTTCTTACACAACATCCTCAGGAAGGGGCCTAGGACCCTGGGGAACTGCTCAGGTGCCCTCAAGTTCTGTAACTTCCAGGTCTGTGAGTCCCCCCCCCTCCACTGTTTCTCATCCAAAGGGGAGACAAGTCCAGGTCTGCTCAGTCCACCAGCTGGCCGCCTCTGAAGGTCCAGAGGGAAGCAGCAGACATCGGCACCTCCAGATGCTGGGACATCTCCCCGCCACTCCTGGTCTGTCCCTGAGGGCCCCATCGCCTACCACGTTCCTTCCTGTCTTTCCCTCTGGCTCTCTTCCTGTCTCCATCCTTCTCTCTTATAGTGAAGCCTTTTCTTTGAGCCCTGGAATTGTGGGTCACACCCTCAGCAGGTAGGGTAAGGCCTCTTCTTCCCAGAGGCCCCAGAGAGTGTTTTCAGGAAGAGAAAAAAACATTGTTCTTCCAGGAGACAGGGAGCTGTGTGTTCCAAGCAGCCGTCTCCTGTCTGTGGAAAGGATGGGAAGAAGGACTTGGGGCAGAACAATCGTGAAAGTTACGGGTGCCATGACGCCTTGGTGTCCGAGTGAGGTGGGCGTGCCCACTGTCCGTGTGGCCCACAGATGCCAGCCCTCCTGCCTGGCTGGGGTTGAGGGGCTCTTGGAATGTAGGCTCTAAAGCCAAAGTCTGAGAGCTGACAAAACTGTGACCCTGTGTCTCACTGCCCTGCAAGTAGGAGCCACTAAACTCACAGAACCTGATCCAGCTTGTTGCCTGTTTGTAAAGGTGTGTGTGTGTGTGTGTGTGTGTGTACATATGGAGGCCAGAGGACAATCTCAGTTGTTGTTGTTCAGTAACTTTCTCTTGAGATGCTCCTATTGGCCTGGCCTCTCGGAGGTAGGATAGACTCTAGCTGGCCAGTGAGCCACCTGTCTCTGCTGCCCCCAGGGTGAGGTTAAGAGCGTGAACTCACCGTCTCAGCCTTAAAAATAAAAAAAAATTAAAAAAATTAAAAAAAAATCTGACAGGGCTGGAGAGATGGCTCAGCGGTTAAGAGCACTGGCTGCTCTTCCAGAGGACCTGAGTTCAATTCCCATCAACCACATGGTGGCTCACAACCATCTGTAACAAGATCCGATGCCCTCTTCTGGTGTTCAGCGACAGTGTACTCATAAACATAAATAATAAATCTTAAAAAAAAAAAAAATCAGCCAACCCCAAAGGGACCCAACTTGGGAAGGGTGGATTCAATAAAGTTCTCTAGCTTGTTTATTTGTGTAGTTGTGTGTGTTTGTTGCATGTGAGTGTGGATATCAGAGAACAATTTTGGGGTGTCAGCCCTCTCCTTCGACCATGAGGGTCCCCATGGAGCTTAGGCCGCAAGCACCTTCACCCACTGAGTCAGCCAGCCAGACCCAGTTTTAGTTTTCTTTGAGACAGGGTCTCATGTAGGCCAGGCTGTTCACTAGCCAAGGATGACCTTGAACTCCTGATCCTCCCCAGTTCTAGTGCTGGGATGATGGGTGTGTGCTAGCCCATTCGGCTCAAGCCCTCCGGCACCCCCTTGCAGTTGCCCACGCATTTGTTAGAAGTCTCTATTGTCTAGAAGTCTCTATTGTCTAAGAGCAGCGTGGACATTGGCCTAAGCACCGCCCCCCCCCCCCCCGGGAGGGCTGGAGGTAGCAGCCTGGGCATATGAAGGACTCAGCTACCATTCATTATCTATTGTATGTTTATTGAGCGCCTGTGTTGGGCCAGGCCACACTGCGAGGTCACTTCTGTCCCTGGACGGCTACTCATCGGTTCACACAGAACCAAGGGAGGGAGCATCCGTCCAAGCCAGGGGCCTGGGAAAGCCAAGCCGCCCACCTCTGGAGCCAGAGGAGCGGGCGTGGCGGCTCCCCAGCCCCTCCCCCAGCCCCACAATGCTGCTTTCTTATCAGGCAACAGTGGCAACCAAGAGGATGGCTTTGGGATGAGGGAGTTGAGTCTTTCTTGAGAATGTCAGGACAGGAATCCAGTGACCTGCAGGGAGGCACTCGGCGGTGGGAGGCACCCGGGCGGGGGCAGGGGTGGGGGGTGGGGGCGGGGGTAGGGGGTGGGGGCGGGGGTGGGGGGTGGGGGCGGGGGTGGGGGTGGGTGGGATCCCAGACAAAACAGAACAGGTGGAGAATGTTCACTGGTACTGTAGTCCTTAACTCGGAGACCACCAGGACCCATGAACGAAGCAGGAAGATCAGGAACAAAGCAGAGCCCTTAGGAGCTCTGAACCCTGATTGGAGCGAACCAAGGCCCCTTCCCTAAGACCCTCGTGGATAACTTTCACCCAGGAAGCTCAGATCTACAGCCATGGTGACCAGCAGGTGGGCGTGGTGCCAGCAAGGGTCTTGCTCAGGTGGGCAGGCAGGGGTGTCTAAGGAAGGAAGCTGTGCAGGGTGAGGTCATCCCCATCTCGGTCTCCACTGGGCTCCGCCTTCAGGTCCTGGACCTTGGGCAAGCCCCCATTGGCTGTGACAGGGGCTCCGTCGCCGCCCTCAGGCAGCAGGGATGAGATGCAGATCATCTCCGTCGGGGAGTAGTTCCGCACCGGGTACATGTGGGTCTTGCGGGAGAGGCGGACCGCCAGCACCACTGTGCACACAAGGAAGATGGTGGCCAGAGAGGCTAAGACGAGGATCACCAGCAGGCATTGCTTTACCGGGATGAGGTCTGAGTACCCTGGCGGGGTTGGGGCCAGCGAACTCCCAGGGGTCACCATCAGCCCTTTCTTCTGGCCACTGTCAGGGAAGTGGCCAATGTCCTTGTGAGTCACGGATGGCCCAAGGAAGCTGGTAGATTCATTAGACTCCTCGGACACCGTTTCCATAGCAGTAGGTTCTGTGGGAGGGGCTTCGGTGGCTGCAGACGTTGTAAACAGACTTTCCACAGCCCGATTCCTGGGGAGCAGGGCGGTCTCTGCTTCTGTGGGTGCTGGCTGTGAGGTCTCTGCGCCCAGGGGTGCTGGCTGTGAGGTCTCTGCGCCCAGGGGTGCTGGCTGTGAGGTCTCTGCGCCCAGGGGTGCTGGCTGCGAGGTCTCTGTGGATACTGGCTGTGAAATCTCTGCCTCTCTGGGTGCTGGCTTTGAGGTCTGTGCCTCCGTGGGTGCTGGCTGTGAAGTCTCTGCATCTCTAGGTGCTGGCTGAGAAGTCTGTGCCTCTGCGGATGCTGGTTGGATGGTCATCGCCACTGTGGTTAGACTCCTCTGTGTGGGGGATTCTGTGCTCAGCGTCCCAACAGCTGGCCCTTCTGTACCTGGGCCGGCAGGGCCGGTGGTGGCAACCTTCGCAGTGGCTGTCTCAGAGGCTCCAGCGCCCGTGGAAACACTCGTCTCTAGCATGGCTGTGGTGGTCAGAAGCTCAGTATGAGCAGCCACGGTGTCACTGGCATTTTTCAGCAATTCTGGGGGATCTGTGTTATACATATAGTCAGGGTCCTCAAAATCATCGTCCCCAGCCACCTGTCTCCGCTCCCGGAGATGCACGGGGCTCGAGGCTTCCTTGGTTTCGTGCCCCCAGGGGTCCTGCGGCAGAAGCAGGCTGTTGCCAGGGCCCAAGATGGTCAGCAGCAAAAGGAAGCGTGGGAACATGGTACCTGGGGAGACAGGAGCAGAGACCAGAGACGTCATGTCAGCCTGCCCCTGCCGAAGACCTCAAGACGGTGCTGGTCTGCTCTGGGTCAGGCACTGTGGTGGCAGACGTCTCCTGATGTGGGACCCTTGGCTGGAATCTTTGTGCTAACGCACACGGGTGATACCAGCCCTCCCAGCAGTTTGGGTTAAATTTTGTTTTTCCTTTTTCCCCCCTTTATTTACATTTTAAGTTTATTTATTATATTCTTTGAGACAAGAGTCTCACCCTAGGCTGTCCTTAAACTAACAACCCTCCTGCCTCAACCTCCTGAGTGCTGAGGTTCTATGTAGGAGCTACCATGATCAGCGGTTAAATATACACTTAAAAAAAAAAAAAAAACTAAGCTGGCAGTGGTGGTGCACGCCTTTAATCCCAGCACTTGGGGGGCAGAGGCAGGCAGATTTCTGAATTCAAAGCCAGCCTGGTCTATAGAGTGAGTTCCAGGATAGCCAGGGATACACAGAGAAACCCTGTCTTGAAAAACAAAACAAAACAAAACAAAACAAAACAAACAAGCAAGAAGAAAGAAAGAAAGAAAGAAAGAAAGAAAGAAGGAAGGAAAGAAAGAGGGCTGGAGAGATGGCTCAGCGGTTAAGAGCACTGGCTGCTCTTCCAAAGGTCCTGAGTTCAAATTCCAGCACCCACACAGTGGCTCACAGCTGTCTGTAACTCCAGTTCCAGGGGATCTGAGACTCTCACACAGACACACGTGTAGGCAGAACATGAAAGCACATAAAAAAAATTAAAACTCTGTGGTGAGAGGCAGGCTCTGGGCATTGGCTGATGCCTTTTGGCGGGATACAACTCCTCGAACAGTATCTCTGCAGCAGACACCATCTGCACCTGTCACTTCCTGTATCCTGTACTTGTGTGGTTGGCAGGCAGGAGGGAGGGACAGGGTGACTCTAACGTGTGGGCTCTTCCCTTTTTGCTTTGCTCAATCTGAACTCCTTCACAGGTTACGTACAACTGCAGGGCTTTTTTTTTTTTTTTTTAAGATTTATGTATTTATTATATATATGTACGTACACTGTAGTTATTCCAGAAAAGAATGTCAGATTCCTTTACGGATGGTTGTGAGCCACCATGTGGTTGCTGGGATTCGAACTCAGAAAGTTTGGAAGAGCAGTTGGTGCTCTTAACCGCTGAACTGTCTCTCCAGCCCCTGCACTGACTTTTTTTTGTTTTTTGTTTTTTTTCGAGACAGGGTTTCTCTGTGTAGCCCTGACTGTCCTGGAACTCACTCTGTAGACCAGGCTGGCCTCAAACTCAGAAATCCGCCTGCCTCTGCCTCCCAAGTGCTGGGATTATAGGCATGCGCCACCACACCCGGCTTGCACTGACTTTTTATAATTCATCTTTTAGGAGATTTTCTTTTTTGTTTGTTTTGTTGTTGTTGTTTTGAGACAGGGTTTCTCTACATAGTCCTGGCTCTCCTAGAACTCTGTCTGTAGACCAGGCTGTCCTTGAACTCACAGAGATCTGCCTGCCTCTGCCTCCCCAGTGCTGGGATTAAGGCATGCACCATCATGTCTGGCTTGATCTGATCTAACAAAGAAATCATGAAAACAAAGAGTACGGTACTTGCAGGGACAGTTACCGGAGGACACAGCCCTAGTGGAAGGGCAGAGACGCTGGCAAAGGGCCAGGCTGCTTGAGCCCTGACAGGGAAAAGGCCAGGCCCCATGTGGTTCAGGGACCACCGAGGTCCTAGAAAGGGCAGCAGACTATGGTGTAGGACGGAAGAGGTCCGGACACTGCATCTTAGAAGCTGTGTGACCTGGAGACTGATGCTTGCCTCTCTGAGCAGGGTCCCTCCTGGGGAGGAGTACACGGCCCCGCCTCTGCCCCACTTTCCTGGGGGGAGGGCAATGCAGGAAGAAGCCACCGGTGCCGAAGTCCTTGTCATCATTACGACACCAACTCTGCGCAGGAACAAACACCCCCCCCCCTCCTGCCCTTGGTTCCTGGAAGGTAGAAATTCAACCTCTTCCGGGAAGAAGGGGGTGGGGGCGCTACAGAGGTGAGTTCCTGTGGGCAAGGCAGCTTGGACGGTCTACGGGTCAGGAGCCCAAAGGAGCTCTCTCCGTGGGCGTTGGCTATCTGTTCTACCCACAATCCCCTGAGCGCACAGGAGCCCTAAGGATGAGTCCCACGCTCATCCCCACAGCAGCTGTGTGACTCTGAGCGCCCTCTCTGACCCTCAGCTGCCTCATATGTAAAACGAGTGACGTTGCTACAAAGATGTCCCCGTGGAGGGTCCCAGATGTCGGCTTCTGGCGGGAAGGAATCAGGGAGGACCCTCTGTGGGGACACACGCAGGGAGGCCTCAGACCCAGGAGCCCATGGAGATGAGCATGCGCCACCGTGGGGGAAGGCGCAGGGCGGAGGCTCCTGGCATGCTAGCCGCTCAGGAGGACCACTGCGGCCCAGGAGCTGGAGACCAGCCTGAACACCGCGGCAAGACCCTGCCACGCATAAATAAGTAAATACATTCATTAATATAATTTCTTTTAAAAAAAAAAAAAAAGGCCAGGCGTGCTGATGGATAGCTGCAAATCCAGCACCTGGGAGACAGAGGCAGGAGGAGGTTCGGGTGTAAAAGTAAATAAATAAACAAACCAAGAGTTGGGGATGGGGGTAGATATGCCTCCTGGCCGGGGGTGCGCCTCTGTGGTAGGACATTTGCTTGGCGCTGAAAAGGGAAGGTGTGAAATTCCCGCAGAAAGCCCTAAGCTCTGTGCCTGGGCTTGGCCAGAGCGACCAGAAGTCACACATCACAGAAATTCTTCAGTCTCCAACAAACCAGGGCCGCTAGCCAATCCAGGTCGGTCCCTGCTGTCTGTGTACCTCAAGAGGACAGACCCTGGGATACCGCAGCATCTTCAAGGAATCACAGGGCTCCAGTGCCACACCCTCAGCAGGCAGGCCACGCCCACAGCAGGCGAGCCACGCCCACAGCAGGCGAGCCACGCCCACAGCAGGTGGACCGGAGTCCGACCGTCAGGAGCTTCTCTGGTGGAAATGTCCTGAGATCTCTGCATGTTCTCCAGTGTAAGTGACTCTGGCCAAGCCCACGTCACGCCTCCACCGTGGGTGGCTTCTTCTGTGCATGAACTCCCCCACCTTCTCACCGGGAAGCAGCAGATCTCAGGACCCTCATGATACAGAGAAAGAAAGCAAGCCTTGGAGGGATGGCGTGTCCCTCCTCTCTTCAGATGACAGGAAAACCAGATAGAGGTTGGGCTGAGCTCCCCAGGGTGAAGACAGCCACATCCTATTTGTCTCGATGTCTGTTTCCTGTCCTTCACCGCTAACCGGTAGCTGCCTCCCTAGCCCCTGGAGGTTATGAAGAGCAGGCTTCTAGGGGTCTCGTGTCCCCATCCATTTTAGACCCTGGCCATCATCTCAAAGTCTCAGACTCCGAGAGAAGCAAAGCCAACCACCAGGGGAGCTGAGGTGCTGGCATCCCGGGTGCCACGAGGGGTGTATATCCTGGTGGCTGAGACACTGCGTGGAGAATCAGATCAGTCTAAAAGCTGTGTGACTTTGGGCAACTCGATTTACCCCTTGGAGCCAAGGATAGCCCATCTGCAGTATAGCTGTGCCTCAGTTTACCATAGGGTACAGTCCCTGTGTAAGTCCATGGTAGCGTGAGCATGTAAGAAATACATCATCATGCTTGGCCTGACAAGTAGAGTACCCGGGCCCACCTAGAGCATGCTGGGAATACCTTAGCCTGCAGATGGGCAACCTTGTCTAACACCAGTGTATAAGAATCGATAGCCCAGGGCTGGAGAGATGGCTCAGAGGTTAAGAGCACCGACTGCTCTTCCGAAGGTCCTGAGTTCAAATCCCAGCAACCACATGGTGGCTCACAACCATCTGTAACGAGATCTGACACCCTCTTCTGGAGTGTCTGAAGACAACGACAGTGTACTTACATATAATAAATAAATAATCTGGAGTGTCTGAAGACAACGACAGTGTACTTACATATAATAAATAAATAAATCTTTAAAAAAAAAAAAAGAATCGATAGCCCAGCTGGGCGTGGTGGCGCACACCTTTAATCCCAGCATTTGGGAGGCAGAGGCAGGCAGATTTCTGAGTTCAAGGCCAGCCTGGTCTACAGAGTGAGTTCCAGGACAGCCAGGGCTATACAGAGAAACCCTGTCTGGAAAAACCAAAAAGAAGGAAGAGGAGGAGAGGAAGGAGAAGGAAAAGGAGAAGAAAGAAGAAGAAGAAGAAGAAGAAGAAGAAGAAGAAGAAGAAGAAGAAGAAAGAATGGATAGCCCAGGGTAGATCAAATTTAAAACCCAGGACGTGGGTTATCCGGAATGGGGGTCACTTTCACAGTGCCATAAATCAGGGCAGAGTACTTTAAATCATAACATTGATGAGGTCAGTGTGTGCAGAGGCAAGACGGAGGGCGAGTGGGGGATGGTCTGCGAGAGAGGCTCAGCAAGCAGTAAATGCTCAATGAAAGTCAGTTGTCGTCACCACCACCACCACCACCACCACCATCATCATCATCGTCGTCATCCTGAAACAGGGTTTCACTATGCGGTCCTGGCTAGTCTGGAAACTCACTGTGTAGACCGGGCTGGTCTTGCACTAACAGATCCAACTGCCTCTGCTTCCTAAGTGCTGGCACTAAACCCACGCATGGCTCATTGTCATAATTTTGAATTTTGCATTTTGCATTTAGGGCAAGGGGCTCCCTGCTAACCACCGCCGTGTCCTGGGAAACCCCCAGCCCTGGAGCAGGCTGTGATTGGCAGGCTTCTTTAGAGAACCGAGATCCCCGGAAGCTGGTCGCTGTGACGGGGCCTGGACACCGCCCTCCGTCTCAGCCTCCTCCTCAGGTCCGTGAGTCACAGGTTCCGTGAGGCCTGGAGGTCTAAAGGCGGCTGTGACTCCTGGGTGCACTGAGGGACAGGCGCTGTCACTCAGGGCCGGGTCCGCAGCGGGAGGCCAGGAGCAGGAGCTCGGAACCAGGCAGTCCCCCCAGGGTCCATCTCAGCCCCACACCCTCTGTCCTCGGAGCCGCTCGATCGACTCCTGGCCTGGACCATCTTCCATTCTGCAAACCTTCCTAAAGTTTGTTTCCTAAAACTCCAAGTGAACCCGCGAACTCCCATGGCTCGGCGCCACAGCCGCCTGCGTCCTGAATCCGCAGCACTGTGCGCATGCTGCCTCTGCCGTCGCGGGCTGCTTCGCATTCGCCAGCGGACACACCTGCCTTTTCCGTCAACCTATCGAGGACAATTCCCATTCCCATTTTATGTTTGCTCCGAGGCAGGCTCATGTAGCCCAGGCTGGCCTACATGATCTTGAATTATTGAGTCTCCTCCCTCTGCCTCCCAAGTACTGAGATTAGAGCTGTGTGTCTTGACACTCGGGCCTATTATCTATCTGTCTGTCTATCTATCTGTCTAGCTAGCTAGCTATCTAACATCTATGTATGTATGTATGTATGTATGTATGAATGTATGTATCTGTCTATCATCTATGTATGTATGTATCTATGTATCTATCATCTATGTATGTATGTATCTATGTATGTATGCATCTATCTATCTATCTAACATCTATGTATGTATGTATCTATCTCTATGTATCTATCATCTATGTATGTATGTATGTATGCATCTATCTATCTATCTATCTATCTATCTCTATAGACACAGTCTCACTATATGCCCCTGGCTGGCCTGGAACTTACTATGTAGACCAGACTGGCCTCAAACTCATAAGAGCTCTGCCCACCTCTGCCTCTAGAAAGCGTTGAGCTCCATCCAAGGCCTGTGCCTCCGTTCCTGGGCCCTGCAACTTCTTGCTAGTAGACATCTTACGTGTCTAAATATCCCGTGACCCCTGGAAAGAAAGACCACCCGCACCGTGCTAGATAATGTGGGGGCCCCTTAACTCCAGGTCCAAGCTCGGCTTGTTGGAACCCTAGGGCCCTGGCCAGCTACAGGTGAGGCCTGTGGTTTAGCACGAATTAATTGAAAGACAGCTTTGCCTGATTTTCTAAAGAGGCACGGATAGCACACAGCCCAGGCACCCTGTCTCCTGCCAGTACGCTCCACCACCCACTTCCTGCTCTGTGTAACAGAGGGGACCGAGAGACCTGGTCCCCATGGGTCCAGGGTCCTGCAGCCAGAAGGCCTGTGCCACACCCTAGCTCAGCCATGATGTCATGTGTCGCTAGCTACCTCTCCCCCCCAAGCCTGCTTTTCTCACCTATAAACAACAGCACCGTCCACCAGGAGCATCTGGGTGACCCCAGAGCCCCTCTGGTGACCCGCCCAGGACCCAACCCAGATTTTCTGGAGACCTTGGCAGGAGGGCACAGTCCCTTCCGTTCCCCAGTTTCAGCTCTCTGGCTACTGGCCAAGCTGGTGAGGAAGGAACCTCCCCACAGGGTGTGGTACCAACGGAGTCACCCAGAAGAGCCACCTCCCTTGGCCCTTGGACACCAAGAGGCCAGGCCCTTGTGGATGGCCCTTGGGCTCCATCAGTTATTGGAAAAGGAGACCAACAGAAACCCAGAGACGTCCGGACAGTAGGAACTGATCTCCAGCTACGGGTGGGGGTGGGGTGAGGTCTGGGGGGGGTGGGGGGGCTGGGGGATGCACAGGGGTAGAGCCTTGCCGAGCTTGCAAAAGAGCCTGGGCTCAAACCCCAACCTCACTCAGCAAAGGCAACACAAATCTGCAGGAGTGGGGGATGGGACCTGCTTGGGCTCCATTAGATCCTACGTACAAGCTCTCCAGATGGACCAGGGGTGCGGCCAGTGGGCAGTGCGTTCTCCTAGCGTGCATGAACCAGGTGTGGCAGAGGTGCATGCCCACCATCATAGCACTTGAAACGTGGAGGCACAGAATTAAGGTTATCCTCGGCTACACGGTATGTTTGGGGCCAGCCTGGGCTACGTGAGATTGTCTCAAAACCCCTGGGCCCGGAAGAGATGGCAGTTAAGAGCATCGCCTGCTTTTCCAGAGGACCAGGTTTGAGCTCCGTCAGGCGCACGGAAGCTCACGTCCACCTGCGACTCCATAAGGCGCTGCACACATGGGATGTGTAGACATCCATGCCCATAAAACACACAGACACACTTTTAAAATGATAAGACCAACTTAAAAACAGTTTCCTATGAACAAGTACTGTTTTCTCAACCTGATTTAATCCAGACAAAACAAAACACAAAACAAAGGGTCAGGGCGGAGGAGGCTAGGCCGCTCTAAGGATCAAAGGGAAGCCTGCTGACCTCCACACATGCTGACACTCAAGTGCCTGCTCGTGCACACAATGCCATATGCACACGCACAAATAATAATAATAATAATAATAATAATAATAATGGAAAATAAAAATTTAGATCAAAGAAGGCTGGTGTGGGTATAGTGGTACATACTTGTAACCCTAGCATGAGGCCAAGGCAAGAGGCTAGTCTGGGCTACATAGAGTTACAGGCTAGCCTAATGAACAAGTGGAGACTATATCTGATTCGAAAGAGAAAGAGAGAGAGAGAGAGAGAGAGAGAGAGAGAGAGAATGGAATCCCAGCCTCAACAACTTCGAGACAATCTCCACATCCTTTCTGGACTCGTCCAGACTTAGTCTCAGCTCTGGCCTTGAGTTTCTCACCCATGAGAGGAAGGGCGGTTTAGTGTCTAGGGAGAGGGCCCAGATTTCTCTGAGTCTCCACACACAGAGACTGCAAGGCCAGCCTGGTAAACAGACAGCAGCTGAGCATTTCCAGCGAAGGGTGGAGAAGCCACAGTCCCCTGGGAGTCCTGCGCCACTCAGAAGGGCCCAGGCACCACCGATGCAAAGGCCGGCTTCCTGTCCCTTGGGCCCCCAGCCACTCCCCATGGTTTTGCAAACCAGACTTACCGTGCCCAGCAGAGCATGGGGCAGCTGCCTCGGAGCCCAGAAGCGACTCTGCCTCAGTGACAAGGCCCCAGTCCACACTGCCAGACACTCGTGGTCCCAATCCGCCAACCAACCCCCAACGGCAGGGTGTGGAAGAAGGAAGCGAGAATGAGGTTACTCGGGCTGGTCACGTGACGCCCCACACCCCCTTGTTTGTGACAGCTTTGATGACAAGTCTGACTGAAGCTGGGTGGGCAGTGTGTTGGCGGTGTGATGGGGCTGATAACAATCTTGAAAGTTCAAGGAAGGTGCGGGGCCGGACTGGTGAGGGGACCTCTGCCTGAGACCTCGGAGAAGAGTCACAGCGGTTCCGTGGGCAACTGGAGAGAGGCGGCCAGGGAGGGCCACGGCGTGGAGGACCATGGCGTGGAGGCAGACGACGTGGAGGACCACCGCATGGAGGCAGACGACGTGGAGGACCACGGTGTGGAGGCAGACGGTGTGGAGGCAGAGGCCGGATGGAAGGGAGGGGGCCCGCAGTTCCATTCAGGATGGAGAACGGGAGGCAGAGGGGCGAGAACTGCAAAGCACCCACCACTTTGGGACTTGTGTGTAGAGTGACTTTTGTGTGTGTGTGCTCATGTGTGCACTTGCATGTATACATGTGTGTGCACGTGTGTTTGTACATGTGTGATCATGTGTGTGCACACGCGTATACATGTGTGCATATTGTGCACATACATGTGTACATGTGTGTGCGTGTGTGTGGCGCATGCACGCATGTGTGTACCCCCCAACCCCTCCACGTGTCTACAGCTCAGCTTGCTTGGCCTCAGGATCCTCCTCCCTCCGGGGCTATAGGAGGCTTCTCCTCTCAAAAGGTTCTGCGTGACCGGGTATGGTGGCTCTCACTTCTAATTCAGCCGTGGGGATGCCAAGGCAGGAAGAGCACTGTGGGGTCTGAGACTAGCCTGGGCTAAAGAGGTAGACCCTGTCTTAACCACCCCATGAATAACCCAGCAGTCGAGGACTCCCTGGGCAGGGAGGGCCCTTCCCCAGTGGATTTATTTCTCCCTTATCTGCTCCTTTGGCCAAGCCCGCATCTCAGGCTGACCAGCAGCCATGGCCTCATGCGATCCCTTGTCCGTGGGACGATGAGACGAGCCAGTAAACAAGCTGGTAGGCCGTTGCCACACCCCCTCCAGTAACCGCGTCACCCCAGGGTGAGCTACGGGGTCGGACAGGAGATGGACAGCACGGGCGAAGGGTGGAGGCTGAACAGACGCCGCGCGGATCGGGAAGCAGACAGACAGAGGGATTAGCCTCCGGGGTCTGCCCCGCAGCTTTGCAGGGCCAGGTTCAGGACTCACGTTGAAAGAAGGCCATACCCTGCCTTGCACCTAAGTGGTTTATAAAAACGAAAGCCCGAGGGTGAGGTGGTACCTGAGAGGCTGAGGCCAGCGTGGGTTACACAGTATCAGGCCAGCCAGGGTCGCATCGCTTGTCTCAAAATATAAAACGGGTCTGATGAGAGGGCTCAGCGGATAAAGGGGCCTGCGGCCAAATCCTGATAACCTGAGTTCAGGTCCTGGAGTCTGCCAAGAAGAACTGAATCCTGAAAAAGTTGTTTTCTGTCTCTCTCTCTCTCTGCCCCCACCCCCCCCACACACACACACAATAAAAGTGTTTAAAATAAAGCAAACAAAACAAAACCAACCAGACAGACAGACAGACCCGAGCCTCCGGTCGCCATGTCCTTTCGGCAGCCTTAGGAAGCCAGCGCTGGGTCCCATGGCTGAGTCTGCCTGAACAGACAGATCAGCTGCAGAACAGGGCTCAGATCCGGGCCATGGCGTGAGCGGCATGAGAGGGGATTGCAGCCGCCGAGTGCTCCGCAGCCACCGCATCACCCCAGCCTGCTTATGTGGCGGTAGGGCAGCGAGCGACCCTTCAGCCCTGTCAGGGTCCATCAAGCAGGAAGACCTGCTTTCCTAGAGGTTCAAACATTTCGGGCGTGGATTCCAGTTCATGCTTTCTCTGGGGCCGTAAAGCCACATCCTCCTGCACCTGACACCTGCGGAGCGCATGCGTGCTCACAGCAAGCAGTTCCGTGCCTCTGGGAACGAGCCCGGGAGACCCCCCCCCTCAGGGACAGAGCAAGGGCACTCAACTGGGGCAACATCTGGGGAGACACATAAGTCCCACGCCGTGGAAATATGTCCCGTGGTGGAATATGGTGCGGGCACCAAAGACCATATTCATGCTTGCTAAAGCAAACCCGAAAGGAGGCAGTTTGAAAGAGCCTGAGCAGACAGACAGACAGTCACAGACAGACAGGCCTTGCTTGAGTTGCCAACAGTCGCCAGCAAAGCTTTAGCCTCTTCTCGGAGCTCCGTAAAGACAGTCTGAACTTGCGCCCAACTAATCAGAAGGATCCAATAAGTTATAACCAATCACTAGGGAGCTTCCAAGTCAATCGGCTCTTGGTTTTCCGTTTGTGTCTCTGAGGACCCTTGGCCAGGCCTCCTGAATCTTGTCTAGCTTGAAGCCTCTTGATTTATTAATTATTGTTTTGTTTTGTTTTTTGGATTTGGTTTTTTCGAGACAGGGTTTCTCTGTGTAGCCCTGGCTGTCCTGGGAACTCACTCTGTAGACCAGGCTGGCCTCGAACTCAGAAATCTACCTGCCTCTGCCTCCCAGAGTGCTGGGATTACAGGTGTGCACCACCACCGCCAGGCTGATTTACTAATTTTTACTATGTTGTGTGTGTGTGTGTGTGTGTGTGTGCATAGTACAGGTCAAAGGGCAACTTTTGGGAGCCCTCTGAGCCCTGGGGATTGAACTCAGGCTGGGAGGCTTGTTGGCAAGTGCCTTTAGCCATTTTGTCAGCCCCAAGCTGCTTAATTTGTGAATCGGTGTTTAAATAAATGTTACAAAAACATTTCTTTTTTAAAAGATTTATTTATTTATTTATTTAATGTATGTGAGTACACTGTAGCTGTTTTCAGACACACCAGAAGAGGGCATCATATCTCATTACGGATGGTTGTGAGCCACCATGTGGTTGCTGGGATTTGAACTCAGGACCTCAGGAAGAGCATTCAGTGCTCTTAGCCGCTGAGCCATCTCTCCAGCCCAACATTTCTTTCCTTTTGTCTCAGTTTACCTCCAGCACACTGTGGGTATCCAGAGCGCACAGGAATCACTGTTATCAGCCATGGGTGTAGACAAGCCCTCTTCTTCCCAGCCCTTAGGCTGAGACAGGCCCTTGCTAAATCCCTAAGGCTGGCTTTGAACTCACTCTGTGGCCCAGGCAACCCTTGAACTCATGATTCTACTGCCCACAAAGCTGAGATTGCAGGCGGGTCTCAGCTCTGCTTTTCAGAAACGGAGCCTGGAAAGAGCCAAAATCCATTACAGACCACAGCGATGATCATTTGCATAAGAGATGTGAGGACCTGGGTGTGGTGGCACACACCTGTAAGTCTGGTACTCTGTGGGCCAAGGCAGGAGGATTGCATCAAGTTCAAGCTCGGCTTGAACCACAGATGGCGTTCCGGGATAGCCAGGGCTGTGGATCAATTGCTCTATGTCCAAAAATTACACACACAGGGCGGGGCATGGTGGCGCACACGGGCAGGTGAATCTGAGGATAGCCTGGTCTACATACCGAACTTCAGGAAGCTATAGTGAGCCCCTGCTTCAAAACAAACGAAAGGGGGTGGAGATGGGGGCGGGTACTTACAAAGCAGGCCCCGCCCCACAAGGGGGAAAACCGGACGCAGACCAGGTAAACAGCAAAGCTCTGTTGTGCGCGCATTGAGGGTTTGATCAGCGTTGAGCTCATTGGCTGTCCCTGCACTTTGCTGCCCTGCCCTTTGCCCCACTCTACTTTTTTTTTTTTTTTTTAATATACACATATATTTTAAACTACCTGTACTGGTGTCGTGTCCATGTGTTTTATTTGTTTAGGTCCCACTGACTGGACCCAGAGCCCTCCCGTGGGCTAGCCCTCAGCCGTGGAGTTGTGTTATCCTCAGCACGGCTACCTCATAACTAGGAAGGAGCTCTTGGAGAGGTCAAGGACTTTGTAGATTTTATCCTTCTGGCCCTCGCCAGCCCACGCGCCCCCCTCCCCCCACCAGGGTCAGCTTCCTCCAAGCCCGACACGCTCCTACCAGCCATGGTTCCTTCCCAAACATGGTTCCTTCCTGCAGCCCCAAATGGCAGCAATCCTCCTGGTTTCCAGATCTCTGTAGAGGACTCTGCAAGGATCTGGCTGCCTGTTCAGGAATTACAGAAAGAACTATGAACTCCCAGTGAGGAGCTTCTCCTCTTCTCCTTCTCCTTCTCCTTCTCCTTCTCCTTCTCCTTCTCCTTCTCCTTCTCCTTCTCCTTCTCCTCCTCCTTCTCCTTCTCCTCCTCCTCCTCCTCCTCCTCCTCCTCCTCCTCCTCCTTCTCCTTCTCTTCCTCCTCCTCCTCTTCCTCCTCCCCCTCCTTCTTCTTTCTTCTCCTCCTCCTCCTCCTTCTTCTCTTCCTCTTCCTCTTCCTTTTTCTCCTTCTTCTCCTCCTCCTCCTCCTTCTCCTTCTTCTTCTTCTCCACCTCCTCCTCCTCCACCTCCTCCTCCTTTTCTCTTTCTCCTTCTCCTTGATTTATTTATTTTATGTATATGAGTGCACTGTAGTTGTTGCTGTCTTCAGACACCCCAGAAGAGGACATCGGATCCCGTTACAGAGGTTTGTCAGCGGCCCTGTGGTTGCTGGGAACTGAACTTAGGACCTCTGGAAGAGCAGTGCCATCTCTCCAGCCCCAGACAGTGGATCTTTACTGTTTCTGTGGACCTGTTAAGTCATAATACCAGCTATGTAAACAAATTGATGAACTGTGTTTCAATAAAACTTTATTTACAAACACGGTATTTGTCTATGTGACTGTGGCTTGTGCTTCTGCTTAGGGCATTTTTTCCCCTTTTAACCAACAATGACCACTTAGCAGACCCCAGTTCCTGTGCCCCCCAAGCCTTCTCAGATCACCACACCTCTCCCCCATGATTCCAGAGCACCCAGGCCTGCCCCTGCTTGATGAGTGCTTTTTCCCTCGAAGCGTTGGGAGGAAAGCCATATCTATTTTGCTTGGCGTGACATTTCCTAGTCCTAGCACAGAACCTAGCACTAAGAAATAGTTGGTGTTCAGGTTTCCCAAGCCCTGTCCTGGCTCTTTGACCATTATAATTATCCTATAAGGAGGTACTACTGCTGCACCCATTTTAGAGGTAAGAAATACCAAGTCTGGAGGAGTGAAGTATCTTGCCCAGGATCTGATGGTGGGTAGCAAAGACAGAGTAGATATAAAAGGGCCTAATTAGAGCCCGAGTCTTAGCTCCTCCCCACATCCCAGCCTGCTGTGAGCAGTTTGGGAGGATGCAATGTCCTTATGCCTCTCACAAATTGTGAGCCCCTGGAGTGTGGGGTGGGAATTACAATCCTGATGTGTGCTGAAGACCAGCGGCAGGCTAGCCTGGGAACTGAGGCTGTTTCTGGGTCTGCTGGGGAGCGGGTGCCCAGTGGCACTCAGCGATGGCAGAGCCCATCCCAAAAGTGGGGCCGTGGCTTCTGCTCGGCGGCCAGGCATCTCCTGAATACTCACTCCTGCCCTCAAGCCGGTCTTCCTTGTTTCAGCTGACTTGGGGGTGGGGTGCGGGGAGGGCTCACAGGCTCCTGGCCACAGTGAGTTCCCGGGCCATCACCATGGTGGCCTGCATGGCTGTGTCTGCCCCCTGCCTTTAACTGCACTTTGCACTAGTTGGGAGAGGAACCTGAAACCCAGTGACTTCATTAAACAGGGGGGAAGGGCTGGGCAGCCTGAGCTTCAGCTGGCCAGGCTCGCCTTTATAATTTTTAAAATTGTATGTGTGTGTGTTGCACCAGCAAATGTGTCTGCCTATCACATACACTCCTGGGACCTTCCTCAATGGCTTCACCATCTTATTTATTTACTTATTTAGAGACCGAGTCTCACAGAACCTGGAACTCAAGGATTCTGCTGGACTACGTGACTGGCTAGCCCCAGGCGACTCCCCAATCTGCCTCCACCCAGCATACACTGCTATGCCCAACCTTTCTGTGGGGGCTGGGGACTCAAACCAGGTCCCCAAGCTTGGCCACTAACCACTTCAAACATTGAGCCATCTCTAGCCCTGTGGTGGAAACAGGCTGGACTCAACTTAGCCTGGAATAGCTCCAAGCTTTGCAGGCCTGATGATCAGTCTCAGATGCATGCCACGCCCTTCTTAGAACCTCACCTTTCAGAAAGGAACAATGACTTAAGTTTCGGAGGGCAGATAGGATTCTTGGCCAGATGTGCTCCTCGAGTTTAGGGTCACCACGAGACAAGCTTGTGGGATAGGTGACAATTCTCTCTGCAGGCCTATGAACAGCCTTTGCTTCCCAGGCTAGACCACCGATGAGCTCCAGCATGCTTTGGTTTTGGGGGTTGGAGAGATGCACGGCCCTGGCTGCTTTGCAGAGGACCTGGGTTCAGTGCTCCCGCAGGGCAGCTCACAGTTGAAACTCTATTCTGAGGGAGGAGATCCAGCTCACTCCTTTGGCTTCTGTAGACACTAGGAAAGCCTGTGGTGTATGGGCACACACACAGGCAAATGCAAATGATTCATACAAAAAAAAAATAAAAGTAAATCTTAGAAGCTTAAACCTGGCCAGTCAGATAGTCTTTGTTCATCCACATATTCCCAAGATTCTCCATCTACTGGGGGTGTGGGTGTGGGTGTGGGTGTGGGTGTGCTTTGAAAGGCCCAGCTAGGGGCGGGCTTCACCCCGGTCCCCAGCCCCTTCCACTCCAGGGCTCGTAGGTCTATCTGAGCCATCTGCAGGGGAAATGGCTACTGTCCCCCCACTTGCCAGATCCTACTCCCCTCCTCAAACAGGAACACGGCGACAGGGTGTTCACTTTCAAGCCCAGATTCTGGACGCCCACACGGGCAGCACCTGAAGCTGTCTCCACCCTGGAGACCGCAGCACAGGCCGTTTCCTCAGAGGGAGCAGTTCCTTCTCCAGCGCAGTGAAGGTAGTGACCACAGCCTCTCCCCACACCCCGAGCTCTAGTGGGGGGGGGCAAAGCCAAGCTGATACGCATTCAAATCCCAGCAGAGGGGAAGCTGAGGCAGGGGTGCTGGGAGATGGAGGATATCCTGGGCTACAGGACACACACACACATGGACACACACGCACAGACACACACGCACAGACACACACACATGGACACACATACACATACACATGGACACACGCACGGACACACACACACACACACATACCCCACACACACGGACACACACGCACGGACACACACACACACATGGACACACACACGCATGGACATATACACACATAGGGACACACACACACACACACACACTCCCCACAGACACGCATGCATGGACACACACACACACACACACACACACGGACACACACGCAAGGACATACACACACACCTAAAGAAACAAGACATGCAAAAAAATTCCATGCCTCCTCCAACCTTCCTGCAGCACCCAGCTGGAGCCTGCGCCTGGCAGGGCAGATGACCCTTCCAGACCAGCTGATGGACACAGCCCTTTCTCTGAAGCTCCACCAGGGTCTCAGTGGCACACGCAGTCATCATGGGTGTAGGAGGGATAACTGTTGGAATCTGAAACGTCCCCTTTAGGTTTGGGTTCCGAATGCTTGTTCCCCGGCTTGCCAAGTTTCAGAGGGAAGTTTCAGCGTCCCTTACACGCTCTTTTGGGGTC
Organism: Apodemus agrarius; assembly: GCA_964023405.1. Classification (NCBI taxonomy): domain Eukaryota; kingdom Metazoa; phylum Chordata; class Mammalia; order Rodentia; family Muridae; genus Apodemus; species Apodemus agrarius. The sequence goes on from OZ030028.1 coordinate 3,946,549, forward strand.
ATTTGATATATTGAGCGTTAAGACTCTGTGGTTCTGCCGAGCAGTGGTGGCGCACGCCTTTAATCCCGGCACTTGGGAGGCAGAGGCAGGCGGATCTCTGAGTTTGAGGCCAGCCTGGTCTACAGAGTGAGTTCCAGGGCTACACAGAGAAACCCTGTCTCGAAAACAAAACAAAACAAAAAAGAGTCTGTGGCGGTGGGCACAGAAGAATCAGCCGTGGATTATCAAGCGACCAGCACCATTTGCGGTGCTGAACTTTTGTGTTCCTGGAACAATAGATGCTGGTCATCTGGAGCTGAGCGATCACCGGTGATTCGAAGAGACCAGCATCACCGAGGAGCGGAAATCTTGGAACTTCTGCCTCTAAGCCAGCACACCAAAGTCTGCGGTCTCCAAACTGGGAAATGTGCGAGAGTTTCCCAGGTGGTGCTGGTTTTTAAAGCATCAAAGGGTCATGGAGAGCAGCTGAGGCTCAGCACAGTGTGGCAGGGGTTGCAGTCACGACCCCAACCCCCAACGTCTTGGAGATGCACACCAGTACTGTGGAATCACCGCCACAGACGGCAGCGGCTGAGGCATGGGGCTGGGCGGAGCCTGCGAGACAAGCTGTCTGGTGGCGGAGGGCAGAGCTGGAGAAGCCTCCTGGGCCCCTCGGAGCCCAGGGGACCGTGAGTGGGTCCCAGAGGTCAAGCATTGAGCTTTCCACACTGTTAGACTTTGATTTCATCACAACTGTGTGCTGGTTCCATCCTCCGGGGAGTAAAAAATATTTGTTTTGATTTTACAGAGGCCCAAAAGTGTTTTGGAGAGACTGAAATTTTACAGACATTGGAAAGCTTAGAGGTTTTGGATATTTTAGAGTCTTTGAACTTTAGAGGAGACTAGATTTTTTCTTAGTTTTTTTTTTTTTTTTTTAAAGCTATTTACTGCCGGGCGGTGGTGGCACACACCTTTAATCCCAGCACCTGGGAGGCAGAGGCAGGTGGATTTCTGAGTTCGAGTGAGTTCCAGGACAGCCAGGGCTACACAGAGAAACCCTGTCTTGAAAAAAACAAAACAAAACAAAACAAAACAATATTTACTATTTTTTTTTCTGCATGAGTATTTTGCCTGTATGTATGTATGTGCATCTCGTCCATAGCTGGTATCCACTGAGGTCAGGGTTAGGGTTATGGGACTGGAGTTAACACATGGTTGTGAGCCAGTGGGTGGATGCTGGGAACCTACCCCAGTGACGCACAAGTTAACCCCAGCCAATGCTAGCTCAGCCTTGGATGATTTATAGAGACTTGTTAATATTTGAATTTTTAAAGGATGTGGGAATTTTTAAATTTGGACTGTCTTATATTATTATGTTTTTATTAAATACATGAAAAGGTAATTTATTAAATATTTTTACTTACTGAAAGAGAAAAAAAGCATGTCTCAACAGTGAATTGAGGGCATATGGACAGAACGAGTTTTGTAAGGTCCCTGGTTTTAAATGCCATATAGCATTGACAGGGTGGTGAGTTAAAAATAGCCACTCCCGTGGTTATGTGCAACACACAAGTGAATATGAAATGCTTCTGAGCGCCCTAATAGGTCTTTTTATTTTTTTGTAGATCCAAAACCAGTTTTATTATCTCAAGACTTGGTTTTACTGTCTGGGCTGGCCTTTAAACTCAGTGGCTGACAGTATAGGAGTGAGCCACTGTGTCCAGTTCAAAATTTAAAAATAAATATATAAAACAAACAAACAAACAAACAAACAAACAAACAAGAGTGAAGCTAAGTCGGAAAGACAGCCACGCGTGCTGGAGCTCTCTCCATCGGCACCTCTTCCTTGCCTTCGGGTTGACGTAGCCGTCGGGGGAGTCTGTGTGGAACACGGCGTGTGGCTTTTATTCTTGATCATATCAATGTTCAGGTGTTTTTTCAGCAGACCTATAGAAGTACACTCAAAGTACACTATTTCATTTTCATATAGCTACATTGTTTTATATTTAGCATGCCTGCTTGGGGCATGTGTTCTAGGTGTGCAGTGTTACTTCTGTGAGTCAGCTCGACGAGCGGTCCGCTGGGCTGGCCAGCACTGCCAACGTGACAGCAGCTACAGTCATTTGGAAAACAGGACTTTCAGATGAGAACGGTGGACTCTGTAAGATCAGCCTGTAGGCAAGTCGGACAATTTTCATGACTGAGGCCCAGCCATTATGGGTAGCATCGTGCCTGGGCAGGTGGTCCTAGGGTGTGTAAGAAAATAAACGGACCGAGCCAGTAAGCAGTGCTTGCTGGCCTCTGCGTCTGCTCCTGCCTCCTTCAGGTGTGCAAGGGCTGCTCTTTGTATCCACTGGACTCCAGTCATCCGGATTAACTAAAAACCCAAGCAGCCACACACACCTGGGAGGGACTTTTCCTGATTGGATCCTTTGAGGTGGGAAAACCCACCCTCAATCTGGGCTACACCTAGTAGCAGCCTCTAGAGAGGATGTGGAAGGAAGCTTTTGCTTTCTGCCTGCTTGCCCGACTGGTGTGACAGCCACTTCTTTGGAATTCTGGTGCAGAACGAAGACCAGCTGAGACAACCAGCCTCACGCACTGAACGGCTATTGGATGCTTGGGCTTTCCCTCAGGAGGCAGCCATTGCTGGCTGGATTGGAGCGCAGCCTGTGAGCCTCTGCTCCTCTAGGGACCCCCACCAACAGGTTCCTGCTGCCCCGAGTTCCTACCCTGACTCCTGGATGACGAATACGCTGTAAAGGGAGACCAGCCCTTTCCTCTCTGAACTGGTTTTGGCCATGCTGATTTACAGACTAAGACAGCAGCAGGATTGTAGGTTGTAGCAAAAGAGTCTCTATTACACAGACCTCCCAGTACTCAGGATAATGGCTGAAATATATAGCATGTTCAAATTAAAATAACATACATTCTGTTTTGAATTATGCGTATCTTTTTGTGGATGCTTGCAGCAAAGTTCAGGGGCTCACAGGGGCCAGAAGTGGGTGTCAGATCCCCAGTTGTGAGCTCCCGATGTGGGTGCCAGGAACTGAACTGGTTCCTCTGCGAGGGCCGTACACGCCCTCGGCGGTGAGGCAGCCGAGCCGCCACAGCATGTTCCGACTGTAGACGGACACTGGGATTTGGATTTCAGGGTCCTTCTTAGACAGCCGTCCTTCGGGTGTCTGCCTGCTACTTTAACGTGCAAATGCCAACAAGGCGCGCACACCTTTGGTCCCAGCACTGGGAAGGCAGAGGCGGGTGGATCTCTGCGAGTTTAGGGCCAGCCTGGCCCACAGAGGAAGTGCTGTGCCAGGCGAAACCACAGAGCGAGTCCTTTCCTCAAGACAAAGACCACCACCCTGCGGTTATTATTAGCTTTTTTGGCTTTTCAAGACAAGCTCTCTCCGTGTAGCTCTCGCTGTCCTGGAACTTGTCTTGCAGGCCACACTGGTCTTGAACCCTTGTTCTTCCGGAGTGCTGGGATTTAAGTGTATACGGCCATATCCAGCCAGTTACTTACACACACACACACACACACACACACACACACACACAATCAACTGCACCTCACTCTCCACTTTTTTTTAAAAGATTTATTTGATGTATATGAGTACACTGTAGCTGTCTCCAGACACACCAGAAGAGGGCGACAGATCCCATTGCAGATGGTTGTGAGTCACCATGGGGTTGCTGGGATTTGAACTCAGGACCTTTAGGAAGAGCAATCGGTGCTCTTAACCGCTGAGCCATCTCTCCAGACCCCTTACTCTCCACTTTTAAAGGATTTATCTTTATGTTTATCTGTGTCCGAGCATCAGTATGTGTACACATGCAGGTGCCTCTGAAGGCTGGAGTGCCTGGCATGGGGTCGCCCATCGTGGATGCCAGCAAATACATACTAACTGCTGTGCACCCCATCCAGTCCCAGCTAGAACTTACTATTTTTTTTTTTTTAAATTTTTCTGTCTTTCTTAAATGACTAACCAGCCATGCAGTGTTCCGGGAGTGTGACCAGGCCCTGAGGAGGGCGGGTGGGGTACCTCTTAGTCCTCAAAGCGTCTGCTTTATGCTCCACTGGTGTTTCGGAGGGAGGCCCTCAGGTGAGAAGTCTAAGAAGGTACAAGCCATTCAGTCTGGTCGCAGAGGAGAGCCTGCCTTCCGGAAAGGCACTGTCACTGTGCACACGTGACTGCTAGCAGCGGCCTATAGGGGCAGCAACGAGCACCCTCCCCCCACCCCCCATGGAAAGTGTGCCCTTGACCATGCCTCGTGCCCACGACCCAGCGACAATGTCAGGATTGTTTACTGCGCTAGAAGCAGAAAGGGCCACTCAGAGTTAACAGACGCTCTAAGGCCCAACCAGAAGTGTTTCTGAACGGGGCTCGGAGCACTAAGTAGGGCAGGGAAGTAACCTTAAAAAGTAAGTTCTCTCCAGACGGCGGCTGTCTTGCTGTCTGGGGGCAACACAAGAAGCTCTTAGTTCTGGCAAAGAGTCAAGGTGGCCACAGCCAGACAACGCGCCAGCGGTAAACAGACCACCAGACCTCTCCCCATACAGAGGCCAGCCAACTTCCCGTCCCATCCCCCGCCTGGCGTGGGACCCAGCGGCTGCTCTGCTTGCAGGGAGGACAGAGCCTGGGGAGGGCCCTCCGGGAGTGCCGAGGAAGGTAAACAAGGAGGTTCCTCTGCCCCAAAATTGAGACGTCATGGCCGATGGGGCAACAGAAAGGGGGAAGCTGGAAGGTGCAGACACGGAGGCCCTGCTGGGCGGAAGCGCCATCCCGGCCACTGAGAACGCTGCTTTGAACACTTCCCGGTGCGGTGTACAGTCACTCGGGATACAGAGGCGGGAGGCTCAGCGCTCTCTACAGCCACAGAGCCAGGTCAAAGGCAGCCGGGGCACCTGTACCTCGGCCTTTTCTTTTTGAGACAGGAGCTCTCTAAACAGCCGTCCCTCCCTCTGCCTCTGAGCGCTGGGCTCCGAGACCTTGTCTTAAACAACAATACGCCCAGGTCTGAGGATGTGGCCTGGTAGGTGGAGTGTTCGCTGAACATGTGCAGAGGCCCTGGCTCCCTGCACCACGCAAACCAGGCTTGGTGGGGCAGGCTTGTGATCCCGGGCACTCAGGAGATGGAGGTGGAAGATTGCAACCAATTCGGGACAAGCCTGGCCTACACGATACCCTGTCTCAAAAGAAAAACAAACTCCAGTGAGGCGCTCCCCACGTGGGTCATTGGTGTCCCTGGAAGAGCCAAGGGTCGGTCAGCTTGGGTGCCTCTTTCCTGTGGGATTGCCATCCTTCCTCCAGGACAGGGGAGAGGCTGCAGGAAGAGCGTGGCTTCAGGTTACGCGGGCCACTGGCCGGAGGCAGGGTCCGCTGTGAGAATCCAGCCCACAGCACCAGCACCTCTGGATCGCCCGCCCACCTACCTGCCCGCTCTCCCTGCTCAGCAGTTGCAGGGTGCCTGTGCCCAGCAGGGGTGTGGCCGCCTCAGAGAGCGCCCGCCCGAGTGTGAAGGAAGAAAGAAGTACAGCACGCGGTTGTAATCAATGTCTTTTATCTCTGAAATCGGAAGTGAGTGTTTTGACAGAACTGGCCACTCTATAAGAGTGGTGTAGGAGCAGCTCACGGTCCTCGCCGGCCACGGCTTTAAGACAAAGCAGGGAAACAGAGCTCCCCTCAGCGAGTCAGGTGCCTGCTCAGCCGGCACACACTACAGTCACTCCTTCCTCTCTGAACCACATTCCCCCTGGCTTCAACACCAGCCTCTACAATCGTTCGCTTAATTAATTGACTGACCCCAGAACCTTCGTGACACAGTCCTCAGCACAGGACAGTGCAGACAACGCAGTGACTCGGTCCAGCCTTTCCTCTCCATCTCATTATCCAACAGTAAACACAGGACAGACAGGGAAACCCACAAAGGCTCAGGAGCCCTGAAGCTGCCACCAACGCCCATCTAGGTAGGTGGCTGAGAGAACCTGTTCTTACCAGTCCCCAGTCAGTCTACACACTCTAAGCGCTGTTCCCACACTATGCCTCTGTCCTGATAACCTGTACATGTGTGGACAGCCAGCACTGTGCCCACACCAGCACGAACACATGCCAAGGTCTGCCTGTCATGATCCCAGGTCGCCCGCTTTCACAGACGTGCAGCGTGAGGGTGTGAGGTGAGGGCGGGGCTGCGTTCCAGCTGCTGCCCTGGAACAGGCACGTCTGGGGAACTGCCGCGCTCCACACGGCCGCGGTTGGTCGGTTGGCTGGAGGGCGGCAGCCTGACCTGGGTGGCGGGGCAGAGGGCCTGTGCGTGACCAGCTATGGTCTATCTCTGAACTTCCCTTTCTATTTTGTTCTGGACCGTCCCTTCGGCTGTGACATTCAAGAGCCCTCAGAGACTGGCTGGGTGCCTGAGACAGGAGGGAAGGCAGGAGCGAGGGAACAGAGGGTCTGGGGCAGAGGCTGTGCGCACCGTGCCTGGTTCAAGTCCCACACTATACCCCAGGGCCAGGCAAGCTGCCTCTGCGGACAAGGACTCTCAACACACGGGTGTCCGCTTGCCTTGGGTGTCCTTGTCCAAAACATCCCGGAAGTAAACCACACTGCTGGAAGGGACGGGCACAACCGTCTGCAGAGAACAAAGCTGCAGAAACACGAGCTATCTGGGTTAGGGTATAACCACTGCGGTACAGCTTCAGGGGGGTGAGTTCCATCTGCACAACCACCCAGCTTCTAGGAAAGAGAGCAAGGGGAGAGACAGGACAAGAGCTTTTGATGGAAGACTCAGCGGGCTGGGGCAGTGTGTGGGTCCGCGTGATTTCTCAAGTCTTCCTCCTGGACCGTCGGTCGACGCCCAGGTTTGTGCTGTGGGTAAGCCGGCCCTGTGCGGCTGCGCTGATTGTTCTCGTGAGTGTTTATACAAAATAATCATCTCATCTTCATTTAGTTTATAAACAATACACAGTGCTGTCCCTTTCAAATTGAGGAGAAAAAAAAAAACACACAAATACTGCAAAGTAGCAAAATACAAAGAAAAAAAGCTACTTTTGGTTTTGGCAACATTAAAAAGGAAGAGATGGAGAGCAGAGGTGGCACTGGCCAGCGGTCATCAGAAGGTGTGTGGGAAGGATGCTTGGGGGTGGGGGGGCTGTCTAAAATTCAGAATATCTGGCATTTCAAATGCAGTAAGGTTCAACAAGTCACCAGACCTGTCAAACACAAAAAGCTCCCTGATAAAAAAGCTCAGCTTTCATGTTTTTGAAAATCTGGGAGAGGAGTTGAGTTCTTACTGGAATGTGGCCTATGGCTGGCTGACAGATCTGAGTGGATCTCCAGAAGGCAGGGCCTCCCTCTGCCCTCCCTTGGAGCGCCAGCGAGCAGCTGCGTCAGCGGAGGTGGGCGGGCCTCAGGCAGCCATCTTCGCCAGCTGCTGCTCCAGCTTCGAAATGCGCTCGTCTTGATTGCAGATTGTGTCCTTTATGGATTTGATTTCTTTTAGAATCTCATCCAGCTTGGCTTCGTTCTGCTAAGGAACAGAGAACACAGTGACCAGGCAGCGTGAATGAAGCGCAGGCCCCTCTGTTCACTCTGACAGCGCGTCGAGGCTCAGTGTGCCCCTCGCACGCCCAGGAGAGTGAGCTGCAGTCCCTAGGATGCTTGGTGTCCCCGAGGCGCCAGGGAGGCCTCTGAGACAAGGAGAGGCCATGAAGAGGACGCAGTGCCCCAGTGAGGCTCCCGGTTCTCTACCTGCACCTGCTGGGCAGAACCTCTGCTCCACAGCCCCACTGGGCAAGCCTGGGCACACCAGGGCCTACAGCCCACTCTGCTTCCGGACAGGAGCAGCTCTGCTCTGTGGGGCTCCGATGAAGACCCAGTGTCTCCCACGAGCTGGAAACCTTACGGCACGCAGTGCAGAAGCCGGCTTCTCCCCAGCTTCTCCGTCATGGCCGAAGGCACTTCAGCCACTGCTCTGCGCTTCTCCACGCGCTCCCACCCACTCTTTCCTGAGGTGGCAGTGCCCTCTGGTGGTAGGCGCCCCAGACCCCAAGCTCCAGCCAGGGTCGCCCTGCACTGTTGACACAGCTCTAGGTAACCCCTTCTCAGAGCACCTCCTTCTCCAGGCACGCTCACTTCCGGGCTCCAGCAGCCCAGCAGGGTCCTGCCCACTCCCAGACAGCACAGCAGGCATTAAGAAAGCCAGCACTGGCTGGCCCGGCATACCAGTCATGCAGTGCTGGGCACCACCCAGGCCCAAGCACGCGCTCCTTACCGCGCTGGCCGTGTCTCCTGTCTTCTTGGGGGCACAGATGAGATCAGTCTTCTTGTTCGCAGCAGGCTTGCTGTCCAGAATGTTCTTCTTGACCACCTTGAGGTCCCTGTTCTTGCCTGGAATGTACCCGTGCTTCAAGGATATGAGGAGGGGGTCCGCGCTCTTCCCCTCAAACCACTCCTCGGCCTCAAGTGCGGCTTCCGGCCCCGCTGTGTCGGGGTACAGGTCGTCTTGGAAGAGGTCAGACTGTAAGAGGCATGTGGGGAATGCTCGGTGAACGAGAAGAAAGGCCGGGGGAGTCCAGGGCTGCATGTGTGCAGGGCAGGGCTGCATGTGTGCTGGGCAAGTGCTCCCCACGGGTGGGGTGTGTCCCCAGCCTTACTGCGTCCTACACTCTGGAAGAGCGGGGAAGAGGCCTGCACATCATAGTGATCGGAGTTGTCTTTGAAACACGAGTTACTTCAGAACTGGGGACAAGGAGCCGGAGAGACGGGGTGCTGCTGGCTAGTCTTATGTTAACTCTACACAAGCTAGCGGCATTTGAAGAGGGAACCTCAGTGAGAAAATGCTCTAATAGACGGGTCGGGTCTGTGGGCAAGCCTATGGTGCCTTTTCTTGATTGGTGATTAATGTGAAAAGGCAGGACTCACTGTGGGTGGGGCCAGCCCTGGGCAGGGGCTCCTGAGTGCTGTAAGGAAATGGACTGAGCCAGCATGAGGGGCGAGCGGTGTTCCTGCACGGCCACTGCACCAGCTCCTGCCCCGGCAGCGAGCCCAGCGGTGCAGTGTGCCCCGGCAGCGAGCCCAGCGGTGCAGTGTGCCCCGGCAGCGAGCCCAGCGGTGCCGTGTGCCCCGGCAGCGAGCCCAGCGGTGCCGTGTGCCCCGGCAGCGAGCCCAGCGGTGCCGTGTGCCCCGGCAGCGAGCCCAGCGGTGCCGTGTGCCCCGGCAGCGAGCCCAGCGGTACAGTGTGCCCCGGCAGCGAGCTCAGCGGTGCCGTGTGCCCCGGCAGCGAGCTCGGCGGTACAGTGTGCCCCGGCAGCGAGCCCAGCGGTGCCGTGTGCCCCGGCAGCGAGCTCAGCGGTACAGTGTGCCCCGGCAGCGAGCCCAGCGGTGCCGTTTGCCCCGGCAGCGAGCTCAGCGGTGCCGTGTGCCCCGACAGCGAGCTCAGCGGTGCAGTGTGCCCCGGCAGCGAGCCCAGCGGTGCAGTGTGCCCCGACAGCGAGCTCAGCGGTGCAGTGTGCCCCGGCAGCGAGCCCAGCGGTGCCGTGTGCCCCGGCAGCGAGCTCAGCGGTGCCGTGTGCCCCGACAGCGAGCCCAGCGGTGCAGTGTGCCCCGACAGCGAGCCCAGCGGTGCAGTGTGCCCCGGCAGCGAGCCCAGCGGTGCAGTGTGCCCCGACAGCGAGCCCAGCGGTGCAGTGTGCCCCGACAGCGAGCCCAGCGGTGCAGTGTGCCCCGACAGTGAGCTCAGCGGTGCAGTGTGCCCCGGCAGCGAGCCCAGCGGTGCCGTTTGCCCCGGCAGCGAGCTCAGCGGTGCCGTGTGCCCCGACAGCGAGCCCAGCGGTGCAGTGTGCCCCGACAGCGAGCCCAGCGGTGCAGTGTGCCCCGACAGTGAGCTCAGCGGTGCAGTGTGCCCCGGCAGCGAGCCCAGCGGTGCAGTGTGCCCCGACAGCGAGCTCAGCGGTGCAGTGTGCCCCGGCAGCGAGCCCAGCGGTGCCGTGTGCCCCGGCAGCGAGCTCAGCGGTGCAGTGTGCCCGGGCAGCGAGCCCAGCGGTGCAGTGTGCCCCGACAGCGAGCTCAGCGGTGCAGTGTGCCCCGACAGCGAGCTCAGTGGTGCAGTGTACCCCGGCAGCGAGCTCAGCAGTGTAGTGTGAGCTGTTGTAAATGGCCTGAGGTTTCATCACAGCAGCGGAAGTCCTAACCAGGCAGTGCAGTGGTTACAAGTATTCGCTGTCCTGCAGTGGACCTGTGTCTAATTCCCACACCCTCATGAGCTCTTGGTTCTAGGGCTCTGAGACTTCTGACCTTCTCAAGCACCCAGTGGGCATGGAGACCATGCACAGGCAACCCCCCCCCACACACACACACACATGCTAAAACCAGACACCAAAGTCCGGGCACTCACCTTCCTGGGGACCGTCATGATAATCGGTTCGCACTTCCTCTCATGAAGCTTGAAGAACCTTCAAAGGAGACAGACATAAGGGCAAAGTCACAGAGAGAATCCTGAGTGACAGCCCCCGACTGCTCTCCACAACACCCTGTGGGATCTGAAGTGTATCTCCACTGACCACCTCAGCTGCTGCCGCAGGCTAAGAGCGGCGTGGCGCTCCCATTACAGAGGAGAGAGCAGACTGTCCACACAGCTGAAGACGTGGAAGATGGCCGCAGCCATGCCGAGTGCTGGGGGACTGCACAGCCATGCCAGTGACTCGCCGCGTCCCCAGACAGGAGAGCATGCAGCTAACAGGAGGCGGCCCCTGTGCCCGGGTGTAAGTCTCCTGGCAGCACAGGCACTGAACGAGGCACACATGTGAACGCAGAGGGCAACTCCTAGGGCTGCTCTGCAGGCCCTTCCGCCTTCTTGTCTTTATGGCTTACTGCTACTTCTGTGTGTGTTAGCACGTGGGTGTGCGTGCCAGAGCACACACGTGCAGGTCAGAGGGCCGCATGGAGTCAGCCCCTTCTTCCACCTTTGCAGGGCTCCTAGGATCCAGCTCTGGCCGTCAGGTCTGTGTGGCAAATGTCTACCCACTGAGCCATCCTGCTGGCCCGGCCCTCTACCTTTTGTTCCAGACAGGGTCCCGCACACCTGGACCGCTGCACACAGGCCAGGCGAGCTGCCGAGAGCTTCCGGGCAGCCGTCTCCTCCACCTCCCTTCTCGTCAGCACTGGGATTACTGTGTGCACCGTGGTGCAGAACCATGGGTCCTGGAGACCTACGCCTAACCTGTGCTTGTGAGAGCAGGGCTTTACCGACAGCTGTCTACACAGAACTCCCCACCCTTCTCCCCCTTTCTGTCCTCTGCCCTCACAGCTCTGTTCCCGTCTGTCTGCCTTTACCCCTTTGCTCCTTCCCCTTCCCCACATAAAGCTCCTTTACACCAGGTCTGTGGCATGGGGACACCTTGGCATGGGCCCGCCAGGCGCCCCCCCCTCCACCGCATTACATTTCACAACAAGGCTCCTGCTGCCTGTCTTCCAGGGGACACTGCCCACAGCCTTGGTGTGGAGGAAGTAAGCGTGTGAAGACACCGAGCCACGCTGTGTGACTGCTGGGCTCCACTGTGAGGACAGGCCACAAGCTGCAATCAACCGCAAACACACAGCGGTAGCCCCACAGCTGGCCTGCTGTGTCACCAACAACGAATGGCGCTGGCTCAACCCCTTACCTGGCGATCTCGCACTTGTTGACATCGAGCCCCCGCTTGGGCATGTACCCCATGCCCCTCTGAGGCTCCTTGCTGCTGAATGTGTTGAGGTAGTGGACATACGGGGACTCATCCGTGATCTCGAAATAGCGGATACTGCTGTCACCCTGAGGACCAGACACAAGTCGGCGCCCAGGTTAGTGGGGACATTCTCTCTAAGTGGGTGGCACCCACACCACCCAGAATTCATGGGAATCTGACTTCAGTAGCTGTCCACTGCCCTCCCTAAACACATCTGCCGGAATTACAGGCCCTGATTCCCCAGTGAGCTCAGTCCCTTTGTCCTGAGAATTCTCCAGCACTTCCTGCGGAAGGCTCCTGGGCCTCTACTCTCCTGGGCCTAGAAACCAGGTCAGGGTCAGGGCAACAGAGTGAGTGGCCCACAACTGCCCTGAACACCAGCTTCGAAAGTCAGGCGAGCAGAGCCGGTGGCTGAGCATGCCGCTGACCATCCGAAGCCCCACTGCCCAGCCACAGCAACAACACAACCAGCGAAGATAAACACAGGGTCTCTCTAGAAGGGGCATCGGCATTTCCTCAACGCTGGACAGCACCAAAGGCTCTTAGGAAAGCCCATGTTTAGGGCTGGAGAGATGGCTCAATGGTTAGAAACACTAGCTCTTCTTCCAGAGGTCCTGAGTTCAATTCTCAGCAACCACACAGTGGCTCACAACCATCTGTAAGGGGATCTGATGCACTCTTCTGGTGTGTATGTGTACATGCAACAGAACACTCATAGACAGACAGACAGACAGATAACCTGGTCTGAAAGAGGACAAGCTTTTAGCATGAATGTGCTCGAGCTCAAACACACACACACAAGCACAGGCACATGGACACGTACACTCACATACATGCATACACACGCGCACACACGTGCACGCTCACACACACTCACACACATATACACTCTAAGCAACATTAAACACGTCAGTTGCATCGCCTATAGCGTCTAGGGTTCTGAGGGTGAGCCCCGCGCCCCTGCGGCTGACCCGCCGCCTGCTGCTCACCTTCCCACACAGGTAGATGATGCTGGTGTCGGGGTCATAGAAGGGGAGCAGCACCCCGTTGCTGGTGTCCATTTCATGGAGAGCAATTGGCTCCTGCATGTTTTTCTGAAAATAAGTTTAAAAATACACATAAACACACACGTATGCACAGTTTTAAAAGACAAATTCTTATAACCACCCCATTTTCCCAGCAGAACCTCAAGTCTGAACATGGGTGACCTCATGTAAACACTGCAAATCAAACTCTCTGACAATACAGATGTCAGTACGGGGCCACAGCAAAAACCTTTCTCCTTCGAGCTGCTTTCTTTTTGAAAAAGATTTTTGTTTTTAAAGGACAACCGGGGTGTTCCAGGCCAAGTGTGTGTGTGTGTGTGTGTGTGTGTGTGTGTGTGTGTGTGTGCAGTTGCACGAGACGCCCCGGCGCTGAGTCGTGGCCATGGGTGACATAGTGACAGCAAATGCCCTTGGCCCGAGCCATCTCTCCAGCCACAACATATGCAGATGAAGTTACAGAGCAGAGAAGCCGGCCTGCCCTACAGCCCTGCAGGTGGCAGGGAGCTGTGGTCTACTCCTTCATGAGGTCACAGAAAGTGCACATGCCTGTTGTGAACATCTCCCCAGCAGGACTGTGTGCCCTGTCCTGGTGTCCAGGCGTACACATCAGTGGGGCCCTGGAGCCCAGGAGCATGTCTGAGGTGCACGTGCCTGTACCCCCTGAGGACGAGACCCTCCCGATAACTTAAGACTGCAGGAACGCAGAGGACCCCAGAGGAGCCTGGGACCCCTTGCCAGCCCAAAGCCCCGCCCACTCAAACTGACAGAAATTTGGAAAGGGAGGAAAACTGGCTTACTGGGTTCCAGAGCGCCAACTGCCGCTCGCTCATGCGGCTGAAGCCAGTCGTGAAGACGTTGCCGTCAGCCAGGAAGATGGCGCGCATAGGCCGGGCCCCCTCGTGTGCTTTTTCCTTCTCCTGGAAGGGAGGGGAGCAGGTACAGATTCACACACTCACACGCCACTGTGGAATAGTGAGTGGAAAGCCCACACCGAGACACCCCATACCCCCACAGGCCCAGCCTCAGAAGGAGGAGCCCGCTCCCACAGTCTGCTGCCCCGCCCACACATTACAGTCCCCAAGCACTGCAAGGCTCTGCCACAGGTGACCTGCAGGCGTCACAGGACACACGGAAGGCTGCTCCTAGCCTTTCCTGGTTAAGGAGCGGGCCCGAGTATCCACCCTTAGCATATGCTGGGTGGACAAAGCGGGCTTGGACAGTCCCTGCGGTTGATACGGAGCACCGACAAGACCGCATGTGCATCTTCAGGCAGGGCAGGTGACTGTGCTGAAGTCCTACTGGGTGGCAGCCGACTCTAAGCCGACAGCAGGGCCTCCTGCAGGGCTGCAGGGCACCGAACAGTGTTCTTGGGTCAGGTGGACATCAGCTGGGGGCCGTCAGTGTAGACTCGAAGATAGATTGGTTGAGCTCATCCAGGCCTACAACGCCCTGGGGGCATTCTAAGCTGTGCAAAAGCACTGCTGTTCCGCAGTCCTGAGCCTGGGAGCCGGAGCCTGGTGACTTCGGTGCTCCACGCCAGCCAGGGCTATTCTGACTAAAGCTACCATGAGGGGACAGAGCTCAGCTAAGCTGGACATGACCAGAGACACTAGAGACTCAGGCAGCCCCCTCCCCCTCAGCTGATGCCCGCACTGTGAGGACAGCCGGCTCGGCTTGGCTCGGCTCCGTGTGGCAGCCTTCAGAGGCCAGGCAAGGCTGCCGACTGCCGACGCCACCAGGGGCGTGCTGAGGCCGCTCACCGCCACGATCTCCTGCTTCCTGGGATCGATGACCCGCACTTTCTTGTCTTTGGACGCCGTGCAGATGAGACTGCCGTTGCGGCTCCAGCTCACGTTGTAAATCATGTCTGAGTGCATATCGTCCAGGTTGATGAGGGCCTCCCCCGTCCCCACGTTCCAGATGATGATGGCGTTATCGCAGCCTGCCAAGCAGATCAGTCACAAGGTGAGACGGGCCCACGCGGCGCGCCCCACGGGGACACAGAGGCAGGAAGGACAGAAGGGAGGCAGGGAGGGAGGGAGGGAGGGGACAAGCTCTCTGGAAATGATCAGTTAGAGCAGCCCCTGAGACCCTCTGCAACCCACGAGAGCTCAGCACAGCAGCGCCCGTTCTGCGGTCGGCTGGACTAACGGAGCCAGGCGGCCAGGCTCCTTCGACTGCACGAGACGGACAGGACAGGGTGAACTACTCGGTCCCCACAGGTCCTTTCCGTCACGCTGGTCCTCAGCTCGCCGCCCCACCTTGACCTTGTTCCTGAGCTCACCAGAGGGCTGGGGTGTGGTCAGCGGTGGCTAAGCTGGCACCCCAGGTGGCTTCTGTACACAGGGTTTCCCATCAGCAGATGCCCGGCGTCACATCCCTAACCTCACACACCGCCAACAGCTCCTACCCTCAGTTAAAAACTCACCTGGCCAACCTGCAAAACTACACTAAAACAAGATAAACTAGGACTGTTAGGCCTAATTCACAGTATCCGTTGCATATATCTAGGGTAAGTTCTGACAACTGCCTATAACCAAGAAACAGCTTATTTCCATCACCCCAAAAGCTGAACTACTTATTGTTTTTTATATCCCTCTGTGTGCGTGCGCGTGCCCCGCCATGTGAAGGCCGGAGGATGAGCATGCGTCTCTCTTGAGGCAGCCTCTCACTGGCCCGGCCTGCCACCCCCCCACCCCCCACCCCCGCCCCAGGGAACTGCCTTTCTTTCTCTGCTTCTGTGGCACTCCGATAACAGACACCACCACAGCAAGCTCCCCGAACACGGGTCCAAAGCCCTTTACTGAATGAGTCACATCCCCAGGGGGCTAGCCTTAAACGTACTGCACTACCACACCTGGTTGGTGTGCTGCTTTTAGGAAAATGAAAGGAAGGGAGGGAAATGAATGAATGAATGAATGAATGAGTCTAACATTTGAGCAAAGGCAAAGTTTCTGTAAGATGAACTTGGCACGGAGAAACAGAGGTGCCAGGGTTCACTGTGGGGCGGCTTAGCAGAAGGCTCAAAGCTCAACAGATAAGCTGAGCGTTGCCAGCAGAGGGCAGTGTGGGTGTTCCCTGCACCGTGGAGAGGCCACCGTGGCTGTGGGGAGGCCAGGAGCACACACAGCAGGACACAAGCCCAGGGGCGTTCAGAGCCTGCCTCCGCGGGGCCCTCCCACCGCTGCCCATCACAGGCGAGGGCAAGGCGGCCTCTGGCCTCCTACCTGCACTGAGAAGCACATTGCGGGCCGTCGGGTGCCAGGCCACGATGCCAACTCTTTTGGAGTGACCTTCTAAAATCACCACAGGTTCAGTCAGGGAAAGGGTCAGTCCATTTTCCGGGATCTGCCAAACCTGTTGGAACAGGAAGGAGATTACTGGTCTGAAAGCCACTGTCACCTTTGACTCCCAGATTTCTATGGCCACCGGGTGGCACCTGGGTGAGAGGGACATGCAGCCAACCGTGGGGCTGGTTTAAAAGTGTAAATAGACCGAGGCCTTGGTGACTTCCCTTTACCTCTGACCTGCTAGGCCAATGGTGGGTGTCATGAGAGCCACAGGTTTCATTCTGGCTGAGGAGTATTCTCCTTTCTCTATGGTAAGATTTCCTTTCTACAGTGTGGTAGAAATATTCCCACAGCCCACATGTCAAACACGGAGCCCAAGTCCACACGCATGTGCCCCCAGAGGGTTTCCTCGGTGTTGGGGGACTCAGTCACTTGTGCCTCTCTCTCACCACTGTCTAGTGGGGACCAGACACCCCTGAACTATCACTTATTAAATATCACATGTCAACACAACCCACAAGACTTATGGGATGGTGAAAATATTAAAAAATCTGTGTTAGCGGGTATATGTATTTATGAACATATTAGAAACTGCTGCCGGGCGTGGTGGTGCACGCCTGTAATCCCAGCACTTGAGAGGCAGAGGCAGGCGGGATTTCTGAGTTCGAGGCCAGCCTGGTCTACCGAGTGAGTTCCAGGACAGCTAGGACTACACAGAGAAACCCTGTCTCAAAAAAACCAAAAAAAAAAAAAAAACCAAAAAAAAAAAAAAAAAAAAAAGAAACTACTGAATTAATTGTACATCTTAAATGAGCACATTCTGTATAAATTGTATCTAAAAAAACCTTATTTGCTGCTGTGTGCTTCCGTGTGTTTGTGTACAGTGCCTATGTGTATGCCTGTTTGTGCGTGTTGTGTGCACATGCCTCTCTGTGTGTATATGCCTGTGTGTGTGTATATGCCTGTGTGTGTGTCTGTGTGCAGTAACTGCACTGACGGTGCTGGCCAGGCGCCACCCCTCGCTCTCTCCCTCACTGCCTTCTGAGTCACATCCCCGCTGAACCAGGAAGGAGCCCATGGCTGCCCACAAGCTCAGAGTTCTCCCGTGCCTGCACCCTGCTTTCAGCAAGTCCTGGAGTCATAGGCATGCTAGGAATCCATTGTCTATCTGGACCTCATCCAGATTGTCCTGTAGAGCAAGCACGCACTCACTAAGCCTCTCCAGCCCCCAAAATGGATTTTTTTTTTTTTTTAGTATACACCTAGTTAAGGTATAATTCATGGGGCCACCAAGACGGCTCTACAGGGAAAGGCGAGTACCATGCGAGCCTCGTGATGGGAGTTCAAGCCCTCGAAGCCGTGCAAAGGTGGAAGAAGGTAGCAACTATGCAAAGCTGTCCTGACAGCCACACTCATGCGCCACACAGGCACTCAGACACACCGGCTGACTGGCGGTGACAGGCAGAAGGGTCAGCACATCCAGACTGGACACTGCCACAGGGACGGGAAGGGAAGGGACGGACACAGCAGAGTGGGGGAAGCAGACTCGCTGATGAACACTGACTGGGAGCTGAGGGCTCTCTGGCTTGTTTCTTGTTTTGGGGTCTTGCTATGCAGCCCAGTCTGGCATCAAATTTAAAACAACCCAGACTCAGAGGCAAGAACTCAGCTGGGCACCACGCCAGGTGAAGAGGAGGCTTCAGAGTCCAGACAGAAACTACTCCCTAGGAATGGTGCCCGAGCCCCAGGAGAGCGTCGCTGCTCGGTGTCCACCCCACAAAGAGCCAAGTTGGAACCGATTCCTCTCTAAACGCCTGGATCCTCTCCAAGAACAGCAAGTGCCCTTCGCGGCCCAGCCGTCTGTCTGTCCAGCCTGACAATCAATCAATCTTTTTAGATCCTCCTGCCTCAGCTTCCCGGGTGATCCGCACACTGTCTAGTTGGATTCCACTTGAGGCAAATTTAAAACATCTCATGCAAATCACAGCAAAATAAACCGACCTCGAGGCCCAAGCCTAGACGTCACCTAGTGTTCCACCTCAGCCCCCACCACTTAGTGAAGGTGCCCAGGCAGCTGAGCTGGAGGAGAGGGAAAGTGACACATGCCTTGCCTCAACCCACCCCGGCAGGACGGTTGGCCCCCTGGAGTGCAGGGAGGGGGGCCACTGCTCTACCTTCCGGGAGGGCAGTGTGACACGTCAGCCTGACACTTGTTTTTTTTTTTTTTAAGATTTATTTATTATTATATGTAAGTACACTGTAGCTGTCTTCAGATATCCCAGAAGAGGCCGTCAGATCTCATTACAGATGGTTGTGAGCTGGGTGTGGTGGCGCACACCTGTAATCCCAGCACTTGAGAGGCAGAGGCAGGCGGATTTCTGAGTTTGAGGCCAGCCTGGTCTACACAGTGAGTTCCAGGACAGCCAGGGCTACACAGAGAAACCCTGTCTTGAAAAAAAAAACAAAAACAAAAACAAAACAAAAACGATGGTTGTGAGCCACCATGTGGTTGCTGGGATTTGAACTCAGGACCTTCGGAAGAGCAGTCAGTGCTCTTCACCACTGAGCCATCTCTCCAGCCCCCCCTGACACTTGTTTTTTTAATGTGAATAAAACCTTTAGGTTTCTGATTAGCCAAAGGCCTCCAGTTGAAGCTGGCTGAGTACAGTCACAGCTGAAGCTGAGGGGACGGCACGGGATCAGTTGGGAGCGCACTCTGACGACAGCATGATGTTGGCGGGCATGGTCATGAGCGGTCATGAACGTAGGCACTTGGTTTGTTTGGTTTTTGTTTTGTTCCAGTTTTTGCATCTAACTGCAAATGTTGTAACTCCACAAGCTACCCCCAGGTGTCGCCCTTGCCTCAGGCAGCTGGGAGCGTGGTTGTGGAGGCCAGGGGTGTCACCAGCATCTGCACCGGAGACGCCGGAGCAGCAGAGCTCAGCCAGGGCTTCCATTTCTCTAAACTCCTCCTTTGCCCACCCCTTGCTCGAGGAGAGGAAAAGTCAGTGATGATAGCAGGACATTGGTTACAGGACAGGTTATTTGTGTGCTTTACATACGGGCACTTTGTCTTCATGCACACCATCAGATCCCATCAGATGGTCGTGAGCCACCACGTGGATGCTGGAACTGAACTCAGGACCTCCGGAAGAGCAGCCGGTGCTCTTAGCCAGCTGGTGTCTGCACTGCACGCTTAGCAGGCGTGATGGCAGGCAGGGGCAGACAGAGCGGCTCCTTCGCCCCTGGCCCATCACACATCTACCAAGGAGCCGCCACGAAGCAGGTAGTGATGACCCCGGGCCGAGTGGGAAACTGAGCTTTCAGACTGACACGCAGATGTGGAAGGTGCTGGAGGTGCAGGAGCTCCAGTCCCACAGATGCACCCCGCGCATGGACCACCCACAGCGGGGGCCCTCCGCTGCGCTGAGGGTATGCCCTGAGCCTGGGCTGACAGTGGGCGGTGGGCATGCCTGCGTGCTGATGCCCAGTGGACCAATGCTGTGCCGCCTGCGCAGGCGCCGACAGAACACGCAGGCGCGGGCAGGACCACGGCACAGGCGCTGGCCCATCTCCATCAGGAGTCTCTGAATAAACGACCAAGAAAGAAAAGGAGGGCAGCAGGAGGGAAGAAAAAGGGAAATCAACTCGCCAGTTTCAAAAGAAACCCAACAAATGCACAAAGCATTTTCTACTCGGTGTGTAAACAATGTCCCCGAGAGGCTGGCCTGGCCAAGAGGGAGGGGCCGGCAGGGAAAGGAACCAGGCAGACAGCAATGCCACAGGCCTGAAGAGGTGTCGGGGAAAGTCTTAGAGACAAAATGTAAAGACACCAGAAGTGGGAGCTGAGGAGAACAGGCGGGGTTGGATGGGTGCTGTGGGAAAGGGCCGGGTCCCCCACAGGCAGGGCTCCCGCCCTCCGCTGGTGCTGCAGGCCCTGCACAGGCTGTCACCAACTGGCTCTCTGCCTGGAGGGGGCCTGCTACTTCTGGTAATGGCCTGTCAAAGTCACTGAAGGTCTAGCTTGGGGACCCAGAGCGGAGGGCCACTCTATTCTCATTCTTATGCACAAGCTGGCCCGGCCTGGGCCTCTGGGGCTGGGACGCTAATCAGCCCCGTTAGCACAGAGCCCTTAGGTGGGAGCCAAACTCCTTGTTTATACTAAGGGAGCATGGCCTGGCTTACAGAGGGTTCTGGAAAGGTCAGCTGAGCTTGCTCTGCACAGCACTACCCTAAGAGGAAAGTGCTCATGGGGAGGGACACAGTCTGCTGCTGGAAGGCCTGCGTCTGGACACCGTCCTCCTCAGCTGCATTGACGTCTGACAAAACTGTCCTCCTGTGAGCCTGGGGTTCCCAGCTATGTGATGTGCTCTGCTCCTGTCTCCCCTGGGCCACTGCAGCAATCCAATACAAACACACAGATCAAGGTCAGGCAAAGGCCGAGCGCACGGGCCGGCAGGGTTTCCGAGCACACCTCTGCCTCTGCCTCTGCTCTCCTGTGATCACACACACTTTTAGATTTAAGCCCCAGAATTTCTGAGAGGACACTTGTCTTGGAGAGACCCCACATGTCCTGTGTGTGAAAGCCCTTGTTTATGGCTGGGACTTAGAGCTGATGCTGTCTGTGCCGGCTGGCGAGCTGTTGTCTGTTCCTGTGGCTGCAGACTGCTACCAACACCAACCTGATTTCTCAGAACCGCTCGCTGAGCAGGGAGGCAATCGGCAGACACACCCTTCACAGAGGGTCCAGAGCAACACCTCAGCATGGCAGGGACAAGTCACCACCTCAGCGTGGCAGGGGCAAGTCACCACCTCAGCGTGGCAGGGGCAAGTCACCACCTGCCTATTTAAAAAAAAGTCTTAAAAATTCTATCAAACCACACATTTCCATAGTAATGTTTTGTTTTGAAAGAAAGAAAGGAAAACAACACAATCAGTCCCAAAAGGCTTCCAGATGAAAGCGGGACTCAGGCACTGAAAACCCACAGAGGTTCTGAAAAAACCACTCAAGCACGTGTGCAGAACTTTCTACCGTGTCCCTTCCATGTGTCCTCCAGCCTGCACACGTGGCACTCGGAACACGGCCACAGGGAGCCGGGCCAACAGGAGGCAGGCAGGGAATCTGCTCCCCAGAAGGAATCAATGCAATTGGCTTAATGGTTTTATTTTTCAAACATGGCACAGGTTTAAAGTACACAGAGTGTTTCCAGAGCCCACTCTCCTATCTTGATCACCCGCTGGCCAGGAACTGACTACTGGGGAGACACTAGAGTTACAACCAGGAAGTGCTTTCTTGCAAAAGGTCACATTTTTTAAGGAGCCCAGGGTACCAATTTCAGAGGGAACATGAAAGAAAGAAGGTCGCTCAAGACGCTGAGGAATTTGCTGCAGAACTGTCTGGAGGCCCACGAGGCAGAGCACGGCACCTGCATGTTTTCTAGAGGACAGGCTGGACCTGGAACCTAGGCTGGACCTGTCGAAGGTTGACAGCCTGGGGTGATCTCTACACCAGACACACCACAGAGATGATCTGTACACCAGGCACACTGGACACACATACGCACGCGTCAGGGCTTCTCCTTCTATTGTAAGGAACAAAGTCTGCTGAAAACATCCATGAAAAGGCCCAGATAAACCTGGCAGCTGGAAACATCCATGATAAAGCAGATAAACCCGGCACCGCCCTTACTTTTGCTCGCTTCCATAGGATGAGGACAGACGTGGGAAGAGGGATGAAAGCACTCACCACAGGATGTGAAAGCCGGGGACAGCTGAGGGGACAGTAAAGGGATCTGTTCACCTCTCAGTCTGAACCACAGCTTCCGCATCTGTGTCTGATTACTGCTCTCCGGACAGACGACGAGGGTAGCCAACAGCAGTCTCGACCTGACCTGACTTCTTGGAATTATTTACTGGAGCTAAGATCCCTCCAAGGAGAATACTGAGAAAGCGCCGTCTGAACGTCCATAGGAGGCGGTCGTCCAAGAGCAGAGCGCGCAGTGCCAGCCTGGGCTGGGGGCGAAGGGAAGAGTGGCCTCCGGGGAGGAGAGCTTACCTGCCACCATTAGTGCCAACACTGCCCCGATTGATCAATCGATCGATCGATCGAACCAACGAACGAACGAACAAACGAACGAACGGCAGGCCCCAGCACGCAGGCTGCCCCACCCTCCTCTACAGCCTGCTTACAGAATACACCTTCTGAAGGAGGGGCTGGGCTGGCAGGGTGGCTCAGTGGACAGAAGTGTTTGCTGCCGGTCTGGGAGCAGGGTTCGGTTCCTGCTCACGTCATACCATGGCTGTGGTGGTTGGTGCACT
Source organism: Apodemus agrarius (assembly GCA_964023405.1). NCBI lineage: Eukaryota > Metazoa > Chordata > Mammalia > Rodentia > Muridae > Apodemus > Apodemus agrarius. The sequence goes on from OZ030028.1 coordinate 3,968,901, forward strand.
CCTACAGGGAGACCAGCGGCAGACAGAAAGCCTCCTGGAGACCACCGGCCAGCGGCCCCGCCTTGGCAAGGTGGAAAGAGAGAACAAATTTCCAGAAAGGTGTCCTTTGATCTCCACGGGTGCCCCCGACGATAATAAGTAAAATATAAAGTAAAATAAAATATGGAGAAGCAGCCGGGCAGTGGCGCAGGCCTTTAATCCCAGCAGTCCCGAGGCAGAGCCAGATGAATCTGAGTTCAAGGCCAGCCTGGTCTACAGAGTGAGTTCCAGGACAGCCAGGGCTACACAGAGAAACCCTGTCTTGGAAAAATAAAAAACAAACTTGGGACTTGAGAGTCTACAATCTCCTGCCACTGTGAATTGTCCTTAGCACAGGGGCAAAGGGCGGAGCCAGCGCACACAGGAAGCCAAGCCTGTAATCCCAGCACTTGGGAGGCAGAGGCAGGTGGATGTAAGGCTCTCTCCGCTGACACCTTCGAGCCCGTCAGCTGCTCCTTCGGCTCGAAGTGAGTGAACAGTAGGCTCTGTGAGTCCCACACTAAGAGAGAAGGAAATGAGGAGCTCTGGCCCAGAGCACTGTTCCACTAACACAATGTTTGCCCTGCCAATGCAGGAGCAGCAGCAGATTTTTGTGAAGACAGAGGTCTGAATTATAGCTGGTGTTGGAACTTGCCCAAACCTCAAATAAAAACAAAGCTGGTAAGAGACCAAAGCACCCCAAAATCCTACAGATAGAGGCGCACTGCTTCTCTGACCCTGGCAACACAGAGAGGTTGCCTTTCTTAGCAGCCACAGACTGGAGGCCCTCACCTCCAAGGGCTGCAGAGGTAGGTGCAGGCCAGCCTAGTGCTCTCTCAAAATCCACCAGCAAGGGCTCCTTTCCCCAAGGCAGCCAAGACAGGCCAATGGAGAGAAACCAGAGCGAATGGCCCATCCCATCTGAGCAGGCGGGAAAATGGGGGAGGACCCACCCAAAGGTCTCCCCCTGAAGAGCATAGAAATGGGAAAGGCCAAACAAAGACAGGCAGGAAAGCAAGCCCCGTGTTTCTGAACATCAACATACTTTGTGAGGGCGGCCAGTCAAACCAAGCCATCTTCTGGAAACTTCTAACTACTACACACAGGAATTAAGTGTAAAAACTCACACACGCGCTCATGCATGCACACACTCACTCATACATACACTCAGGCATGCACTCACTCAGCCATGCACGCACTCAGGCATGCACACATTCATGCATGCACTCACTCAGGCATGCACACACTCAGCCATGCACGCACTCACTCATACATAGTCAGACATGCACACACTCAGGCATGCACATACTCAGGCACGCACACTCGTGCATGCACGCTCACGCATGCACTCACTCAGGCATGCACACACTCAGCCATGCACACACTCACTCAGACATACACTCAGACATGCACACACTCAGGCACGCATAGGCACACTCCTACTCCCACAGTCGGAGAGGTGGACTGAAAGGGATGGCTCAGCACTCGAGAGCACTTGCTGCCAGGGGACCCAGGGTTGGTTCCCAGCACCCACACACCAGTTCACAGTGGCTAACTCCTGTCCTGAAGGATCCAACGCGGCCTTCTGTCTCTGGGGCTCTTGCATGCACTTGGTGCACATAAACTCATGTGAGCATACAAACACATACAGATAAACACAGACGCCACAAATAATGTACTCCAAATAAAAAGTAGCGGCTCAAGATGCTAAGAGGAGCAAAGGCCCCAGGGAAGACGGCCGATGGGCCCCAGCAGTCATAGAGCCCCGGAGGCCCGGCCTGAGGGAGGTCTGAGTGCCGGCCCCTGAGAGGACATCCAGTTCAAAGCACCGCCCGCACCCGCTCTGTGGGCGGCAGCAGCCAAAGCTGTTCTCTGCAATCAGCTGCAAGCACCGCCTGCCATTCACCAGGTCATCGTCCCGACTGCTCGAGCTGGTCCCCAAGGACAGACCAGAGTCTAAGCAAGGGGAGCAGCTGAGACTGATGGTGGGAGATGAGGAGAGCGGCCTGTAAGACAGACGGCGCCTCTCCGGAAGGAGACCTACAGGAAGCCACCTGTCTGCCTTAGCAGCTCGCACTGAGAGCAGGGCTCAGCTGGTGCTGACAGTGCACACGCTGTCCGCCCACCGCCTACACCATAACATGGTGGCTTCCTAAGCATGCTATCACCGGGCAGACCAGATGGATATCTGGTACACCAGAAGACTGCACCACCACTGGAGGGCCACGGTCCTCGTCCACAGTCTGCAGCTCACTGCCCAGCCAGAAGGGCAAAGGCTGTAGGCCTTGACCAGGCCACATTAAGTGAGCAGGATACACAGAGTACAAATCCTCCAGGACAACTAAGATGTAAGGAGCAGCAGCGCCACCTACAGTTAGAAGAAAGAAAAGTGAGCAGGATTCACAGAGTACAAATCCTCCAGGACAACTGAGATGTAAGGAGCAGCAGCGCCACCTACAGTTAGAAGAAAGAAAAGTGAGCAGGATACACAGAGTACAAATCCTCCAGGACAACTGAGATGTAAGGAGCAGCAGCGCCACCTACAGTTAGAAGAAAGAAAGGGCCCGGAGCAGAAGCCAAGTGTACAAATCAAATCCCACCAGGAGACAGAGGCAGGAGGATCTCTGTGAGAGTTCCAGGGCAGCCTGGTCTACACAGAACTTCTAGGCCAGAACTGCAAAGAGTCTCCCAAAATATAACAGCAGCCTGCAGCAAACTGACAAACACTGAAGACAAGGACAGGTCACAGAGCCTTGGAGCTGGGCATGGTGGGGCACACACAGTCTCAGCCCTCTGAGAACAGAGGCAGGACATCGAGGACTTGAGACCATTCTGGGCTATAATGCAAGACCAATCTCAAGAAAACAACAAAAAGAAACCTGGTGATTTGGAATAATTTTCCAGGATCGGGGGTGACCTGGAACTAGGGGCTGGAGAGATGGCTCCACAGTTAGGATTACTAGTTACTCGTGCAGAAGGCCTGGGTTCTGAACCCAGCACCCATATGACAGTTCATAACATAAACACCTGTGACTCCAGTCCCAGAGGACCCGACGCCCTCTTCTGGCCTCTGCAGGCACTGCATTCATGTAGTGAACATACACGCATGCATGCAAAACACTCAGACACATAATCCTTCAGATAGAGCCTCCGCCCCCGACAACTGGCAGCAACTAGAGGATGCCTGCGATCTCCCAAGTCTGTTGTTTGTAACACGGGAGAGGAAGGGACAGAGGTCGGGATGTTCACATCTACCTCTGCACCACAGGAAGCAGGACACACCGAGAGGACAACCGGGGACAGGGACACAGGCTGCAGGAGGTTCCCCTGGTCCTGCCGGACTGCACACACCACTGAACCGTGTCACCTTTAAATGCTGGCATCTCCTAGATGAGCAGTTCTCAGCCTGTGGTAGTGACCCCGCGGGGCCGCAGATCAGGTACCCATCTACATTACGATTCATAACAGGAACAAAATTTCAGTACGAAGTGGCAACAAAAATAATTTTATGTTTGGGGGGTCAGCACAACACGGATCTGCGTTAGAGGGTTGCAGCGTTAGGAAGGTTGAGAGTCATGGCTCTAGATCCTTCCTAGATCACTAAGGACAGGCAGCCACACCTCGGTCACAATCAGCCCCAGCACGCAGACCAGGATGCAGAAATATCACTTTCTATTTAAAGAACCCGGGATGTAGAGAGAATCCCCTGTGTAGTGTATGGATACATCACCCATCAATAAGAAAACCTATGGCCAACAGGAAAGGGCAGAATAGAAGGTGGGATATCCCATAGGCAGAAAGGATTCTGGGATAGAGCCAAGCACTGACATGAAGGAGGGAAATTCATGAAAGCTGAGCAGAGGTACCAGCCACGGGGCAGAACCTAAGATTAGAAAAAACAGGGCCGGGCGTGGTGGCGCACGCCTGTAATCCCAGCACTTGGGAGGCAGAGGCAGGTGGATTTCTGAGTTCGAGGCCAGCCTGGTCTACAGAGTGAGTTCCAGGACAGCCAGGACTACACAGAGAAACCCTGTCTCGAAAAACCAAAAAAAAAAAAAACAAAAAACAAAAAACAGAATATTAAGTTATGAGCGAGTCGGAGAATGAGCCAAAGCTATGGTCAAGGTGTCTGCAAACATAACAACAGCTCAGAGACATTATCTCTGAGAACAGGGATACAGCTTACAATAAACACCCCACAACACCAGGGGTCACAGAAACAGCCGATCCAAAGACTAGCAGGGCCCCCAAGGCCCTCAGGTGAATCGCAGCAAGGAAGTGACCAAAGATCATCTCAGGTCTCACTGAGGAGGCCAGGACAGGCTGAGCTTTGACACATGACAATTTCTAAAGCAGATATCACTCAAATGAAGCGAAGGGAAACGCTTCGTTTTCTGAGGATGAAGGAGGATTAAGTCACTGCCTTGGAAAGCGGGTAAAGGAAGAACCCGGTGCTTACTGCCCCTTCCTATTTGATCTGGAACGCCAGGCAACCGAACAGATGGATCGGGGCCCGGTGCAATTGGCTCCATTTAGAAAACAGCAAAACAGCGGCTACGAGAGCCACTCTGGGCTCCTTTACTGAGTCACCAGGTACAGGAAAAAGCTTCAATAGCTATTCAGACCCAAGAGGACGGATCCACGAGTGCCTCGCTCCAGGGACTGGACCTACATAAACCTCAGGATCTGCACATGTGCAGCAAACTCAGGCCAGAGCCCTGACCTGCTCCAGAAGGCACGGTCAGCAAAATCCAGACTGCTGAGGAGTGGAGGTCAGAACCCCAGTGCTCTACACAGCCACCCGGGAGAAATGGGGACAGGACAGACACACTTCAAAGTGCTGTGCTGCTTTTAAAGTGCAGTGCCCGCCTGGTGTTCAGAGAGGCCCATGTCTGCGAGCAGCATCCTACAGGAAGACATACGTAACCTGAAGGGTATGAGGGAGGGCATGCAGGAGGGAGGGCATGCAGGAGGGAGGGCATGCAGTCACGGCCCCTCCGTCCACCTACGACTACGCTCTGCAAACACTGCTGGTCCGGTGGAAGTCGTGTTGAACGGTAACGTGCTCAGCAAGGCTGGCAACAAGGAAGCGCATCAAACCTGTCCTTTCTGCAGCAGTTGGGACTCTCAGCTGCGGGCCCTGGCAGCAGGTCTAACCTGTGCTCCTTTCCAGTGGCAAGGGCATCTAGTCATTAGTCATCAGTCTAGCAAGCACACACACAGAAGGAACACATGGAAGGCGCACACACGGAAGGCACACACACGGAAGGGACACACGGAAGCACACACAGAAGGCACACACACGGAAGGCACACACAAAGAAGGCACACACACGGAAGGCACACACAAAGAAGGCACACACACGGAAGGCACACACACGGAAGGGACACACAGAAGCATACACAGAGAAGCACACACACGGAAGGCACACACACAGAAGGCACACATGCGGAAGGCACACACACGGAAGGCACACATGGAAGCACACACAGAAGGCACACACGGAAGCACACACCGAAGGCACACACACGGAAGGCACACACACAGAAGGCACACACACGGAAGGGACACATGGAAGCATACACAGAGAAGCACACACACGGAAGGCACACACACGGAAGGCACACAAAAAGAAAGCACACACACGGAAAGCACATACACAGAAAGCACATACACACACAGAAGGCACACACACAGGAAGTGCACACACAGAAGACCACCCTTGCTAATGGCTTATTTAATAAGCTTTCAGCTGCCAAAAGCCCACAAAGAAAGTGGGGAAATGTTTAAATAATTTAGTTCAGGAACTGATTTGCCTATGTAAACTATGCAGCTAATAAAGCATCCTGAACGATGTTTTGGTCTATAGACAACAGAAGGAATCTAAAAACCAAACCATACAATAAAACAAGACATCAGGAAAAATAAGGAGAGGGTGAGACCGTGACATGGGTGGATCTTTGCTATTGCAGGGCAACGGTAGCCCCACCACGCTTCCATCTAACTTTGCTAATGGACCTGGGAAAGTGTGGTGTCTTAGGGTCTCTACAGCTGGGATAATCACGGCAAGCAGGAGCCATCTGCGGAAGGAAGGACTCCAGCCTACAGTCTGTATCACAGCCATAGCTGAGGGAAGTCAGGCGGGAGCCTGGGGGCGGAGCTGACCCGAGCATAGCTGCTCCCTTGCTAGTTCTTCCTGGTGTGCTCAGCCTGCTTCCTTATGGAACCCAGGACCTCGAGCCCGAGGGCGGGAGTCACTGCCCACAGTGGGCTGGGCTCTCATGTCAATCATTAGTTAAGAAAATGCCCGCGGGCCAGTCTGGTGGGAGCATTTTCTCAATGATGCTCCTTCTTCCTAAATGCCTCTAGCTTGGATCAAGTTGGCATCTGTGATGGTTTGTATGTGCTTGGCCCGGGGAGTGGCACTGTTTGGAGGTGTGGCATTGTTGGAGTGGGTGTGGCACTATGGGTGTGGTCTTTAATACCCTTGTCCTAGCTGCTTGGAAGCCAGTCTTCTAGTGATCTTCAGATGAAGATGTAGAACTCTCAGCTCCTTCTGCACCATGCCTGCCTGGATGCTGCCATGCTCCCACCTGGATGAGAATGGACTGAACCTCTGAACCTGTCAGCCAGCCCCAATGAAATGTTGTCCTCATAAGAGTTGCCTTGGGCATGGGTCTGCTCACAGCAGTACAACCCTAACTGAGACAACATCCAACTAGCCAGCACACACTGAGAACTGATGCACATCCCTGATCTTACTGAGAGGGAAAGTTCATTCTCAGGAACACTATCCTGAGAGGTGCCCTGAGGCAGTGGTTGGAGGTGAAGCAGGAGGATCAGCAGAGTTCAGGAGTGTCAGCACCAGCACGGGCCACCTAGCAACAAAGCTTTCTCAAAACACACTTTCTGGTGCTGCAGAGATGGCCCAGTGGTTAAGAAAATTGGCTATTCTTACGAAGGACCTGGGTTCAATTCCCAGCACCCACATGGAGGCTCAGAACCATTTAACTCCAGCTCCAAGTACACTGTCCTCTTCTGGCCAGCACAGGCCCTGTGTTTACAGGGTGTGCGGACATAAACGCACACAGGTGAAACAGCCAGGCATGGAGCATAAAGGTTCCTCTTCTTCCAGCCCTCCTCCACTCCCACTCCCCGACCCCGCCTTATCCCACATTATCTGCAGTGGATAACAACGTGTGTGTGTGTGTGTGTGTGTGTGTGTGTGTGTGTGTGTGTGTAGTATCTTGCTGCACAGTGGATGACAACAATCTTTCTACCTTTTTGGTAGGAGGTGCACAGTCAAATGTCATTAATAAAATTATTAGAAAACCATCTTACTTGCACCCAAATCTTCCTTATAGATATCAACAGTTGGTGAGCAGCCCCTCTCTCAGAAAAGAAAAACAAGAAACAGCACAACTTGCTGACACAAGGACCTGTAAATACTCACCTCTCACAGAGCCCTGTGGTATAATCCAACAGAGCCAACACGCTGGGACTCCTGCGCGCGCGCGCATGCGAGTGTATGTGTGCGCACAGAGCGTATGTGTGCGCACAGAGCGTATGTGTGCGCACAGAGCTGAGAGCAGGAAGTGGGTCCCAGGGGTTTGCATCCCGCCTCACCCTGGGGACTTACCATAACAGTGCAGTCCTCTGAGCCACTGGCGATGACCTGATCATTATGTGGACACCAGTCTATGTCCAGCACTGGTCCTGTGTGGCCACACACTGTAGGGTAGGATTTGTCAATTCGCCCCGTCTGAAAGAAGAGACAAATGGATCATGTGACACAGTCTGACATCAATGCATCCGTCACTGCCACCCCAACCTCTGCCGTTGTAGATGATCGCATTCATCCTCAGTGCCCACTAGTAAGGGCCGTTCATTTCCACCTCTAAACAGCCACTACTAACGGCACTCCGCCAGTTACTAAGACCTAAATTCCAGAACCAAAATATTTAGTCTGCATTAAGAACAATACAAAGAGAACTTGTAAGTCTTTTTACCCAAGTACACTTCTATAGCAGCAACCTTGTAGACACACTTTACACGGGGACCCTTGGTATCACTCAAAATGTAAAATATAATTCCCCTTTTGAAGATTTATTTTATTTTAAATTCTGGGGTCTGTGTGTTGCAGAAGGAGCTGGAGGCCAAGGACCCTCTCGCAGCTGCAGTTACAGGCAGCTGTGCGCTGCAACCCGAACTTGGGTCCTCGGCAAGATCAGGACAAGCTGCCAAAGGCTGAGCCCGTCTCCAGCCCCACAGTTAGTTCCGGGAACAAGCTATTGGTGCACACATGCACACTGGTGGGCTTGGAAATAAAGGGAGAGCCACAGGCGCTGCGCTGAGGCTGCAGGGCGAGGCTGCAACCATCCAGCCCCACCGCCCGATAAGAAGATGATGGTTACTGTGTCTCCAAGTCCCACAGTGCCCGTGCTACCTGTTTGAATCCAACAGGCCAACCTACCAATTTGGGGTCAATGAGGACAAGTGCTGTGCCACCAACAGGCACACAGAAGCTATTTCCTTTTCTAACAGGATGGGGCTGCTGGCTCCAGGACAGGCATGCAGCCATTCCTGCTCTGTGACAGACGCACACACGGGCGAGGCTCTCCAACTCTATCGATCACCCTCCACTTTGGGGCAGGCTTCTTGGCAATTTTTCAAGATGAGTAAGCTCTGTTTGAAATCGGACTCAGCTATGGGGCTCTTCCGAGAGAGGGGATGTGCTAACCTGACGTGCCCACATGCTCTGCATCAGAGACACGGGCTTGAACCCAAGCCCTACTGCTTAGAGGTTAGCCCAAGGAAGCCATGGCTCAGCACAGCTCAGCACCTGCAGGGAGGCAGCGACAGCTATCTCCAGGTCTATGGAGACTCCAACAAGAGAACATGTTTAGGGAAATCAAAAGATCCTATTATGGTGACCCAGGTAAGCATATAGAGATGACCCTCGGACATAATGAGGGCTCAATAAAACCGTCACTGTCCGCTCTTCTAGCAGAGTAGTCCCATCACCCCACCACTAATTCACAGGTGCGGGACAGCTGTAAATTCCTATGGATGAGACATTGAGAACTAGAGTTGGATGTGGAAGGTGTGACCTCAGCTGACCAGGGGGCGGAGTGAAGGAGCAAGTGACAGGGTGTGTTGTCTCAGCGCAGGCAAGGGTTCTGCTAAGAAGGAGTTACGCTGAAGCTTAAAGACTGATGCCTCTATCCCCGGGCCTGTGCTCTGGGTGTCCTCAGAGACCATCTTTCTGGGCAAAAGTCACTAAATACAGGGGCTGAGGGGCTGAGGGGCTGGCTCAGTGGTAGATGGTTACCTAGCACACACAAGACCTCGGTCTTAGTCCCCAGCCTGGCAAACAAACAACAACAACAAACAAACAAAAGAAGAAGAAGAAGAAGAAGAGGAGGAGGAGGAGGAGGAGGAGGAGGAGGAGGAGGAGGAGGAGGAGGAGGAAGAGGAGGAGGAGGAGGAGAAAAAGAAAAACAGGGCCTACCGGTTGACACCACATCATGAAAGACTCCGGCACAGTGTTCAGAACCACGACTGCCCGGGCCAGAGCGACGTCTGCCGTCCCCCATCTGTGGGCTCTCGGCCCCCTACTCAAGCTGGTGAGCCCTCCCCAGTTTTCATCTGTAACAGAGTGCCAATGACTCATCCTTTCCCATTAGATGTGACAACCAAGGGCCCGTGTGTGTCGGTGCCCAGCCTGGTGCCCAGCTTGGGAAGCACTTCAGAACTCAGCAAGCACGGGGACTCAACCTCGCGCATCTTCCCTGGGACCCGTCCCGTCACACTGCTGGCACAGAGGGGACCAGGAATGTTAAGCACACCAACTCGTTCCTTCCAAGGACCCTTGCAGAAGGCTGGGAGCTGATGTGCTTAACCTGCCGACCTTTGCCCTGTCCTCCAATTGACCATTATCATGAGCTTGTCCATCTATAGGATCTGTCTATATGGAATATGTCACATATGGTCAACCTACAGAACTCAGAGTCATGGAAGATGTTACATACAATTTACAGAGTTTTAATATAGTCACATCTTCATCTTTATTGTGTACACAGGATTGGGTTAACTGGCCTCAGAGACCACTTCACCAACTTATGCCTGAATATGCCTACAATAATCTACTCAGGGTCAGACTCCTGAAATTTGAGCCACCACCAGCTACTTAGTGTGACCTCTTGGATCGCTACTCTGCCAGGCAGAACCTGATTGCCAGGCTGGCGGCAAGCCTCCATCCACTGGGCCACCTCACTGGTCACCATTGATATTTTTTTCGCCATCGAGAGCTTTTCTGCTGAACTGTCTTATCTCCGGACTTCTGTTTCCTACGCGTCACCTCAGCCAGCCCGCTTGGCTCTGTGACAGAAAATACAGTACTGAACTTGAGCTCCCCGGAACAACAGGTAGGATTTTGGTCTGGGCTACGTGGTTGAGAGCCAGACAAGTCAAAACTGAACCTGGAGCACCAAGCCTGGTTAACTAGTTCCCCTACACAGGAGACGTCTGTCCAATCACCCCAGCTTAAACAGCACCAGCTACAAGTTAACAGGCACCGCAAGCCTGCAGCAGCAGCAGCAGCGCCCATGCCACACCCCAGGGTCCTGCCTGCTGCCGCAGCTGCAGGCGGCTTGCATTCTTCCTTTCTATTGAGACCCAAAACAACAGTAAGCAGGGGGGTGTGGTATGGCACACTTTTAATCCCAGCACCATGGAGGCAGAGGTGCTGGTCTGGCCTGGTCTGTGTAGCAAGTTATAAGCAAGTCAACAAACATACAAATGATAAAACAAACCACAACAAGTTATTATCAATGAATGCCTTCAGGTGTGGACAAGACCATTGATCACATGGAAACTTAATTATTCAGAAATAAATGGAGGCAGCTATCTGAAATGTCACTGGCCATCGATACTAGGCTTGGGTAGGGAAAGAACTTCCCACCAGAGCATGAGTGCGACAGGAGCCTGCGATGGCTGGCAGCCGGCCACCAGAAACAGTTAATAACACCGGCTACTCTGCAGCAGCTGCTTCCTCCAGCTGTGATGTCACCGTAAATCCATCCGACAAGCGCAGCAGCGTCACACCACAGCACTGCACCAACGGCACTGACTACACACAGCGAGGCAGGCCCGGCAGAGGGAGGAGGGACGGCAGCTCTCCTGTTCTCACGGTTTATAGCCTCCAGGTACCTTCTCACCATAGCAAAACCAAACTGGACTGAAACACAATCAGACTTTTGACCAAAGGGTAAGATGTGATGATGAGACCCAGCAGGATGGCTCGGAGGTGAAAGGTGCCTGATGCCAAGCCAGGGAACCTGAGTTCAATCCCGGCAACCCCTGCGGCACAGCAAGCCGCCTTCCGCCCCCATGTGTGCACTTGGTGCCTACCGCAACTGGCCAACAAACAAAATATCATATTGTGCAGCACTCCGGTTACCATGACAATGGACTAATGTGTAAGGACAAACAGACATCAGCGGGGGACATGGGGAACTCGGGGCACACAGTTCCCATGCACCCCATGGACAATTAGGACTGTGTCTACTCTGAGGGTCCTACACACCCCATGATGCTGCAGCTTACCTCAGCAGCACGTGCAAATATCAGCACGGCCGCAAAGCTTACGAACTGAAAGCCAGCTTCCCGGGATCTTTCTCTGACTAAAAAGTGACATTGTAATGACTTCCCTCAATTTTCCAACTTTTATATAGAATAATTTCATTTTACTAATGCTGCTTCATCAAGGGTAAGCCACTGCCACCACACCATCTAGACAGAGTTTACAATTTTATTCATCATGAGTATGGTGTGCTTGGGCATGGGGGATGTGCATGCCATGGAGGTCACAGAGAGGTCATGGAGGTGGGGGTCTAGAGACTCATCAGCCAGGCGTGCATAGTACAGTCTCCTGCCGCTGCATTGGTCTGGATGTCACTGACTCGGTGTGGCTTTATTTGCTTGTTTCTGAGATGGTGTCTCCCTGCGTAGCTGGCTCGTCTGGATCCTGGGTGTGTGTACCACACGACCTAGCATCCGTCTCTTCCAGGATGGAAACCACAGCTGTTTGTATTCTGAACCTTCAGTAAGGTTTTTTTTTTTTTAATTTTTTGTTTTGTTTTGTTTTGTTTTTGGTTTTTTTTTTTTTTTTTTTTTTTTTTTTTTTTTGTTTTTTTTTGGTTTTTTGAGACAGGGTTTTTCTGTGTAGTCCTGGCTGTCCTGGAACTCAGAAATCCGCCTGCCTCTGCCTCCCAAGTGCTGGGATTACAGGCGTGCGCCACCACGCCCGGTTTCAGTAAGGTTTTAATTCACTCACACGGCACACTTCCTGTCCAGCCACAGCCCCAAGTGGGTGAAATTACCGGGCGTTAACTCGGTAACTATCAAACCATCACCAAGATTCCAGAGGCTGTTCCAGGCGCTGGTTCATAAACTCGTGGGACAGTGGAGAAATGGGTCAGGCCCCTGGCACACTCACATTAGTACCTGACAGATCCAGTGGCCTGCTCAGAGCCAAGCAACATGAACCCAAGGGGAAATTCAGCCTCTGAGGCATGCAGACAGCTGGCACAAGGCAGAGGTGCAGGGCACAGTTTCCACGTGGCTGGCCTGGGCTGACAGGGACAGCTCTGAGTGCGTCCCAGCCAGCAACCCCCAGCACAGCGGGTAAGGCTGCTGCCAGCACTGCTATGCGCTTGGGGTCTGGGGCAAGACCTTAACATTTCAAACCAAGACTCAGCAGGGCCTGTGGAGAGAGAGAGAGAGAGCTCCTGCCTCTCAACAAAACCCAGTCAATTAGAGAGCATTTCCTGTCCGGGGCTTGGGAGGGTGGAAGAGAGTGAAAAGTAAAAACAGAACGGAAACGTCAGGAATCATAAAGCCTTATCTAAGGGCTCTAAGAAGGAACACTCTGTGTGACTGTGGAAAGGCATTCCTCTCTAAGAACTTAAAATACAGCCTAAGTCTCTAGTTATAATGTATTCCCATCAATTCCAAGAGAAAACCATAGTGGCTTCCTGTGTCTAAGCCTGTGATGCGCCTGCCTCTTAGACCCTACGTGCTTTGTGTGCGAAGGCCACACTGCCACCAAACTGTCCATGTATACAGTACACACAACACAGGAGATTCCCCACGGACACACAGAGGAATTCCACCCTGGGAAGAGGGACCTGGGGTATTCTCCCCTCACCGACCCTCGAGACCCAAGGCCTGTAGTGTGTGCTGTGTGGCTTATACAAGGTCATACAGAGGAAGAACACTCCTCACACACTGTGCGTCCCCCCGTCAGTCAACTGGGCACAATGGAACTGGTGCAGAGGCTGGCCCCTTTCAGTGTAGAAACATGTAGCATGTTAACATTCCTGTCCAAAGCTAGCAAAGAACTCCGTGACAAGCAGCACACGTCCTCAGTCTCCAATGCTCCCTCGAGACGCTGAAACGGCCGCAGGTTTCACCCCGGCTCTATCCCGAGCCTCACCACGGAGCCCCTCTGTTTTCTGCCCGTCTCCTGAGTCTGGGCAGCTGCCTCGATTTCCTGTCCTCTGCAACAACCCAGCTGTTCCTCTGTGCCTCTGGCCCAAACTGGGTGTGGCCGGGCACAGGAGGGTCCAGAGCACCGAGGGGCTCAGGTCTTGTGACTCTCGGAAGAGGGACCGGCAGCCCGGTGCTTCCAGATGTTTGCTTTTTAAGGAAAGAATGAGGAGCGAACCCATTCGATGTGCGCGTCAGTCACAGCTCATGCCTGGCTCTGGGGACTAAACTGAGGACTCGTGAACTCCAGCGGGGGGGTGGACTCAGACATGTGCTCGGAAGCAGAGGAGAGTTCCCCAGCATAAGGGCGCCATTCACAAGCGTGGGTTCAAAGGAGTCGGGAAAGGGCATCGATTGAAGCCGCTTCCTTCTCTCCAGCCTCCTTTGCCTGTGACAGAATTATTTATGTGAGTACATGTTCTGTGGGGATCTGTGAGCCTCAGCTGCTCCACAGGAAGGAGCCATGGTGACTGCAGATGACAGGGGTGGCCTCAGCTATGGAGATGCACGCCACGTGTGTCGAGCTGCTGAAACACAAGGAGGGAGCTCTGCTGTTAAGGGAACGGAACACCAGCCTGGGGACGGGGGTAAAACACGGGCTGAGGCTGACCTCTGAGGTAAGCCAGCAGTAAGGCTGAAGGGAGGTGTGGCCCTGGGAGAAAACAGCCTGTAGTGTGCGGCACACAGGTAACTGTGGCACCAGAGGCACCCCCCAGAGCTCGGCTCACCAACTTCCCTTTCTTTCCTTTGTCTACGACACAGGGTTTCTCTGTGTAGCCCTGGCTGTCCTGGAATTCGCTCTGTAGACCAGACTGGCCTGGAACTCAGAAACCCGCCTGCCTCTGCCTACCAAGTGCTGGGATTAAAGCGTGTGCCACCACCGCCCATCCTTTAACATAAGTTTTACATTTATTATGGTGTGTACATGTACGTGTACGTGTATATCTGTGTATGTATGCATGCATGCATGTGTATGGTGGGGCCATGTGCCGGCTACATCACAGAGGGCAAGGCTGTGGAACAGCCTCTCTCTTCTTCTTTACACACATTCCAGGATTAAATGTGGGCACCAGGCTTGTGTAGCAATCACCTTTGCCAACCGAGCCATCTTGCTGGCCCAAGCAGCGGAGCTGGATTTAACGGATTTAATCAGACTTAAAGCCCACGAGACTTGAGAAGGTAAACATTAGTGTTTCCTGAAGGAAAAAAATAGTGAAAAAAGTAACATGTTCTTATTCAAGCACACCACTCTAGGATTGTAGGTCTGTGGTAAGCCTGGACACATATGGACAGGTCCTAAATTCAATCCCTGTAGTAACAGAAGCATAAAAGTCCCACACTCAACCTGCCCTCCCCATCAGTCCTTGGCCCCTAACCGAAGAGTTCTTTCCTATCATTTCTTAATAATGTGTCTAATCTGCTTTCAAAAATACAAAATAGCAACGTAAAAATATATATATTTCCTTTTTGGGTATGGGGGTTTCGTTTATTAAGACAAGCATTGGCTGGCTGGAACTCACTGTGTAGACCAGGCTGGCCTGGAACTCAGAGATCTGCTTACCTCTGCCTCTGCCTCTACCCCTGCATGCTGGGACTGCAGCTGTGCCAGGCCTGGCCCGAACCCTAAGGCTGCCTAGGCACTGCTTCAGTGACTCGAGAGAAGAACTAGAAGTGCACACTCAGTCCTGGCCATCGTGATCCCATGGGATTCCCGTGAGCCGAGAACAGGGATCACAAGGCCACGATGGAGCAGACCAGTCAGAACCAACTTTCAGGGTAAAGTCGCAAGCCCTCGAAGCACAATCTAAGTGCAGGACATAGGGAGCACCCCATCATAGGACACAGGGAGCACCCCACTATTCCTGGGGACGGGCGCTTGTCTGGTCCATTCTAGTGAGCAGGGGGAGCCACGGCCTCTGGGACTCCAGAGTGGGAGTGAGAAACCGAACAGCAGGGCCTCGGGGCAGGAGAATGCCTTGGGCTCTCGGCAGGACAGTCTGTCTTGGGAACAAGCTGGAGGAGAGTGCAGAGCCAGCTCTGCTGCCTGTGTCCCCTATGCAGGACAGCGCTCAGCCAGGCGAGCCTGCCTCCACACCACAGCTCAGCCTCCCCGGACTCCACACCCACCCAACAGAGACCGTCGAGTACGCAAGAGCAGCCTGCTGCATGTGTAGGTGACACTGCAAAAACGTGTCCCACCCCAACGGGGTGGACTTTAGGAGCAATCGCTTGTGCTCAGAACCCTTTCTTGGCCTGAGTACGGGTGGCCTGGAGTGACCAGCTCTCCAGAAGCTCAGGAAAGAGTTAAACATTCCCTGCACTTGACTAGGTGGCTACACACACACACACACACACACACACACACACACACAAACACACGTACACACATCCAGATCCCACCATCCTCTAAGCAGCTGTGCAGCCAATCAAAGCAGAGGAAGGAAATTACCCCGGCCAGCTGTCAGGCGAGCCCTGATGGCCATATATGGTCAAAAGCGCTGTCAGAGCTGTCGGCCGGGCTGCTGGGACAGGCCAGAACGGCAGCAGCAGAAGCTGGATGAGGTGAGGGGCACAAAGGACAGGCTGCCTGCTGCTCATCTCTGGAGGCGTGGGGGAGGGTGGCCACCGCCCCGGGCACACTGCGAGGCCCCTCTGCCAGCGCTCTGGGCTCCATTGTTAGCTGGGGCGGGCAGAACAGCCCTCCTCCTTGCTGCCTCCAGTGAGACTGGAGTGCAGGCGCTGAGAGAACTGAAAGGGCCCTTCTGTGGCACTTCATGTGGTAATGAGGCCACGCAGCACTCACGTGGCTGGCAGCTCAGGACACAATTTACAAGTCATTGTTCTGCACCTGGTGCCCTCCCGTGCCCAGACCATCCCCCCAGCCTTTCAAGACCCACACACTTCAGAATTTAGGTGCTGAAGGCATCAGACGGAAGCTGTTTCAGTAAGCATTGAACCGCCAGGTCACAACACACCAAGAAATGGCACGTAACAGAACCCTCCTCCACCAACACCAATGGCTAGGAAGTGTCAAACAGCCGCCTCTAGACAGTGGACAAGCAGCACGCCTCACTGCAGAAATGAAAACCGCCTGTCAGCAACACAGCAATGCAAATCTGGCAGGTGCGAGCAGTGATCACACACAGAACAGCGCCGTGGGGGCCCGCACTCCTGCCCTCCTCCCCAGTGCTCCTCCTGAGTGCTCCTGTGAAGGGAGGGGCTCAGCAGAGGGGCGGTGGCCCTCAGTGACAGTTGCTCAGATCTCACCACCACAAGGCTGGAAAACTAGCACTACTGTGGGCCTGTGGGCTGCGGCCCTGCACGGAGGCCACGCTACTGTCTTGTTGAGCTTCCTTCCAGGGAGAGAGTGTAAAGGAGGTTCAACTGGACTCCAAGTCCCTAAGGCCCCCTGGACACTCATATCGAGGAGAGAAACAAGGATTTACACCAAGATGTCACAGGAAGATTTAGACATGGAAGGTCGAAAAACCACTCCTGCAGCCTGGGACGGTCACTCCATCTGAAGAATGGGAGAGGCAGCAAGTGCCCCGAGCTCAAAGGTTCAGGAGGGACAGTCTCCAGACACGACCCCGGGTGGGACAGACTACGGAGTCTCACGTCTGCGTGAGTCCAGCCGCTGCCTCCTCCTGGATGGCTGAGGGAAGCCACCTGGCTGATGGAGCTGTCACAGGACCTGAGCACCTGTGCTGACTCTTCATGTGTTCTCACAATTCATACCGGAAATGAAGAAGAAAAGAAAAACCCACCAACAACAACTGTGTGATTTTTCTACCATAAAGCCACTTCCAACCACTTCTGACTTACATGCTGGCTCATGTGATCCCCAGATCAGATCCAGTTCCTCTAGCATGCCATTTCCTGCATGCCGGAGAAGCCGACCCACACTTGAATTATCAATCTGGAAGAGGGTGTGGCCACCACCCTTGCCCTGCTGGGGCAGAACTCCTCCCCTCTCAGACTGTATTCCTCAGACTGTATTGTTCAGCTGCAAACTCAGAACCTGAAAGCCTGCGATCTCCTTGCGACTCTTCCCGCCTCCCTCAGATGGCACTGACTCATCCCTGGCCCTGAGCGCCTCCCACAGCACGGGCTCAGCACTGGACAGACCAGGGCAGTTGTTGGAGGAATGTTTAAAGCAATTACCCAGGCAAGTGCCCCCTGCCCAGGGAGAGCTGGCAAAGCAATGACCCTGCAGCCACTGGCAGCCGGGCCGGCGCTCCGCCACTTGGTCCTGTGCTCTGAGTCGTGTGCGCTGTAAAATGCTGCCCGTGGGGGTGCTCCCAGCAGACAAAGAGCAGCGCCGACCAACTGCTTCCTCCCATCACAGGCGACTTGTCCAATCTAGATGTCATTTTCTCAAACAGTGAGATGACCCTGTCCAGCGTCAAGACATTGATCAAGTCACAGCACAGTGCTGTCGGGTTAGGACCTGGGCACCTGCATCCTCAGGGCTGCCAGACCCTTCTCATTGGCAGTCCCCACTGTCATGCAGAAACCAGGCTGACCCAAGTTTTGTGATTCCTTGACAGTGACAATGGAGGCTGAAGGAGCTGTGCATTACAGCCAGCTGGGGACTGGCGAGAGGCTTGTGTTGTCCCCATGAAGAAGTGACTGGCATCCTCAGGGGGGCCTGAAGTAGAAACTTCTGGTTATTTTGGAGACTGAGTGATGTCATGTGATGTTTTGTTGAAGCAGATACAGGGGAGAGGATGTTGTGCTGAAGCAGACACAGGCTGTTTAGAAAGAATAGAAATAACCGCACAGACAGTGGCAAGGCTCTTGCACTGGTTCGCCTTGCACTTCGCTGATCTTTGCATGCTGTGACTTGCCAAAGGCCCTCTCGTGGTCTTCTGGCAGTTTCTGGCAGCTTCCTGGACTCGGGATGATTTGGCAGGGCCTCTCGGTTTCTTCTGGATTCAGCCACAGATTTGCTTGGTGTGTGCAGATTAGACAAATCTAATCACTGGGTGTGAGTCACTGCCCTGGGCACACTGATTAGACGAATCTGCAGCTACAGATTCGTGTTTGATGCTTTGGACTAGACTGCTGATAACCAGACAATGAAGATTTGATCTCCCCGAAGAACTACTTCTAAACAGGTCCACAAACTCGTTTCCTATTAACCTTTCTTTCCCCCGCCTCTGGCAGGTGGGCTGGAAGGGAGGTGGAAGAGTCTATGAATCCTAATTAAAGTAGGTTTTGAAAAATCTAAGACTACAGGTGCCACATAACCCTGAAGCAAAAGAAGGACCGACATTATGGGAGGTTCTCAGGGAGCACCACGGGACACAGGGAGGGGCGGACATCTTTCTACCTGAGATGACGCTGTTGTGTGTGGTGTGAAGACCAGCACCAGTGCATTTGCAAGATGGCGAGGACTTGGTAAGAGATGTCCACTTCAACGGGACAGCACGCAGAGCCACAAGCATAGACTGTGAGCAGAGGTGAGACGCCCCTCACCACCACCCCACAGCTCGTGGACAAGAGGGAGAGGTGAGACTCCCCTCACCACCACCCCGCAGCTCGTGGACAAGGGGGAGAGGTGAGACGCCCCTCACCACCAACCCACAGCTCGTGGACAAGGGGGAGGCACGTTGCTGGGGAGACCAGTGGGACCTGGTCTATGTGGTCTCAGTTCAGGCCAAGAAGCCAGCTCCCTAGTGGCCGAGCAGGACCTCCTGAAAGGTGAGTGGGTGGCGTGTGACTCTGGGATAAACCTGGAAGTTACAGAAAGGCCGGGTGTACACAGAACAACTTGTGTGGATTTTTGAAGCTTACTAGATAGAAAGGAGCCAAAGTGCTGTACTCTAGGGACGGCGCATACAATAAGCTGGCAGACGCGATGCTGGGGTGCACCTGGAGGACAGGCTAAGATCAGAACCACGAATAGGAGGGAGTCCTCTCAGAAACGTGCGGCTGCACACCTGACTGTAGCACACCTGACTGGGCTGTGGGAACACACGCAGGCTCAGGAGATGGTGAGTCGCTGCTGGATTTGCAGCAGTGGAAGGAGGAAGAGGACGAGAGCAAAGACCACTTTTTAATGCTGAATTCTGGAGCTTGTTCTGCACCAACCAGAACTCGGCCTTTCCCTGAAGTGCAGGTCACAATTCACAGGTCTGTATAGCATTTCTGAACTGTTTAACTATGACATCTACCACACCTATAACAGGAGACTTCTGCCCAGTGCACTGGGACCTGTTCAATGTGGCTATGAAAAAGCCCTGACCCCGCCCAGGGCCAACAGCAGCAGCTCTGAGACTGAAGGCTGATTTCTGGGGAGACTCAAGCCAACATGCCTTTGGGTGTTTGCTTTCTACCTCGTGGATACACCCAGGGTGAGACAGAGGTGAGCCCGCTGGAGAGCGAGGGCCCTTCCACACAGGGCCCCAGGCCAGGCTACACGGTGAAACAGATGCAGCCTTCTGGAACAGATGGACCTACTACATGCAGTCAGCAGGTCAAGGGTGGAAACTGTCCTCAACAATTTATGAAACATTTCCTGATTGTTTACAGGCACAGCGCTGGCGACCGCAGGGGCAGTGACACACAGACAGCTATCTGGCAGAAGGCAGCCGATTCAGGGGGCCATCAGCCCCACACCGCCGCCGCAGGAGCGCAGGGGAGCACCGCCAGCTGCCAGGCCCAAGCCCTCTGGAGGTTCCTGGGCTCTGACTTTCTCCCACACTGCTCCAAGAGCATGCAGCCTCCTGGGAGGGCCTCCTTGAGTCCTCAGAGTGCTTGCTGTGCCCTGACTCATGCTGGCGAAGGAATGGTAGATTCTTCTTACACAGAAAAGGGGTGAGGAGGCATGGGATCTGGGTAAAATGCTCTGGGGCCAACACGGGTCACCATAAAGTAAGACAAGAACAGAAATGAAACCTCGGGGCTCAGCCTCAGGGCTCAGCCTGGGGGGGGACAGGCAGCTAAGGCTTAGGAGGGGCTCGCCGGGAGACACGTGAGGGGCACGTCATCTTCCCGTCCCCAGGAGGGCTGGAGTCATGCCTGTTCAGTGGTGGTTTCAGCGATGCTGGCTGGTGCCTGTGAGTGGCTACACTCGCGGTAAGCTTTGCTCTGACCTAGAATATATTCTTTGGATTGTGTTGTGTTTGTTTGTTTTTGTATTCTGCAGATGGGGGTCTCACCATGGATCTCAGGCTAGCCCTAGACTCAGATCCTCCTGCCTCAGTCTTTGAAATCTCAAATGACAAGACCCTAGAGTGGGTATTAAATCCGGAGAAGGGCAGGCCTCACAGGAGGCGTGTATCCGACTACGACGTGCAGGGCTAAATAAACTGTGTAGTGTCCACTGCAGGTCCACGCGTCCCTGTGGGACCTCAGCACCCTCTGCTGTGTGATGCCATCATGGCAAGGGTGACCCTCTGGACCCCTCCTTGCTGTGCTGTGAACACAGTGGAGCCGAGAGTCCGCTCTTTTTCAGGACAGGCGTCCCACTGTCTGTCCATCCCTGGGGTTTGCAGCTGCAGCCAGTGTCGACAGGAACGCTGAGGTCTCCCAGCTTCTGCTCTGGAGGAGCAGGTGGGGGACTGGGAGGGGAGTCCTTGTTACAGAGTAGTTTACTTGAGAGTCGGATGGCTGCATTTTGAAGACCTGGAGTATGTGACCTAAGCCTGTGGGAAAGGGATGTTTGCTAGGTTCAGATAATGGCCTTTTCTCCTTTTAGAGAGGTCTCTCTACATAGCCCCATTGTCCTGGAACTCGCTCTGTAGATAGAGTGGACTAGCCTCTAACCCACAGAAATCCCCCTGCCTCTGCCTCCCAAATGCTGGGATCATAGGCGTGTGACCATGCACCCAGCTATGAGTGGTGAATTTACAACTTGCTCCAGCAGGAGGGCCTCAGTCTCAGGGACACTAAACCCGGCAGTGCTGGCATCCCACACAGAAGAGGCCTTCCAGACTGTTAACCCAAAGCCGTGTCAGAGCAGCGCACAGCTGGATTAGCATCTTCATAGGGAGGACAAGGGTGTCTGCCCCTTTTTTTAAATTTACTTATTTTCATAATGTTTAAATAAAACAAGTAACAACCCAGCACGGGTCCAGGCAAAAAGCACTCGGCTGAAAAGATGGCTCCTTAATAAAAAGCTGTTCTTCCAGAGGACCAAGCTTGCGTTTCCAAGGTGCTGGAGCAAGCGGAGAGCTCACATCTTGAGACACAATCACGGGACTAGGAAGTCAACCGGCAATGGGTGGGTTTCTGAAACCTCAAGGGATCCTTTCCCATGCACACCACCACAAGGGATCCTTTCCCATGCACACCACCACAAGGGATCCTTTCCCATGCACACCACCACAAGGGATCCTCTCCCATGCACACCACCACAAGGGATCCTCTCCCATGCACACCACCACAAGGGATCCTCTCCCATACACACCACCACAAGGGATCCTCTCCCATGCACACCACCACAAGGGATCCTTTCCCATGCACACCACCACAAGGGATCCTTTCCCATGCACACCACCACAAGGGATCCTTTCCCATGCACACCACCACAAGGGATCCTTTCCCATGCACACCACCACAAGGGATCCTTTCCCATGCACACCACCACAAGGGATCCTTTCCCATGCACACCACCACAAGGGATCCTCTCCCATGCACACCACCACTGGGGTGACTGAGCTCAGGGTTCTTCTGCCGCAGCCTCAGGGGGCAGGATTACAGGTGTGCATCGCCATGCCTGGTCTATGTGGCTGGGAATCAAACTCATGGCCTGTGTGTGCTGGGCAGTCGCTCTCCCAACTGAGCTGTAACCCTAAAAGGATGGTTTTAAAGCACTCTTTATTCCATTCAAGCTTCAGGGGCGTGCACTACACAAGAAGAGCCTATCTCAAAAAGAATGTTTATATTAACATGCACACACCTATAAATGTGTATGCACTTACACTCTCATCTGCAGATGTTTGAAGAACACTCATAACTAAACAGAAGGGGTGTGGTGGACAGCTCACCATGTCAGGCTAGGAAGAACACACCCTACTGCCTGTAAGGCCCTAGCCCCGATGGGGGTGGGGCAGGACAGATCATCAGAAAGCCACCTGTCTTAGGACTACTACCGCTGAGATGAAACACCACGACCAAGGACAAGCTGGGGAGGAAAGGGCTGATTTCAGCTCACGTTTCCAGGCCACAGTCTAACATCAGGGCAGAAACTCACACAGGGCAGGAACCTGGAGGCAGGAGCTGATGCAGAAGCCATGGTGGGTGCTGCTTACTGGCTTGCTCCCCATGGCTTGCTCAGCCTGCTTTCTTATTGAACCCAGGTCTACCATTCCATGGATGGTCCCATCCACAACAGACAGGACCCTCCCCTACCAAATTATTAATTAAGGAAATGCCCTACAGCTGCATCTTATGGCGACATCTTCTCAGATAAGGCTCCCTCATTTCGGATGACTCTAGCTTGTGCCGAATTAACATAGAACTGGCCAGCACAACTCTTACTACTCACATATTCAGTGTAAGCAAACACTGCAGTCTGAGAATACCTGTTTTACACTTGCTGCCTGCCTATCAAGTCACCCAAAAACCCAACTGCCTAAGATACAGGCTCTTACAGGCAAGCCAGATAACCTGAGATCAATGCCCTGGACCAATCTCTATATCTCTATCTATACATCTATACAGATAGGTTAAATAAAAGGTACTGCCCATCTACACTGCAGGGACAAAGAGACAGTGTGGCACAAGGTAGGAGGAGCCCTAGCCACGCCCATCCCATCATGGCCTTCCCCCTCTAGACAGCCACTGCTCAGAAAAAGTCAGCTGTCTCTCCAGGACACAAAGGACCTTTACAATCAGAATGGGGAGGGCACCAGGGGGACAGGAGCCTGCGGTATGGATCCTCCATTCAGGGGGGAGAACGGGTCTCAGAGCACCCTCCACCTTACTCCATTGTGTGTGGGGGAGCACGGGTCTCAGAGTACCCTCCACCTTACTCCATTCGGGGGGAGGAGCACAGGTCTCAGAGCACCCTCCACCTTACTCCATTCAGGGGGGAGCATGGGTCTCAGAGCACTCTCCACCTGACTCCACTGGGGGGGAGCATAGGTCTCAGAGCACCCCCCACCTGACTTGTCTCAGGCCAGCCTGGCAGGTTTTCTTTCTTTTTCTTTCTTTTTCTTTTTAATTTATTTTATTTATATGAGTACACTGTTGCTCTCTTCAGACACACCAGAAGAGGGCATTGGATCCCATTACAGATGGTTGTGAACCACCATGTGGTTGCTGGGAATTGAACTCAGGACCTCTGGAAGAGCAGTTGGTGCTCTCAACCGCTGAGCCATCTCTCCAGCTCGCCTCGCCCTGGCAGGTTCTCTGAGGTCCCGAGTTCGAGCGTGAGCCTAACAGGAGCCACTGTGTGCTGGAGTCATCATGACCGAAGCGGGCAGCGGTGCTTGCTTCCGCTGAGCGTCATGAGTGAGCCCGGCAGACTGCTCAGGGGACTGAAAGCCTGCGTGCCCCAGGTGAAGGCGGCTTGGGCACTGGTAGTGAGGGAGAAAGCGGTCCCTCGTGCCAGTGAAATCACAGCCAGCTTGTGCTGAACAAGACAGCCCTGTCTTACTCATTCCCTGCAAGCCTGGGAACAAGAACACCTATCAGACCACACCTGCAGAAATCCCGGCAGAGCGGCATGCCACGGCTTGAGCGGTGTTACCAAAGAGCGGGGCGCATGCAGACTAATCCAAGCTGCCACACCTTAGCTGGGAACCTGCTTACTCTTCAAGCAAGTCTCTGACAAGCCAATGTGCTGACCGCCCACTCAGGTGTGTGCTGGTGCTTGTGTGTGAGCACAGTCATGTGTGTATGTCAACGTATTTGTCCCTGTGATTGTATGCATCTTGGACCTTAAGTCCTGGAAGACAGAGACTGTCCAATGCATTTATATTTTCCCAAACTCTAATCACAAAACGCTGCGATTACAAGTCTTTGCTATCCCTCCCCTAATCTCGGGATGGGTGGGGTGGGGTGGAGTGCTGAGACAGGATCTCATCATGTAGCCTGGCTGGCCTGGAATTCACTATGTGAGCTGCCTTCCCAGTGCTGGGATTAAAGGTGTAAACCATCACATGCGGCCAACTGTAGCAATCTAATAAGATACAGCCTAGAAAGCAGTCCACAGTGCTTGGGTGGGGTGCAGGGCGGCAGGGCACAGATTGGTGACAGAGGACTTGATTAGCATGAGTCAGGCCTGAGGTTCGATGCCCCCACATAGGGGTAGAAAGGCTGCAAAGGGCAGTGCCGAGCTTACAAACAGTAAGCCAACATTCACATGGGATGGTGAGACGGCCATGAAACCTGACCTGGTAACGACCAAATGTCAGTAACGATGTAAAATCCACTCCACAATGTAAAACCCCCACTCAGATACTTCGGGTGAGACCGTCTCTTACCGGGTAGGTGTCTCCTGCCAACAGTGAGGACAGTCCTATTGGCTACAGCTACCGAGGCCCCGGGGATCAGGCAGCAGCCCAGGAAGAGCAGAAACATCCGTGTCAACTGACCTGGGGCTCCTAGGCAGGCCTTCCACCACAGCACAGGACTGCCCACCGCCCTCACCTGCTGGGTGACACCCGGCATCTGTTCCCCAGAGGTACGAGTCAGATCAAGAAAGAGAAAGCAGCAATTTCCATTACAGATTCTGAATACAAACCACTCAGAAATCGTCTCAGAGCAGACAGCCACCGGACAGGACATGTGCTGAGAACGCAGAATTTCCAGAGCTCTCAAAAAGTCACTTTTATACATAGCACCCTTACGTTGCCGAAAGAAAAATGAAGGGATGGGGTGGCAGACCAGAAACGTCGTGCCTCAAGGTGACCCGGCCAGGACTTGACTTCCAGCTCTTCAATGCCCAGGCCTCACTCCTCCCTCAGCACATTCACTGACACAGAGTTAGTTACACAGTTCACTCTCACCATGGTGTACACTCTAACGCCTGAAAACCACATGGAGCCTGGGAACCTCCTTACGAGAGAAGCCAGTAATCAAGGACTCTTCTCCCTCCCGATGCCATCACTAAGTTTACACCAATGTCAGCCTCTCCTCACAAAGCTCAGGACAAAGCCAGACAGACAGAATTGCAGCTGGGAAAGACCCAAAAGGCACCTCCCAAAGCCAAGGTGTGGTTTAAGCATGGCAGTGGGGGAGGGTGTGTGTGCGTACATGTGGAGGGGGGAATGTGTGTGTACATGTGGAGGGGTGTGTGTGTATACATGTGGAGGGGGATGTGTGTATACATGTGGAGGGGGATGTGTGTATATATGTGGAGGGGGGATGTGTATATACATGTGGGAGGGGGGATGTGTGTATACATGTGGAGGGGATGTGTGTATACATGTGCAGAGGGATGTGTGTATACATGTGCAGGGGGGATGTGTGTATACATGTGGAGGGGAGATATGTGTGTACATGTGGAGGGGGATGTGTGTATATATGTGGAGGGGGGATGTGTATATACATGTGGGAGGGGGATGTGTGTATACATGTGGAGGGGATATGTGTATACATGTGCAGAGGGATGTGTGTATACATGTGGAGGGGGGATGTGTGTATACATGTGGAGGAGGGATGTGTGTATACATGTGGAGGGGGAATGTGTGTATACATGTGGAGGGGGAATGTGTGTATACATGTAGAGGGGGAATGTATGTATACATGTGGAGGAGGGATGTGTGTATACATGTGGAGGGGGAATGTGTGTATACATGTGGAGGGGGATGTGTGTATACATGTGGAGGGGGATGTGTGTATATATGTGGAGGGGGGATGTGTGTATACATGTGGAGGAGGGATGTGTGTATCACAGGGGAGGGGGATGTGTATATACATGTGGAGGGGGATGTGTGTATCACGGGGGAGGGGGATGTGTATATACATGTGGAGGGGGATGTGTGTATCACGGGGGAGGGGGGATGTGTGTATACATGTGGAGGTGCCTTTCATCCTCCTCGCTCCTTGAGACACTCTCAGTGAAGCTGGAGCCCACCAGTTTGATGGACTGGCAGCCAGAGAGCTGTAGGCTCCTCCCGCCTCCAACCCACAGTGAGGGGTTTACGGATGAGCACCATGGAGCCGGGCCTGTCAGAAGACGTGGAAGATCCAAAGTCAGGTGCTCATGCTAACTCTACCCACTAAGCTTTCTCCACAGCCAAGGACTCCTGCACTCTCATCCCCGTAAGGATGGTTACGGGATACTGACTAATGCAGGCCACTTAACATAAGTAAGAGCCACGTCACCAAACAGGTCTCCTGCAAGCGCAGGAGGGTCAGCATCTCTCGTGGTCTGCAGAAGGAAAGGGACTCACAGAGCCTTTTGTGGATGTGGAAGCTGAAGGGACTGGGTGAACTTGGTGGAAGATTAGCCA
Source organism: Apodemus agrarius (assembly GCA_964023405.1). Taxonomy (NCBI): domain Eukaryota; kingdom Metazoa; phylum Chordata; class Mammalia; order Rodentia; family Muridae; genus Apodemus; species Apodemus agrarius. Next base: position 3,995,882 of record OZ030028.1, read on the forward strand.
TTCAGAGTTTATTTTGGGTTTCTTAATTGGCTTGTTTCATTTCTTTGAAGAAAAGAATGTCTTGAATTTGTCCCTTAGTTTATAAAAAGAAAAATGGTTTAACTCCAAGCAGACCGTGAGTTCCTGACCCGGCTGACAGGCTGTGGCTGCCCTCTCAGCCGGCTGGCCTGAGCCCTAGCAACACAAAGCAAAGTTCCTGAGCGCTCCTCAAAGGAAATCACAGGCTGGGGACGGCCCGGGGCTAAGAGCATGTCCAGAGGGCCTAAGTTCCATTCCCTGCACCCATGGCCACAGATGGGGGCTCACAACTCTCTAACTCCAGGGGATGCAATGCCTCTGTCCTCCATCTGCAGGCGTCCCCATAGGCATACACATGCACACGCACACACCTACACATAACTAAAGCCCTGGAGGAACACAGTAAACAGGTGTGTGCGCAAACACAACTGACACTCACTGCAAACCCTCACTCTGACATCGGGCTAAGGCATGATGGAACAGCAGCAGTCAACAGGAACAAGGTACCCAGGGAGAAAAAGCTCTGGTTAATGGTGAGGCTCACGCCGGAAGGGCGCTGGGGACAAGTGTGTGCTTGGAGCCTTGAGCGCCGTCTTCCCATCTCTCTCTTTCCAGGCCAGTCGAGACATGGACGTCAAGCACAGGCGTTAAACCACAACAAGCTAGTCATGGACATCTGAGAGGGAACTGCAGGAGGTGGACTTCGGGGTGCCTACGTTCAGAACCCACCATCCACAGTGAGGCACGCCCTAGTCTCCCACTGCTGCCTGCAGATTCTCACGGCATGGGAACAGCTAGCTGAAGTCAGCTCCTGCACTTTCACGGAACGTCAGGGCACTAGACTCTCAGCTGCAGAGCTCAGGACTTCTACGAGCTAAGGAGAACGGTGTGCAAAGCTCCATCTTCTATCCAGCTGGGACCGGCTCAGGAGAGGCAAGTCAGGAAGGAGAAGGGCGCGCAGAGCCGCCCAGGCGGGACCTTTTGTTGTGTTTCTACCACTGTCAAACAGTACAAATCCTAGGCGATAGCTTATTACCCAGCGTGGGGGTAAACCTTGAATCTTGTGTTGTGTCTATCTGTGTGGGCACCTCCAACACCCACTACTCCGGTGCAGGGCTAGAATGGGGATCATATACACCTAAGCAGCAGGAGAGCTGAATCGTAGAACCAAAACCCATCCCTTGGGACGTTTTCTTGAGCTCTTACTCCATTTACAACTCAAAACCCAGAAGGCCAGGGGCTGAAGAGATGGCTCAGTGGTCAGAGCCCTTGCCAAGGACCTGAGTTCAGTCCCCAGCACCCACATGAGGCAACCTAGAAACCACCGGCCTGTATCTCCAGGTCCAGAACAGGAGCTCACTCACCTTGTGCAGAGGGAGCACCAGGAATGCCCCTCCCCCGCTCGCTTCTATGATGATGGCCACGAATCTGGGGTTGACAGCACAAAAGGAACTGTCCCAGGTGACTCGGGAGACTCGGATGTCGTCATAGCACTGGTCATTCTTCACCGCCTGTCCAAAGACGTGCCGGAACTTGCTCTGCCGCACCACTCGCCGCATCGTGTCTGTGAAAAGAGAGTGGCGAGAAGCGTGAGAGAGCTGCGTGCCTGTGTGTGTGTGTGTGTGTGTGTGTGTGTGTGTGTGTGCGCGCACAAGCTTCTACAACGGGCAAGCTGGACGCAGCACCTTGGCCGGCGCTGTCGCCCTGCTAAAAGCTCGTCAGACTGCAAATCCCAGATCCTGTGCAGCAGGAGCAGGAAGAGCACAGCAAAAGCTCCCAAGGTGCAGACGCAGTGAGAGCATTCCCCTCAAGAGAAAGACCAAGGCAGGACCTGAAGGGAAACCCACCTTTCAGGGAGACCGGGAAAACGAACGCGTCCCACCCTTCCTGTTTGGGAGACAGGAAAATACCTACGTGAAGAAACCTTGTCGGTGTGAAGCTGAAGGAAACCCTCAAACAAGGCATGGTTTAGTTGCTTTATCCTCAGCCTGCCAGGTCGTTCTCCAGTTTTTAAACACCCTCCCTCGCCCCGACATCAGCATCCCTCTGTCTGAGCGCTGGGCTGGCTCCCTAGAGTCACTCCACACAACCAACTAGGCTGACAGAGGCTGCCGCCCCATCTCCCTGCCCGCCTGGCCTACTACCCTCTGCCCCACAGAGCCACCCAGGCCAACTGCCGGCTGCTGAGGCCCAGTGAGGAAATCTGACCTGAGGCTGCCACAGAAGTCAAGAGTCCGGTCTTAGGACGAGGAGCTGTAATTAAATGACAAGTGGCTGCTCACAGCCTCACGATGACAGGAGTCTGCCAGCTCCATTCTAGAACATTAAGAACCATCTACAGGGCCACGAGCCACGGCAGCCAAACCTGCACTGCACGGCAGAGGCAGCTGGACAGAAGGGAGGGAGCAGGCCAGTGTTGAGGAGAAAAGAGACCAGGATGGGGGCTCGAGTCAGGCCATTCAACTGCTTGCAGAGCTTGCTGGGCCTGGGGACTGTGGGTGACAGCCAGCTGGGGCCCTGGGACCTCTCTGGGTTGCCAGATGGGCATGAACATGGGAGGCTTTGTGCTTCAGGCCCCAGCCCCCCACACCTCAGGTTTCTAGCCAGCACTTGATGTAATTTTCCCGTCTGCTGCTGTATAGCATTCTGCTCAGAAAGACAAATGGAACTCGGATATAGCTAAGTGGAACTGGCGCATGGCCAAACCCTGACAAATTCACAGAAAACCAGACCTCTGTGAACAGAAGAGGCCAACAGCTGTGTGTCTGGGCCACGTGGGACCTGAGGTGGGCAATGCTCTTTCTCGCCCTCTACGTCCCTCCCGCTGCTAGATGCAGAGGGAGAGTTCCTGCCAGGCCTCTGTCCACCTTTGCAAGGCATGTCAGCACTGTCCTCTCTGCACTGCTGGGACGTGTGGCTGAGCAGAGGCGACAGCCCAGGGGCAGGCCCCACACTCTGTATTCTGTAGCCCGGCTGCTGCCTGACCTTCTCTCTGACTTCTGGGACTGGACACTCTGGACGCTTGGTACATACTCGGCCAACAGCCTTCACTGTGAAACAGCAGGGGCTCTTCCTTCAGGAGTGAGTCGGGCGCAGCTTCTACTGTGGCGCACACCTCCATACTGGCTGCTCTCCAAAGCCACCACCTTCTCAGTCATCGGTTCTACAGGTCACAAAGGCTAGAGCCCCCACCAGCACATCCCAGCAAGCATTTCCAAAGATAAGGCTCAGCAGTCAGTGTTTATTGCTTCCTCAGATCACACACACGCACACACCCCTGTCTGCCTGTAGCTCCTGCCCATACCCACACATAGACGTAAGAAGAGAGCATGTAAGCACAAATCAACTTTAGTCAGCCAGGTGTGGTGGCACGTGTCTTTAATCACAGGCACTTAGGATGGAGAGGCAGGCCGAGTTCAAGGCCAGCCTGGTCTTCTGAACAAGTAGGCAAAGCTACACAGAGAAACCCTGTCTCAAAAACAAAAACAAACAACAAAACAAAACAAAACAAAACAAAACAAAACAAAAAACGCAATAGAAGAGCCGGGCGTGGTGGCGCACGCCTGTAATCCCAGCACTTGGGAGGCAGAGGCAGGCGGATTTCTGAGTTCGAGGCCAGCCTGGTCTACAGAGTGAGTTCCAGGACAGCCAGGGCTACACAGAGAAACCTTGTCTCAAAAAAACAAAACAAAACAAACAAAAAAATGCAATAGAAAATTTGGCAAAAAAACCAAAAACCAAACAGGTCTCAGTGTCTGTCTCTCTCTCACTCACACATACACTGTGAGCACACGCACTCACACACAGACACACACACACACACACAGCGGGGATGGACACATGGGGTGCACAGGTACACACACCACGGATAAGGACAGGAGGGAGCCCACAGGAAGCAAAGGCAACAACAAGGCTCAGTGGAGAGGAAGCCTGTGCCAGCGAGTGACTGAGTGACCATTGCGGCCGCGCCCTCCACTCACTGAGTAACCACTGCGGCTGCGCCCTACCTTCACCGAGTGACATCTGCAGGCGCACCCTACACTCACTGAGTGACCACTGTGGCCTCGCCCTACCCTCACAGAGTGACAGCTGAGCATCTCGGGAGGAGCACACGAGGACAGGCACGCGATGTCCCTAGAGGAAGCAGAAAAGGCATGCGAGCACACATAGCTGAGTACACGTGCACGTTTTCACAAAGCAGAAAAGTGGGAACAGCTATCACAGCAGTGTGAGGGTGGACAAGACAGACATAAATCAATGCAACAGAATCCAAAGTCCAGGCCAGAGAGGCTCGGAGGAGAGGGACACCTGCTGCACGAGCCTGGTGACCTGAGTTTGGTCCCCAAACACATGTGACAATGGTAGGAGAGAACCAAGTCCACAATTTTGTCCTCTGATCTCTGTACATGTGCCCACACATACACACATGCCTACACATACACACAGTGTACACATATACATATACATGCCCACACATATACACATAATATATACACATACATGTACCCACACATACACACTGCATACACATAAACATATAACAACGATAATAATAATATTCGCATTTAAAAAAAGAACTTTGGGGGTTGGGGATTTAGCTCAGTGGTAGAGTGCTTGCCTAGCAAGCACAAGGCCCTGGGTTCAGTCCTCAGCTCTGTTAGAGGAGAGGAGAGGAGAGGAGAGGGAGGGGAGGGGAGGGGAGGGGAGGGGAGGGGAGAAGGGAGGGGAGGGGAGAAGGGAGGGGAGGGGAGGGGAGGGGAGGGGAGGGGAGGGGAGGGGAGGGGAGGGGAGGGGAGGGGAGGGGAGGGGAGGGGAGGGGAGGGGAGGGGAGGGGAGGGGAGAGGAGAGGAGAGGAGAGGAGAGGAGAGGAGAGGAGAGGAGAGGAGAGGAGAGGAGAGGAGAGGAGAGGAGAGGAGAGGAGAGGAGAGGAGAGGAGAGGAGAGGAGAGAGGAGAAAAGGAAAAAAAAAAAACTGGTCCCGGGGTAAGCCCAAAGCCACTCATGGGACCTGGAGTGCCGACAGAGGGTGCTGGCCCGGGGACAAGCAAACAGAAAGATGCTGGCACCAGCTGGGTCAAGGGCCTAGCCACACAGCCGAGACTACAATGCCGCCAGGAGGAAACGGCAGCGCAGCTTCCTGGCCTGGATGGCAAAAGCAGCAGAGTGGGACACTACAAGCAACAACAGAGAAAAAGCCGACAGGGCTCGGCGAGATGGAGGAGAACTGACCTCTCCCAGCTAGCCTCGGACCTCTACACATGCACCACGGCACGCACATCGTTTCAGCACACACTAACTAAAATAAATAAAAACATACACAGACATTTGCAGCAAACCCTAAATCTAATAAGCCACTCACTAATATATAAAATATATAAAGAACTTATTAAAAAGGAGACAATTTAAAATCCCAAAGGTGGACTTGCCAGGCATAGTGGAGGCAGGAAGATGTTCTCAAAGCCAGCCTCCGCTCTGGGAGATCTTGCTTTTGCCTACCGTATGTGAGACCCTGGGTGTATAACCAACACATTCCCCAGATGGATTAAAGGGACATGCGTCTGTCCAATGCACACAGAAGGTGCAAGACATTACTGTCGCTCGGGGACTGGAAACCAAAGCCTCCATGAATGAATGGGTCCCTTACCCCATACGAAACCCAGCAGGCAGAGCCGCTGACGTAGTGTGGGCCGCTCGGGACCTCAGGGTGTCAGGTGGGCTGAGCTTTAGAGATTTCCACCTGACCTGGCTCTCGAGAGAACTGAAAACAAGTACATAAACTCCCCTCCCCACAGCAAAGGGAGCACCCTGCCTGCTGCCATTCGCTGGTCTAAGAGATAAAATGCTATTGCCACAGAGACCACTGCTCAGGAGTGAGCACACGCACCAGCACATCCCACGGCCTGGAGAGACCTTGGCAAGATTACAGTGACAAAAGGTGGTACAGAGACCCGCAGAGCCTAACTCTGTCTGTGTTAAACCTATACTACGCAAATACAGATAGAAGTTTGTGGGCTGTGGGTTAAGAGCTAAAGACAAAGGGCAGGGGGATGTTTGTTTCTTTTTGTTTTTGTTTTTGTTGTTGTTGTTGTTGTTCTTGTTGTTTGTTTTTCGAGACGGGGTCTCTCTGTATAGCCCTCGCTGTCCTGGAACTCACTTTGTAGAAGACCAGGCTGGGCTTGGAACTCAGAAATCCACCTGCCTCTGCCTCCCAAGTGCTGGGATTACAGGCGTGCACCACCACGGCCCAGTTGTTTCTTTTATTTTTTTTTTTAAGATTTATTTATTTTATTTATATGAGCACGATGTAGCTGTCTTCAGACACTCCAGAATAGGGAATCGGATCCCATTATATGTGGTTGTGAGCCACCATGTGGTTGCTGGGATTTGAATTCAGGACCTCTAAAAGAGCAGTCAGTGCTCTTAACTGCTGAGCCATCTCTCTGGATGCACTCAGGAAGCAGAGGCCAGACTAGTTTACTATCAGGTTCCAGGACAGCCAAAAACACAGAGCAAGCCCATCTCAAAAAACAAAACAAACAAGGTGTGTGTGTGTGTGTGTGTGTGTGTGTGTGTATGTATGGGGGGGGGCGGAGGGAGACATACAGGGGACATACAATGCCCGCAGAGGCCAAGAGGGCATCAGATCCCCTGGAAATGGAGTTAGAAGTGGTTGTGACCCTCCATGTGGGTGCTGGAAATCGAACCCAGGTCCACTGCAAGAGCAGACTGTGTGCTTAACTACTGAGCCATCTCTCCAGCACCACAGGCTTCTTTTAGGGGCCATGAAACTGTTCCCAAGTCACTGTGGTAATGGTTGCATATGGTATTAGTTGGGTTTGGTTTTCTCTCTCTTATGCGTCAAGTAATGCATGGCAGGTAACAGGTGCTTGTTTTTAATCTGTGCAGAGCCCAGCACAGACTCTGCAGTCCTCGCTGATCTGTGAACACTAGCAACTGTCACTTCAGAGCCCACTAAGTTTCCCTACCGAAAGGGAAAGATCCCAGCCAATGCCCCCGACCAGGGGACCCGAGTGTAGCTTTCCTACAGGAGAGCACTGGTGACCAAGACCTCTACAAAGCTCTGTGCTCTCCCGCCAGACAAAGACAAACCTGAAAACCAGTCCAAGGACTAGCACTCTAAGAGCCACCAGTGTGACAAATGGCATTCGGAACTTCAGTTGGAAAACTAAGACATCAAAAACAAACTAAAAAAAAATTAAATGTCTTATCAAACTTTTGATTTTTTTTTAAGTTCTCTTGTCTAAGTGATCAAACAATAAATTTAGAAACTAAAATATTTTGTAAGGGAAGCCAATTCCCAACTGTATGAGAAAGAACTAGTGAAGCAGTCCTGAACAAGGAGATCCAGATACCATCAGGGTTTCTCTGTGTAGTCCTGGCTGTCCTAGAACTCACTCTGTAGACCAGGCTGGCCTTGAACTCAGAAATCCGCCTGCCTCTGCTTCCCAAGTGCTGGGATTACAGGCATGCACCACCACGCCCGGCTTCCAGATACCATTCTAAACACCCTGCCATAGAGAAGCCGCTCGTGAGGTCTGTCAGCTGTGAGCGCTGCCCCCTGCAGATGATGAGAACGTCTGAGCTGTAGAGGGCAGTGAGCCAGGCATGACGGAGACCGAGGCGGGTATTGAAGATCATCCTGGGATCGGGAGCAGGACTCCGGAGGTTAACACAGCAGCTAGGCCAGCAAGGAAGAGCTCGGCCAGGAGAGCACTTGGCACATCCGGAGCGGGCCAAGGGGCGTGGTGGCGCACGCCTTTAGTACCAGCACTTGGGAGGCAGAGGCAGGCGGGTTTCTGAGTTCGAGGCCAGCCTGGTCTACAGAGTGAGTTCCAGGACAGCCAGGGCTACACAGAGAAACCCTGTCTCGAAACCCTTCCACCCCCCAGAAAGAAGAGTGGGGCCGACTCTGTCCCCAGAACTGCCGCAGAGGAGCTGGGGTGGTGGCACGCTTGTATCCCAGTGCGAGGGATGCATGCTGGCCAGCTCCAGCTCTGGGGGACTGTCAAAAAAAGGGGGGAAAAAAGCAAGGGAAAACACCCAAGAACGGCACCCTGAAAACACACGCACCTGCACACCCACATGCAGACATGCACACTGGTACGTATGCAAGAAGGCTTAAAATGATGACATAGCTGAGCCATTGAACAAATTAAGGAAATGCTCAACAGATTTCACAAATCCCAGTAGTAGGAGGCAATGCAAGCATGTCCTTTAATTCCCACATCATCTAGCTGGTGCACACGGTTCGTCCCAGAACTTCAGAGGCAGGGGCAGGTGGATTCCTGAGTTCAAGGAACGCCTGGTCTGCATGGTTAACGTCCAGGCCACCCAAGATTATATAGTAAGACCCTGGACTCACACACAGAAAGAGGAAGACGAGGAAAATACAAAAAGCAAAAACAACAAAAGCCAGATGTGTACTCACTCACCTGCAATCTAGCACTAGAAAGGCAAATGTAAGATTAGGCTATCCTTGGCCTCAAAGCAAATTTGATGTTAGCCTGGGTTACCTGGTGTGCCTGCAGGTATTATGTTAACTATGGACATCTGAGAGGAAGGAACCTTAACTGAGAAAATGCCTCCAGAGGATAGGGCTGTATGCAAGAACATTTTCTTAGTAATCAAGGGGGGAGGGCCCCTTGTGGGCGGGGCCATCCCTGGGCTGGTGGTCCTGGGTTCTATAAGGAAGCAGGCTGAGCCAGCCATGGGCAGCAAGCCAGTAAGCAGCGCCCTCCATGGCCTCTGTATCAGCTCCTGCCTCCAGGTTCCTGCCCTGTCTTCCTTCAGCGATGAACTGTGCTGTGGAAGAGTAGGCTGAGTCAACCCTTTCCTCCCCAGTTGCTTCGGCCACATTTCTTCACAGTGATAGTGGCCCTGCCTAGAACAGCTGAATAGCCCAGAAGCGAGGACGCCTGAGGCCACGCCCACACTGAAGGTCCTCTTGGAACTCAGAAACACACCCATTTGTCTCTCTGCCCTGGTTTCTAGGTATCGCTGAAGCCAAGAGACCCGAATACCCAGTAATCCAGGTTTTTCTTTTGTTTCTTAGACAGGGTCTCTCTATGTTGTTCAGGCTAGACTCAGACTCACAGTCTTCCTGCCTCTGCATCCCAAGTGCTGGGACTCTAGGCCTCTGCCACCACCCTCCATCTTAACAGCGTGTTGGCAGGCAGACAGTATATACCTCAGCTCTGACTCCAAATAAAGAAATCCTAAACTCTGAAAAGTACTATTCATTCTTCCTAACACCAAGGAAACAAGACACAGACTCCCTTGTGTTGTGGTAGGCATCCTAAGTAAGGAAGCATGGCCGACCAGCAGGTACCCCCACGGTGGGGCTGGCTCTCCCGCAATGGCTCTGCAAGCCCACAGTGAGTGACATCTCGGGGTTCTGCGGTCACTGCACAGGGGGAACAGTGACAGTTGAGAAGGGAAGACAGATGCGACACTGCAGTGGCAGAGTAAGCTGTCCCTGAAGCACCTGAGTAGCCTGCCCTCCATTCTCTCCTCTGTCTCCACCAATCGCATTTTAAGAAAAGGACCACCATCCCGACACTTTCCTGTTTACTGAGGCACTGTCTGTCTGAAGTCACGCAGATGTATTTCCGTAGTGTGCAGGAAAGGAAACACATCCTGTGAGAAACACAGGAAAGCTCCCATCAGCAGATCCCGCCAGCAGCTCTGCGGATGCCGGCCCAGCGCATGAGTGAGGAATTCTCGCAGGAGGCCTCCAACACTCCCCCAGCCCACAGGCAGCAACCGCAGCAACCACAGACGCTCCAAAGCCTCCCTCCGAGAGGGCACGCCAAGCCTCCAAGAAGCTGCCATGTTCAAGACAGGCACTTTTCCACGCAGACTGGATTTGTTATGTTAAAGGAACAGCAGGGAGCTGAGATGACTCAGCACTTAGGAGCACTGGCTGCTCTCCCTGAGGACTTGGGTTGGACTCCCAGCACCCACATGATGGCTCCCAATTGCCTGTAATTCCAGTTCCAGGGGACCCAATGCCATCGGCACACAGGCGATACAAAGACATGTGTGCAGCCAAACATAAACATTAAAAAAATAAACTAAAAAAAAACAAAAAAAAAAAAACAAAAAAAAAAAAAAAACAAAAAAAAACCAAGAACAAGAACAACACAAAACAAAAGAAAACAGAAAACCCAGGATGGGAACAGCTGAGGCAAATGTCTTAAACTCTGGAGTCTCTCTTTTAAGAAGTAAGAAATGGCCGGGCGTTGGTGGCGCACGCCTGTAATCCCAGCACTTGGGAGGCAGAGGCAGGCGGATTTCTGAGTTCGAGGCCAGCCTGGTCTTCAGAGTGAGCTCCAGGACAGCTAGGACTACACAGAGAAACCCTGTCTCAAAAAAAAAAAAAAAAAAAAAAAGAAGTAAGAAATGTAGTGGCCCTGTCCACCCACGTGGGACATATTCACAAGAGAAGATGGTCAAAGTAGATGCAGGAGATTCCTGACTAAACCCTGAATCTAACACTCACCATTTCTGGGGAGGTGGTGCCTGGTCTTTTATTTGTCTAGCAATGATGTTCAAGGAATCCTTATAAGTCATACATTTTCACTGCATTCAACACTAACAGTCACAGGAGATATTTAAAGAAAAAAAATCACAAAGGCTGTATGTAGTAGCTCATACCTTTAATCCCAGCACTTGGGAGGCAGAGGCAGGCAGATTTCTGAGTTCAAGGCCAGCCTGGTCTACAGAGTGAGTTCCAGGACAGCCAGGGCTACACAGAGAAACCCTGTCTCCAAACAAACAAACAGACTTGCCTAAGTTCATGTATATTCATTCTTATGTTTTATGTGTATGGTCGTTTTGTCTGCATGTCTGTCTGTGTACCTCATGCATGCCTGGTGCTTGAGGTCAGAAGAGGCCGTGAGACCCCTGGAGCCGCAGTTACAGCTGGTTGCGAGCCACTATGTGGGTGCTGGGAGTCCAACCCAAGTCCTCTGGGACAGCAGCCAGTGCTCCTAACTGCCGAGCATCCCTGTACGTCCTAATAAAACTGTTTTAGAAAAAGGACCACATTGGGGGGGGGTGTCTGTGCTCTGCGCTCGCCGGCCTTTCTGAAGGCAGTCCTGCCGGAGACAGCTGGCCCCTAACACAGATGCTGCGGGCACAGGACAAGCTTCTGTGTGTTCTGTCTTTGTGACAGAACAGTCAAACCCGTGAAAGCCTCCAAGTAACTTCTCTTCAGCCAGGGACAGACGGACAGTCTGGGCAGACGCATGTTTCAATTCCACAGCCCAAAACAATCTGGCTCTAATATGTTTCTAGTAACAAAGAAAAGAAAATAGACTTAAACCGTGGTTGCAGGGCCAGCCTGGGCCACGGGAAGTCTGAGGCAGAGCTGAGAAGCACTGGCTTCCAGGCCCTGCGTGTTTCAGCCTCTCAGAGACGCCATGCGACTGTCCCAGAGAGAAAGAATTCCTGAGAGTCACAGTGACCCAGAGCCACAGAGCATGGCCAGTCGGCTCTCCTGCTTTCTCAGCACTAAATTCCACATCACATATCCCTCCACTTCTAATGGATGACAGCGCACCTCGGAGCCCCACCACGGGTGCTGCCTCAACAGCCGCAGCTCCACTTGCAGGCTTGGTGGTTTTTAAATATGAAACTACATTGAGCCTACACTTTATGAGCATAACAGCAAATGGAAAAGCCAAGCCTGAGAACGCATTCTGGAGAACCTACACTAAGATGAAGGAAGAAAGCAGTAACCTCGCCCATGAGAGTAAATCCTCACTTCTGATTTAAAAAGCCTCACAAGCGGTCAACTGTCTGAGATCACGCAATGATCATGATCATAAGGCACTAGAAACAGACATGTACATGTGTACACACACATGTACACAGACATGTGTGCGCACACGCATCCACCAAAATGCAATCCCTAAAGGCTAAATTGTGCTAACAGTTCTCTACACTTTCTGAAGCTTTTAGAACCTTCATATTTTACAGCTTGTGCTCATTTTACGGAAGGAAAACAGAAGCTAGAGATGACCTGAGGTGAAACATGAGCGAGCACTCCCTGAGAAACCTGAGGAGACCGCAGACCGTGCAAACGCCTGCCCATCGCGCACATCAGCGGGAAAGGCGGATAAAGCGCCTCTGAAGACCAAGAACTCATGTTTGCACCTGCATCCAGAGACCCTGGGAAGACGCAAGGGGCACTGCAGGCGCTGTCAGTCACCTACCTAGGGAGGGGACACAGAGTGACTCTGCAATTATCAAAGCAGGATGCTAGGAGACAGCCCGGTTCTCCAGGTCACAGGAGTTCTTACTACAGAGCTAACATGGAAGGTGCGTGCTTACAATCCCTCCCTCTCCTAATCTCTGCTCATCACCACTATCTTTGTGATAATAACTGCCTCTCCCCGCCTGCGTCTGAAGACAGCCCAGCTTCTCCCGGCCCCAGAGAACACATGGTGGCAGCCTAGAAACCATCCATGGCCACAGGCATCTCCCAGAGGCCTCTGCAAAGAACCAAATTGATCCCAAGAGTGCTCAGGCTGAGTGCAGACCTTCTGCGGCTCTGAACAGCCGGAGTGTCTCGGAACACTCCTGCCACACTGATGACCTACTTTCCTTATCAACAACGGGGAAGGAAAAAAAGGCTGAATACAACTGTCCAAACTCGCTCTGTCTGCTTTTCATTAGTCAGTCAATGAAGTTTCTCTAGCAATAAAATTTTAATAATTCTTTGGAAATTTTATTGTTTCAAGAAATGAAATGATAGGATTCCCTGATCTGAATAATCCGATAAAATAAGAAGGCGTGTTTATAAGGAATGCTGTGAGACCAGCCACAGATACAACAGAGCGTCACGACACAAACGGAAGCCAGGCGTGACCCGGGATGCCTCAGCATCGGCAGGAAGGCTGGGAGGGATAGGCCAGCCTGGCCACGCAGGCAGACACTGAACTTCTTAAAGACACAGGCAGCTTCGGCTGGAGATACCTGGTGTCCTTACCCTTTGCAAGCTGGGACACGGGAACACACACTCCTGATGAGAAGTCACAGGGAGCTGCAGGTGAACCCAGGACACTAGGGTCCTGATGGCTGTCACCCTCCTGCCTAAGGGATTCTGGTCCTCTGGTTATTGTTTCTTCAGCTCTAAATTGGAAAGCTGCTTATAATAAAGTAAAATAACCATTTCTTTATCATCATGCAAACAGAGCCCAAGTCTACACGCTCTGCCCACACCTCTCTAGGAATGCATGCCGGGGCACGGAGAACAAACCCATTTCTAGCATCTACAGGGTCAGCGCACATGGCACACTCAAATGTGGGGGTCCTTATCCTTCCAGTTAATTTCTTCAACAGTCATGTGCCTGGACCACACTGGACACCGCATGAGTCTGACACGCACCTGCTGTCCCAGAAGCTAACTCCAGGCGTGGGCAGACGTGAACTGGACAGGAGGAGGGTATTAGGACAGGCGTGGACATCAAGGGCCAGGGGATCTGAGTACGGATGGCTTCAGAAAGCCTGAGGGTGGAGCCCAGAGCAAAAGACGGAAAATTAAGGCAAGAAAATTAAATCAGCATGTCGGGATCACACAAGGCTCTAGGCCGGGTTAGGGACTTTACACCGAGTACCTGCACATGCACTCATTCTCATTCGCCCTCCCCCCCCCCAACCCAGTTGAGAAGCCCAGTGTCTGACACAATCACTTTGAGAACCCTTGTCTCAAAGGGAAGCAAGGAGGGAAGGAGAAAGGAGATACAAACACACACACACACACACACACACACACACACATACACACACACACACATACACACACACATACACACACACACACACACATATACACACACACACACACAGGTTCTCTAGCCACAAAGGAGAGCGTGAAACATAGCATCAAGTGACAGTGTAAATTGCTGGAATGACATATAAACACCCACAAATACACAAATGCAATTATGAAACGATCCATTTTGTAGTCATTTGTAACACTGAAGCCCACACCTTTCAAACCACAGTGGACAATGAGCTCTGAGTGGGCCACTGGCCAGGGAGGCAGTGACAATCGATGACCCTACCCAGTTCACCGCAGCTCCTTTGGGGCTGGACTATAAGTCCCCTCAGTCTTCCCCGTCCCATGCCCTCCAGCGTGCACACGCAGTGAAGACACTGGCGAGGTAGCCCGCGTGTTAAAGGGAGGGGCACTGAGGGGAAGCTGCTCCTTACCTGGATGCACACAGGGCTTTTCCTGAATCCACTGGACAATGACGTCAGAAGACTGAAAACACCAGCCGGGAAGTGAGATCAGCTCGTGTTTAAAGCTCAACTCACTGGCCAGGGCTAGGAAACAGCGCTGCGAGAACTGGGTGAGGCCCCCTGTAGTCTACGACCTCAGAACTCCAGAGGTTGACGCAGGAGGAGGATCGGAACCTCAAGACCAGCCGAGGTCACACAGTGCCTGTGAGTCTAGCCTGAGCTACAGACCAAAACAAGGGGCTGGGAAGATGGAGCACCTGTTCCAATCTCCAGCACCCACGTAAAACCTGGGGGGGCGGCTGACATGCCGGAGCCCCAGCACTGGGGCAGGTCCTGAGACATCTCCGGCCAGCAAGCCTGGCTGCGATGGCAGCTTCCGGTTCAGGGAGGGCCCTCTCAAGCCAGAAACGCAGAGACTGGCAGAGGCGACTCTGACCACTGCTCCAGCCTCCACACCCGCACACTCATGTGCACTGCACGGCACAAACCCCCAATACTGACAATGTTCTGAATTTGCCCAAGAACTTAACCAAGGAAACGTCCAGTACCCAAAATGTGGGCTGGCAAGATGGCTTAGTGAGAGTAAGGGCGCTTGTGGATAAGCATGATAACCCGAGTTCCTAAATTCTCCCCCCAGACCCACACGCTAGGAGAAAAACGACCTCTATCTGTGGTCCTCTGCCCTCCAACCTTCAGTGGCCCAAGTACTAAATAAATTAATACAGGTGGTTAGTTGTTGTTGTTTTTGCTTTTGTTTCTTAAAGAAAACACGTGAGCCTCTGCCCACGAGCGTGGCGGGCAGGGGGGCATTCTTCAGCTCACACTGGCGGGGCAGCAGCTGCTCACCGCCAGGCTACGCTGAGAAAAAAGGCGCCAACGACGGAGCATGCTAGACCTTCAGGAAATACAGCGTTCCCACTCTCCAGCTGGGAACCAACTCACACCTCGCTTAGTTTTTAGCATCTACCACCTCAACTCAAAAGGCGATGGCTTAGTGCTGGTGGAGGCCACTGACCGGACCACAGACTGGGCTCCACCTCTGTAGCGTCGTGTCTAACATAGACTTTTTGGTTTTGTTTGTTCACTGTTATTTTCTGTTTTTGAGACAGAGTCTCACTCTATAGCCACACTGACCTCAAAGCCACTCTGCCTCTGACGTCCTGGTGCTACTTCAGGTGGGAGCTGCTACTCCAGGCTGTGGTATGGAGTTCACATCTACTCAAGCACACGGAATGGCAGCACATTCTAGCACCACAACCTCCGGCAGTTTGAACAAAGCCACCCACACTGCACTGTCTCCCCACTTACTCCTGGTTTAGTCCAATCCAACACCATCACACACCCTCAGACACTGCCTTGCTCTGGACACCCCACAACACAGACTCCCCAACAGGCTTATTCATGCGCATCCTCATCCAAAGACTACGCATGCAGGATCTCCACTGGAGCTTTGCGCTGCGCTCTGAAACCTTTTGGAAGGCCGGAGTCCCAGCACTCCAGAAGCAGAGACAGAGGAGAGGATCTCTGCAGATTTGAGACCATCCTGGTCCGCACAGCGAGCCATAGATCAGCCAGGGCTACACAGAGAGACCCTGACAAAACAACAAGCAGGTGGTGGTGGTGCACAGCCATAATCCTAGCACTGAGAAGGGAGAGGCCAGACTGGTCACGGTATAAGTTCCAGGACAGCCAAGACTATGCTGAGAGTCCCTATCTCGAAAATAAACAAGTTAATTAAATTAAAAACAAGAAAAATCCTTTTGTACACTTTCAAAGTAAGCTAAAATGTAACAAATTTTATAAACCAGAAACCACTAACGTGTACCAGGGAAAATCAGGCTCCTGATCCTTCCACACTCTGCACCGCAGTGTGTCTGAAAGAGCTTACAAACCGCGGCCCCAGAGCCTCTGGAGAAGCACCCAAAGGAGCTGACAGAGGAGCAGAAAGCCGGACAGAGAATGGGGTGCCTCTGGCACTGCAAGCCTCAGGTGCCACCCTTCCCCAACCTCTTCCCAAAGGTGCCCAAAGCCACGGGGCCTTCCCACTACAGTCCCCAGATGGGAGAGAAGAGGGGGGAGGAAGGTCATGAACACCAGGGGACAGGACACAGCCCCTCCCTTCCAGCTGCAAGGCACTGCTGTGGGCGCAGACTAACCCTTCCTCCACTCGACTCTTCTAAACGCACACAGTTCAAACAGAATCTGTTCGTCAACAAGGAAACTCTTTTTCAAATTTTTTGGGCTGGAGAGATGGCCCAACTGCTAAAGCATGCACTACTCTTGCAAAGGGCCTGAATTCGAGTCCCAACACCCGAGTCAGGCAGCTCGGACTCCAGCTACAGGTATCCAGCCTCTGTAGGTCTCAGCACTCATTCGTACCTACCCGACACACACATCTAATTAAAAACAAAATACAGTCATGCAGTAGTGGCACCTACCTTTGATGTTAGCTCTTGGGAGGCAGAGGCAGGCCAATCTCTATGAGTTCAAGGCCAGCCTGGTCTACAGAGCAAGTTCCAGGACAGTCAGGGCTACACAGATAAACCCTGTCTCTGAAAAAGACAAACACCAAATATTTTTCTTTAAAAACGGTTAATTGATAGACCGTTTGCCTAGCACGAAGCCCAGGATTTGATCCTCGGCACTACATAAATGCTTATTTATAATCTCAACATTCAGAAGATAGACAAGACGATGCTAACTTTGGGTCGCCCTCCAACACAGGGCATCTGTGAGTGGACTGACAGACAGGCTGCCACTGGTCAGTCTGATATGACCATCAGTGAGCACAAGACACCGGTTGGAGCCGTTTGCTTAGCTCCCACCACCGGGCGGTCAGAGCGGACACGGAGGCTGCCCAGCTGAGGCGGGAGGCCTCCGGACACGCGTCCTGCAGAGAGAAAGAAGCTAGGAGCTGGAGCGCGGGTCCTCTCCTCTTCCACATGGCTCTCGGCGAGCAAGACCAGAACTCCACTGCCACCATTAACAGTTTAACACTGCTCTGAGTTGAACAGCTGCTCTCTCTGTAGCTGGGGTTTATAAAGCTGAATCTGTAGCTAAAAAGTCATCTGAGCCCCAAACACCCAAGTCAGTCTCTGGACTAGTCCTGAGTCAAGGCGGGCCTGCAAACACTGTCTGCCTCCTGACCGACCGCATCTGAGTCATTCGGAGTCTCCATGGGTCATACTGAGTTCCCCTCACTATGTAGCTCGGCCCAGGGCACGCACGACACCTCACAGGGCATGAGACTGAAGTGGCAATCCTGGGGGAAAAAACTAAGACTTCCAACGTCCCGCTGAAGCTTTGCTGTACAGCAGCAGTGGCCTGCACAGAAGGAAACGCTGAGTAGCCAGCAGCCCTACTCCTAAGAGACTGTGGGCCAGCAAGGCGGCCCAGGGAAAAGCACTTTGTCCCGGAAGCCTGCTGACCCGAGTTTGATCTCTAGAGTCAAGGAAAGATAAAGGAAAGAACCAATCCCACAAGGACGGACTCTGCCCTGTATCCACGGCACAGCACAGGCACGCTGCTGCACACGTTATGCACTCACAAACACACACGGTAAATTCTAAAAATTAGAAATAAAAGAAGACAACACACCTTACCAAGTGTCATCCAAAGAGCAGGGGCCTGCCTTTGCTGGCTTCGGCACCTCTCCTGCTTGCCAAGAGAAACTGAGACGACAAGGTTGAAAGCTACAGACACTACTAACCACAAAATGAGTTCAACGGCTCGCTTGTAAAGCAACTGTTCTCATAAATCCCGTTTGGTTCTCAGCTCCGGGAGGTCACCCTCAGTGGATTCATAGGCACAAGCCCCTACACAGATACACAGGGGCGCGCGCCGCGCACACACACACACAGACACACACACACACACACACACACGGAAAAAAATTATCAATTTTTAAAATAAGAATTGAAATCCTGAGCCGGGCGTGGTGGCACATGCCTTTAATCCCAGCACTTGGGAGGCAGAGGCAGGCGGATTTCTGAGTTCGAGGCCAGCCTGGTCTACAGAGTGAGTTCCAGGACAGCCAGGACTACACAAGAGGAAAACCCTGTCTCGGAAAACCAAAAAAAAAAAAAAAAAAAAAGAATAAAAAAAGAATTTAAATCCTTCCACTCAATAAAAATTTTAGTGAAATATACAGATACCACTCAAAGTCTTTATGCCCTTTATTTTTTTCCATACAGAAATTTTGCTTGAAGTAGCCCTGCCCCTAGTTTTATAGAGCTTGTCTATTTAATAAATTTCTAGAAATATTGTTAGATTGGGGCTGGAGAGATGGCTCATCGGTTAAGAGCACTGACTGGTCTTCCAGAGGTCCTGAGTTCAAATCCTAGCAACCACATGGTGGCTCACAACCATCTGTAATGTGATCTGATACCTCTTCTGGTAAGTCTGAAGACAGCTACAGTGCACTTACATATAACATTGTTAGATTAACGTATTTTTATTTTACATGCATCAGTAGCTTGTCAACATGTATCTATCTCTGTCCTCTATGCTTGCCCAGTGCCCTTGGGTCCCTGGAACTGGTGTTATATGTAGCTGTGCAGCCGGGCAGTGGTGGCGCACGCCTGTAATCTCAGCACTCTGGGAGGCAGAGGCAGGCGGATTTCTGAGTTCAAGGCCAGCCTGGTCTACAAAGTGAGTTCCAGGACAGCCAGGGCTGCACAGAGAAATCCTGTCTCGAAAAACCAAAAAAAAAAAAAAAAAAAAAAAAAAAAGAAGAAGAAGAAAGAAAAAGAAAAGAAAAGAAATATTGCACATAAACAGTAAGCATAAATACTGACCAAATGATCTCAATTTTGGTCCAAAATGAATAAGTCTTGAATACAGACCTAATAAAAGTGTTTAATTAGAGCTTTTTCTTAGATCTGAGGTACACTGATTTTAACATCTCTTTTCTTTGTAAGCATTATAAACGTTAATAAAGTCTTCATTTTTTACTGTATATTATATTGAAATAGACACTGCAATAAAAACAGTAAAATTTAAAAATACAAATAAACTTTCACACAAATCTCCCTGCTTAACGGCGATGACAGCTCGAGCTCATTCACAAGTGCCCGGAGACACCGCTTGGGCAGCACACACTCTTAAATGAATAAATCAGTCTCGATTCCTTAAGTCCCTAAGAATGAACGGAATTAGAATCTTTAACTGGGAAAGAATGCTGACCGTTCTGAAAAGGAATTTAAGTGTGGCTTGTGTGAAGTGAGCAAATACTGATTAACCCTTTGTCCTCGGGAGAGCTGCTGCTGAACGCAGCCAAGCAGCCATCCGGTGCCAACCCCTCCACGCTCTGCCCTCCTGGGGTGGGGGCCTTCAGCTGTTAGCAGCTGGGGACTCACAGTGGCTCATCTACCAAGCCACCCGTGACTACACTCACGTGCACGTCTCGGCTGCCCAGTGGGAAGTGGTGATTGTCAGTTGTTCCAGCAACAGCCAAATGTGCTGTTCTCACCCAAGCTCAGCAAGACAGGCGCCCTTTTCCCAGCAAGACAAGACAAACTCGTCTTTTTTTGTTTTTTGTTTTTTTGTTTTTTGGGCTTTTTTTTTTTTTTTTTGGAGACAGGGTTTCTCTGTGTAGTCCTGGCTGTCCTGGAACTCACTCTGTAGACCAGGCTGGCCTCGAACTCAGAAATCCGCCTGCCTCTGCCTCCCAAGTGCTGGGATTACAGGCGTGCGCCACCACGCCGGGCTCCAAACTCGTCTTTAATAGGCCTTCGAAACATAAAATGTGATCACAGCTTATCTTATTGAAAAAATAAAAATGACTAATACTTATTGTCTTCAACCCCCAGCACCATTAATTAATTAATAATTAATTAAAATCAGCCAGATGTGGCCAGATACATGCCTGCCACCCCAGCACTTCAGAAGGTGAGGAAAATGGTCCGCAGGCTATGCTGGACTACAGAACAAGTTCCTGGACAACCTAGGCAACATAGCAAGACCCCGTCACGAACAAAACTAGGAAGCTAAGTCTCCAGCAAAGCTCATCCAAGACTGGCCACACTGCCACACACTCCCAGCACGGGCCCAGAGTCCTGAAAACACGGACCGACCACCCGTGTTTTAATCCAAGCTCAGCCAGAAATGTGTACGCAGGGCCTGGGGCAGGAGACTGCAGTGAGCCCTAGACCTGCTGTTGGTGGGTCTGGCAGAAGCCCAGCGTGGAAGCGAGAAGGTAGGCATCAAACTGGGCCAGCGTGGAAGCTAGCTGCCCAGCGTGGAAGCGAGAAGAAGGCAGGCATCAGACTGGCTCAGACACTAAAACTGGCAGGGTCAGATTATAAAAAGGAAACTGATTTTAACTTAAGGGCCCACCACACCTTCACACTAAATGAAATGGGCTGCTGGGGGGGGGGGCGGGGCGCGGCTGAGCCCCAGCTCCTGGGTGAGTGTGGTACAACAGCCTCAGAGCAGAGCCCGGGCATCTGAGGAGCTGGAGGCAGAGCAGCTGTGCCTCGGGCTCTGCCCATGAGCGGAGGCACTAGGAAGCTAGGGCTGGCAGCAGGGATCACAGAGGTCGGCAGTGGCGCCTCCCAGGCAGCCAGGAGGAAGGCTGTCCGCCCTAAGAGAACCCACTCCTTAAAAAGGGTCTTGATATCGCCGGGCGTGGTGGCGCACGCCTGTAATCCCAGCACTTGGGAGGCAGAGGCAAGCGGATTTCAGAGTTCGAGGCCAGCCTGGTCTACAGAGTGAGTTCCAGGACAGCCAGAGCTATACAGAGAAACCCTGTCTCGAAAAAAACAAACAAACAAAAAGTGTCTTGATACCTACCACAAGATATGGCATTCATAGTTTATAACTTAATATTTATTTTATTGGCTTTTTTTTTCCTTTTCTTTCTCCACCTGGCTCCCTTTGGTTTTCTGAGACAGGGTCTCTCCACATACCATAGCTATCCTAGAACTCACTAGATAGACTAGGCTGGCCTCAAATTCAAAGATCCTCCTGTCTCTGCCTCCCAAGTGCTGGTATTAAAGGCGTGTGCCACCAAAGGTGTCTGATTCCTAACAGTGGGGCCAGCCATATCAGAACTAAATGAGTGCCTCAGTGCAAGCCTTCCTAACCCTGAGGAGACTAGTCTAGTAGGGTACCTGGAAAGAAGTCCTTGTCCTTAAAATAGACAGATGGACAGCGAAACAGATCCAATGACCACAAGCATAAGGAGGAGACAATGGACACATGTTTGAATAGGCATCTCCATATAGACAGATGGGAAACTGCAGCCTCGGTGTGAATAGGCATCTCCAGAGAGACAGATGGGAAACTGCAGCCTCAGTGTGAATAGGCCTCTCCAGAGAGACAGGTGGGAAACTGCTACCTCGGTGTGAATAGGCATCTCCAGAGAGACAGATGGAAAACTGTAGCCTCGGTGTGAATAGGCATCTCCAGATAGACAGATGGGAAACTGCAGCCTCGGTGTGAATAGGCATCTCCAGAGAGACAGATGGGAAACTGCAGCCTCGGTGTGAATAGGCATCTCCAGAGAGACAGATGGGAAACTGTAGCCTCGGTGTGAATAGGCATCTCCAGAGAGACAGATGGGAAACTGTAGCCTCGGTGTGAATAGGCATCTCCAGAGAGACAGATGGGAAACTGCAGCCTCGGTGTGAATAGGCATCTCCAGAGAGACAGATGGGAAACTGCAGCCTCGGTGTGAATAGGCCTCTCCAGAGAGACAGATGGGAAACTGCAGCCTCGGTGTGAATAGGCATCTCCAGAGAGACAGATGGGAAACTGTGGCCTCAGTGTGAATAGGCCTCTCCAGAGAGACAGGTGTGAAATCGAGGCCTCCATCTCAACACGCGCCCCCTAAAGTTCAACACTCTTCCCTCTGCAGAGCCCGACTTGAATCCATTGTCTAAACTGCTCAGGCCAGAGGCCGGAGCCACGACTCCCACGTGCTCTCACTGCTCTTTGAGAGGTCCCAAGGTGTAGTTTCTAGAACCCATGACAGGCTGCTCACAACTGTAACTCCAGTTCTGGGTGGATCGAATGCCTTAGGCTTCCATGGCCTTCTTTACCACCCTGCCACCGCAGTGAATGAAAGATATAATCCCCAACTGGTTCCTCCTTTAGCAGAAAGATAGTAATGGAAATGTTTTTAATTAGACTATCAGAAATGAGCATCGCTAAAGAATACTTACTGCAGTCAGGTCCTGCAAGAGACACCAGAAAGTATAAACAGAGGATGAAAAGACGCCTTTAATTCCAGCACTCAGGAGGCAGAGGCGGGAGAGCTCTGTGAGTCCCAGGCTAACCTGATCTACATTCTGAGTTCCAGGACAGCCAAGGTTACATGGTGAGATCCCATTTCAAAACAAACAAGAACAAGTCTGTCACCTTAGGATTCGCGGTCCACCCACTCTGAGCACGCCACAGTCTAGCAGGCGGTACTGCTGACCTGGGCCGTCGAGGCCAGCCTGTATGCGCCCAGTGGCTCAATCACATCAATCCAATCCATTGGCCGTGGTGAAAGAGGCTGTGTCAGAGGGAGGAAGCCCAGACACGTATGCCCTGGCCTCGGGGTAAAGTCTCACTTTAGTTTTACAACTGAGCACTTTCTGAGTAAGAAGCTGACTTGGCTGCCAGAGAGGCGGAGGGAATTACCCACCCTTCGTGCTCTTTCTATAAAGGTAATAAAGATGTCAGCCAGCAGGAGCCTTCCCGTCTTCAGGATCACCTCAGCTAACGTCTCTGAATTATCACTCATTCACCCAGTAAACAGCCAGTGGGCACTGGCGACTGAGCTGTGAACAAGGCAGAACCTCACGGCGCTCTAGTCCCGGCCTCCTGCCTCCACAGAGAAGACAGATACTACCCGCTCAAATCCAGGCCCAGATCCTCGGAGCAGACAGCAGTGATAAAGTATTCAGGGCAGGGGCAGTGTCGGCTGGTGTGAAAGGGTTGTCAAGGAGTCGAACCTCCCCAAGGGCCAGAAGGATCCAGGAAGTGGGAGGGGGGTGACGCGAGAGCGAGCACCTCAGGAGGCCTGAGGGCTGGGGGTCCAGGGAGTGGGAGGGGGGGGCGACGCGAGAGCGAGCACCTCAGGAGGCCTGAGGGCTGGGGGTCCAGGGAGTGGGAGGGGGGTGACCAAGAGCGAGCACCTCAGGAGGCCTGAGGGCTGGGGGTCCAGGGAGTGGGAGGGGGGTGACCGAGAGCGAGCACCTCAGGAGGCCTGAGGGCTGGGGATCCAGGGAGTGGGAGGGGGGTGACGTGAGAGCGAGCACCTCAGGAGGCCTGAGGGCTGGGGGTCCAGGGAGTGGCCTGGAGAAGACAGGAGCAGCTTGCCACCAGAAACTATTTCCATCCAGGGTCACACTAAGAAGTCTGGGGCTGGAGGCAAGGCTCAGTGGCTGACGACATTCACAACACAAACTGCCAGTGAGCCCCAGAACCCACATAAGCCCGGAAGTTGTCTTCTGACCTCCACAAGCACTCTGTGGCATGTGTGCCTACAAATGTGTACATTCATATACACACACACATACATGTACACACACCATTCACATACATGTACATCATTCATATATACATCATTCATACATGCACATCATTCATACACACATCATTCATGCGTTCATTCATACACACACACACACACACACACACCACTCACAGTAATACATCATGCACACATTCATCATTCATACATACACTAAATGAAATAAAATGAATAAATCTGAACTTGTTTTAAGGGTGGCGGCTGCAAGGCTGAACAAGCAACCTTTCTGCTCACTCGCCCTCTCAGGGGTTAGTCCCACTCTTTCCCCACCCTCTTACATTTGGCCTTTGACTTGCACGACTAAACTGCCAGAGCACTTGGAAGGCGGAGGCAGGAGGATTGGTGTTAGGAGAGGCCAGCCTGGGCTAGAGTGAGACCCTGCTGCAAAACAAAACAAAACAAAACAAAACAAAACAAAACAAAACAAAAGGGAAGAAAAGAACAAACCAGGCAGACAGATAAAAATGCGATTTAAGCTCTAAGTGAATAATTTCTAGTTTGCAAGAACTGGCTACTTGCAAAATTTTACTTCTGTATTTCAATGGCACTATCGGGAAAAACTAACTCACAAGCGGCAAACTGTGTAACTGAAAGGGTGTTTATGAAAATAACTCTTAAAAAGTAAAACAATCAAGCTGGGTGTGGTGGCGCATGCCTGTAATCCCAGTACTTGGGAGGCAGAGGCAGGCGGATTTCTGAGTTCAAGGCCAGCCTGCTCTAGGTCTACAGAGTGAGTTCCAGGACAGCCAGGACCACACAGAGAAACCCTGTCTCATAAATAAATAAATAAATAAACAAACAATCTCTATTTTAAAAACGGGTAAAGCATCTAGCTAGAGAGGTCTCCACAGAAGCTATGCAAGTGCCCACTGATCTCAGGAAAGGACACTTTCTACCACAACAGAAGCCAGACCCACAGGGTACTCCTCCCCACCCCGAGGCTGACTAGAACCAACAGGCAGACAATAGTGTTCCCGGTGAAGATACAGAAAACTGTGGCCTGCACTCGCTGTGGGTTAAGAACGCCCAACGCTGCAGCTTCTTTGGAAATGGCAGTTCCTCTAAAGAGTTAAACTCAGAGTTATCAGATAACCAGCAACTCCACTCTCGGGTCAACACTCAAGAGAAAAGAAAATATATTTTCACATACATACTTACAAACAAATGCTCACTGCTGACTTACTTGTAGTAACTAGCCCAAAAGGCAAACACCCAAATACCCATCAGGTATGAATGAATAAACAAAATATGGTTTGGCCATACAATGAAATAGTATTCAAGCATAAGTAGATTATTCCACATACACTACAGAATACGAGCATCTTAAAGTATGTTGATAAAGTGAGGAACAAAGACCAATTGAAGGTTGTACACATGTCTGTCTGCCCTAGGGACGGCCGATCCACAGAGGTGGTCCGTGGATGAGCACTGAGAAGGAAGAAGGCTGGGGGGAAGCAGTGGTGCACGGGGCGCCTCTCCCCTGGGTGGGGTCACTCAGTGCTTAAATGGCTGCACTGCTATGACAATACCACACACACACACACACACACACACACCGTGAGTTGTGCACCTTACGTGAGTTACAGTGCATGGTATGTGAGTCACAGCTCAATAAAGCCGCTTTAAAACAAAAAAAGAACGCACTGTGCGCTGTCGGGGAATAAGCAGATACTAAAATAGTAGTGAATCTTGCCTGTGAACTTCAGAACCTCAACTAGGGCAATGAAAACCCAAGAGATTCCATTACTCAACATCTAGGTCCTGGGCCGTGCTGAAATATTCATGGAGAATTCCATGTTTTCATACAGAAGGCCGTCTCTGGTTTAAAAGGCCCTGGCAAGGACCAGAAGAGTTCTGACAACTCAGAGCTCACTGAATCCCGGAAACCATCAGCTGGAACACAAGCCAGGGAGCCTTTAGCACAGGGGCAGTAGGCTGAGTGTGACAGTAGCTCTCCTGGGCCACGCCCAGGAGAGGTCAGGCACTTCTGTTACTATGTTTCTAAAGCACTGGTTTGTGACATATCGAAATACTCCATGACTGTTGTGCTCTCATAAAAACCTGAGCCTTCCACATCCCGACTGTTTAGCTAAGGAACTAATAACATCATTTCAACACTCTACCACAGGGGCATTAGAGCGACTCCCCGCACAGCTGGAGTGGATCCCAGAAATAATGTTTAAAAATGGTATTTAACAATCCTAAATCTAATCCTAATTTATACATAGACACAAATACTGATTAGTTTGATCTGGATGAAGAAACGAATAACCAGGCAAACTCCAATGCTTCTGCAGTGACATTTCTCCAGGATATTCATGTTAAATAAACTCATGACACTTAGAGACTGGAAAGATGAGACTAAGATTAGGTTCAAAAAGCACTTGCTGCACTTCCAGAAAACCCGTTCAGGTGGCTCACAACCCTCTGCCAGTCTAGCTCCAGGGAATCCCATGTCTCTGGCCAGCAAGGGTGCACGTATGTGCACATAACCACACCACTACCACACACACACACACACACACACACACACACACACAGAAAGCATGTTCCAATTTCTTTAAAAAGTATGTGTCTGGGCTGGAGTGATGGCTCAGCAGTTAAGAGCACTGACTGCTCTTTCTAAAGTCCTGAGTTCAAATCCCAGCAACCACATGGTGGCTCACAACCAACCTTCTGGTGTGTCTGAAGACAGCTACAGTGTACTTACATATAATAATAAATAAATCTTAAAAAAAAAAAAAAGTATGTGTCGCCGGGCGTGGTGGCGCATGCCTGTAATCCCAGCACTTGGGAGGCAGAGGCAGGCGGATTTCTGAGTTCGAGGCCAGCCTGGTCTACAGAGTGAGTTCCAGGACAGCCAGGACTACACAGAGAAACCCTGTCTCTGAAACCACCACCCCCCCCCAAAAAAAGTATATGTCTGTGTGACTGTCAACTACCAAAAGACAGGGCATTTCTAGAGCTGTGATATAAGGCAATTCTGCTTTACCACGTTTCTTCTCTATTTATATATGTCTCTTAGTTTATATATGTCTCTAGTTCCTATTGCTGTGATGAAACACCATGACCAAAGCAGCTTTCGGAGGAAAGGGTTAATTCAGCTTACACTTCCACAGCACAGTTGATCATCAAAGGAAGTCAGGACAGGAACTCACACAGGGCAGGGACCTGGAGGCAGGAGCTGATGCGGAGGCCATGGAGGGCGCTGCTTACTGGCTTGCTCTCAATGGCTTGCTCAGCCTGCTTTCTTTATAGAACCAAGGACTACCAGCCCAGGGATGGTCCCACCCACAGTGGGCTGGGCTCTCCACCATGAATCTCTAATTAAGAAAATGCCCCACAGGCTTTCCTACAACCCCATCTTAGGGAGACACCCGAGGCTTCCTCCTCTCTGAAGACTCTAGCTTGTGTCAAGTCACAGAAAAAAAGCCCGGCAGCGGTGCACACCTTTAATCCCAGCACTCGGGAGGCAGAGGCAGGCAGATTTCTGAGTTTGAGGCTAGCCTGGTCTACAGAATGAGTTCTAGGACAGCCAGGGCTACACAGAGAAACCCCCATCTTGAAAAAAAAAAAAGAAGAAAAAGAAGAAAAGAAAAGAAAACTAGCCAGTACAATATGTAACCCCCTAGATTCAATGTTTAATGTCAAGCTGTCTATCCAAACATCACTGTGTGCGAAGCACACTTCCGAGTCGCCTTAGGTCAGTGTTCTCTAACATACTCAGAACCAGGTCCTGTGTTCAGTTGCTCTGAGGCTGCAGACTGGAATACAAACTACAATTTGCCTTCACAACTGAGCAGGCGGCAGGAAGCAACGGCTTGTACTTAATCATGTTCTCCCCTCTGCTAGCAGGCCCTGGTGTCAGGGCTCTGCCAGACAAGGACAATGAGACGCATTATTACATAGGGTGACTAAGAGCCTCGCATGTACTGTTTTAGACTATAATCCCGGTAGAGAAGGCCACGGGATGGGAGAACAATATTTTGTGCCAACCATTTCCAAAACTAAACATATGTGGCCCTGTGTCTAAGCACGCTCTGCGGTCAATTCTTTTTAAACGCTTACAGGAAGCAATCCTGGGAGAGATGAACCACTTGTGATTTGGTTCTCACTGAATCCCACGACCGAAATGTGTAGAGCAAGCCGTTCCGACACCACAAAACAAGGGCAGCCTACATGAAGGCCAAATATAGGATGTGATTCTAAACCACCACGGAGCGAAAGCCTGCATTTCCTTTTCCAGCCTGCAAAAAACCCTTTGAACACTCCCAAAAAAGGACGTCGGGGCCGGCACCTCCCTCCCTCCGGGAGGAAGCCCCTTTCTTCTCCGCTAGCCCTGCAGCCGGCCACTTCCCCCCCAGCGCATTCACATCACTGGAGATAGGGCTGCTGTGCGTACGCCCGCCGGGGGACCGGCGGCAGAGCTGGGCTGGGCGTCCCCACCCTCCACCTCTGATGTCATCCTAGCCATCTCGGCGCGGCCGAGCCCCACCTGCCCCGCGGGTCACTAGGTTCCGCACCCGGACAGGGTTCCTCCTCCAGGCCACGCCGCTGCAGCCCGCCCCGCCCCGGGTCTTCAGGGTCCAGGAGGCCATGCACCGGGAGCCCCGCCCGGACGCGCCCCGCACACCCGGCCCCGCTCACCCAGTCCCACGTGAGCGTTCGGCCGCGGCCCCCCCCCGCAGCCTGCAGACACCGCCTCACGGCTGCCGGGCCCACGGCTGCCCGCAGACGGCCATCCCCCAGCCGCAGCGCCCGGGCACGCGCGTGCGCCCCGCACGCTCGGCACCGCCGGCTCCTGTCAGCCGGGGAGCTTCACACGCGGGCCCGGGAGGCCCGCCCGCCCCGGCTCGCTCCCGAGCTGCCCCTCCTGAGCGCGCGCTGCCTACCAGAGCCCGGGTGCCTGAGGCGCCGCCGAAGTCCCAGCTGCAAAGCCCCGCGAAGCCTCCAACCGCTGCCGCCTCCCGCCTGGCACTGAGCGCCGCGCGGGGGAGGGGCGCGGCCGCCGCTGCCCAGGCCTCCAGCTCGAGGAGGCCCCGCCCCAACGCCGTGCCGCACCCAACCAGCGCCGCCGAAACACGCTCCGCCACGCCCACTTCCGGAAGGTCCGTGTTAGGTGCCGAGCTCTCCTTAGAGCGCCCCCTTTGGTGGTGAGGGGAGGTGCAAGGAGGCTTAGAGCACACGCCCGCTTTCCGGGATATTTGAATGGCCGGGTGGCCACGCCCACGAGCTCCTTCCAGCCCCACCCAGTTCTTTAGAACCCGAGCGGGCGTTCTTAAGCTCCACCCACGGCCCTGCGGAACCTCCCTGTGGGTTTGATCGTTTGAGCGCAGCTAACTGCCCATCGAGTCCGTGAACCCGGCCTGGTCCCCACTAAACCTAGCTTCCTCCAGTTCAGCGCTACAAATCCCCGCTCGGATTTCCTGAAGCCCCGGGGAAGCTATTATCATCCTATTTGCTGTGTCTCAAGCTCCGCCCACGGCCCTGGGCGTAATTAAACCGTAAGCCCCGCCCCGTTTCTAGAAGCCCCGCCTCCATCAGGGTTTAAACCTCACCCACACACATCTCTGTCCCACTGCTATCCAGGGCAGGGTGGCAACCCTTGGGCTGGACCACACCTACCAGAGAGAGTTAAAGACTCCTTTCCTCAGGTGAAGCAATGAAGACTCCGTGACTAAAGTCCCTCCATGTGAGCACGCAGACATATGTCCCAGCCCTATTCTCAAATGAAGTGACCCAGGGGCCATTTCACTTGCTTCTTTGAATTTCAGTTTCCTAATCTTGAGTGTAAGGTTATCCCATTACTAGCCAAAGCCCCTTCAGAAAGATCAAGCCTTGAAATACCAAGATCTAAGGGAACTGGGTCCAGGGAACTGGGCCAGCTGAGGGGTTGGGCCATTTATTTCCCAAAGCAAGGCCTCTTTACAATTCGCAGGGGGACGAATTTTCACTTTGTTTTAGCCTCAGAAATGTCCAGGAATCTGTGGTTGACGTTCAGTGGTAGAACCCCTGAATTCCTGTTGCAGGAATTGGGTTAAACTGCCACCCAAAACAAAAGACACACGCCTTTAGTCCCGGCACTGAGGAGGCTGAGGCAGGTGGATGTCCGTCTGTAACTCCAGGCCAGCCTGGTCTACATACTGAGTTCCAGGACATCCAGGGCTACGTAAAGAAATTCCGTCTCAGCCGGGCAGTGGTGGCACATGCCTTTAATTCCGGCACTCTGGGAGGCAGAGGCAGGCAGATTTCTGAGTTCGAGGCCAGCCTGGTCTACAAGGTGAGTTCAGGACAGCCAGGGCTATACAAAGAAACCCCGTCGAAAAAGAAAAAGAAAAAGAAAGAAAGAAAGAAAGAAAGAAAGAAAGAAAGAAACTCTGTCTCAAAAAAATAAAATAGGCAATGTATGTGTGTGCAAATAATGTGTTGTGTAAATCAAGGTCTACTAGAACCAAACAGCTTGCTCAGCAAGTTTTTACTCTCTTCAAAGCTCTATTTTTAAAGACTGGTGTGCTTATTTTACATGTGTGCATCTGAGTATGTAATTACACCACCCGCATGCAGTGCCCTCGTAGGTCAGACAGATGAGACTGAGCTAGCCTGGGCTAGCCTGGACCTGGAGTTACAGCAGGTGGTAAGAGGACCACTGTGGTGCCAGGACCCAAGAGTTGGAAGTGCTCTTGGTTGCAGAGCAGCTGGCCAGAGCTTGGTTCTTTATCTGTGACTATGACAGCAGCCTCTCCCTGGCAGGGCTCAGTTTCTTCAGTCTCTCTCTCTCTCTCTCTCTCTCTCTCTCTCACACACACACACACACACACACACACAAGCGGTACTTCATACCCTACAACGGCACCGAGGCTGTAAAGCTCCTGTTGCAGTCACCGGCATATGGTGATGTGGAAAAACCAGTTGCTTTTGTTACGATCCTTATACTTCATTGAACAAGGGCATAGACTGTGGGGGATGAGTGTGTCAGGAAGAATGAAGAGTGCAGACTGCCTGAGAGAGAACTGAGACACAGAGAACACGGCCACGTCTTTGGAAACAGAAGCTGTCCAGCCGAATCCAGCAGCCACCGAATGCCCAAGGCTGCAGAATTGTCAGAAATTCTGTCGGCAACCCAGTGGCCATAGAAAGACCTCTCAAACTCCAGCTATAAAGGTGAAGACATGGAGAACTGGAGGCACCGGCTTGCCTAAAGTTACCCAGCATGGACCAGGTGGAATCCTCATCTATCTAACAGCACAGCCTGGTTAGTGATTACCCAGACTGCCTCAGGACTAAAGAGAAAAACTATGGACTTTGGATTTTGACAGACTCAATTAATTCAGACTGAACTTAAGTCATTGTGTTACAGATATTAGAGAAATCAGTTCCCTTCATCTTGTGTGTGTGTGTGTGTGTGTGTGTGTGTATGTGTATATAAAAAGAAACCCTGCCTCAAGAAAACATGAATGGGTCCGGCAGCAGGAGCGCACGCCTGTAATCCCAGCACTTGGGAGGCAGAAGCAGGCAGATTTCTGACTTCAAGGCCAGCCGGGTCTACAGAGTGAGTTCCAGGACAGCCAGGGATACACAGAGAAACCCTGTCTCAAAAACAACAACAAAAAACCACCATGAATGTCTTTGTACCAGTTGTGTGCCTGGTATTTGTAGGACAAGAAGGAATCAGATCTCCTAGAGCCGGGGTTGCAGTTGTGAGGTGCCGTGTGGGTGCTGGGCATTGGACTTGGGTCCTCTGGAAGAGCAGCCAGTACTCTTAACCACTGAGCCATCCCTCTAGTCTGATTTTTAAAATATATTGTCTTAGGGCTTCTCTTCCTGCACAAATGTCATAACCTAGAAGCAAGCTGGGGAGGAATGGGTTTATTCAGCTTACACTTCCACACTGCTGTTCATCACCAAAGGAAGTCAGGACTGGAAACTCAAGCAGGTCAGGAAACAAGAGCTGATGCAGAGGCCATGGAGGGATGTTACTTACTGGCTTGCTTCCCCTGGCTTGCTCAGCTTGCTCTCTTATAGAACCCAAGACCAAGACCCCAGAGATGGCCCCATCCACAATGGGCTGGCCACACCCAAAATGGGCCCTCCCCCCCTTGATCACTAACTGAGAAAATGCCACACAGCTGGATCTCATGGAGGCATTTCCTCAAGGGAGGCTCCTTTGTCTGTGATAACTCCAGCCTGTGTCAAGTTGACACACAAGACCAGCCAGTGCATATATTCATTTTTATTTTTGCAAATTCTGTGGACATGTCTGTGTGTGAGCATGTGTGCACTTTTGTGCAGGTGCCCTCTGAGCCACCTGATGTGAGTCCTGGGGAGTGAACTCAAGTCCTCTGGAAGAGAAGCCTCTGTTCTAAAAGACTGAGCTTTCTCTGAAGTCCTGTTTTGTTTGATTTTTGGAACAAGATCTCACACAGTCCTGAGGCCTAATCTGACCACAGAACTCACTACATAGCCACAACCGGCCTTCGCACACTCATGTGATAGAACTCACTTAGACAGATCAATAGTAATTCCTCCATAGGCAACACCCCCATGACCTAATTACCTGGGTTAAGACCTCCCCTCTCCCAGCCCTGTGGTGGCACACTCCTGTAACCCCAGCACTTGGGAGGCAGAGGCAGGCAGATTTCTAAGTTCAAGGCCAGCCTGGTCTACAGAGTAAGTTCCAGGACAGCCAGGATCACACAGAGAAACCCTGTCTCAAAAAACCAACCAACCAAACAAAAAACCAAAAAACCCACCTTCCCTCTCCCACCTTTTAAAGTTATACTGAGTCCCAGCACGACTGTGCTGGAGGCCAAAGTCCCAGCACATGAACCTTAGCATGTGAGTTCACAGATGCGGAACACATAAACCACTGAAGATCAACCATGGATGTGTGGGAACATGGATGTGTGAGGACATGGATGTGTGGGGGACATGGATATGGGGGGAACATGGATGTGTGAGAACATGGATGTGTAAGGACATGGATATGTGAGGACATGGATGTGTGAGGACATGGGTGTGTGAGGACATGGGTGTATGAGGACATGGGTGTGTGGGAGACATGGATGTGTGAGGACATGGATATGTGAGGACATGGATATGTGAGGACATGGATGTGTGAGGACATGGGTGTGTGGGGACATGGATGTGTGGGGACATGGGTGTGTGGGGACATGGATGTGTGGGGGACATGGATGTGTGGGGGACATGGATGTGTGGGGGACATGGATGTGTGAGGACATGGATGTGTGAGGACATGGGTGTGTGGGGACATGGATGTGTGGGGACATGGATGTGTGAGGACATGGGTGTGTGGGGACATGGATGTGTGGGGACATGGATGTGTGAGGACATGGGTGTGTGGGGACATGGATGTGTGAGGACATGGATGTGTGAGGACATGGGTGTGGGAGGACATGGGTGTGTGGGGACATGGGTGTGTGGGGACATGGGTGTGTGGGGACATGGGTATGTGAGGACATGGGTGTGTGGGGGACATGGATGTGTGAGGACATGGGTGTGTGGGGACATGTATCAAACTCCTGTTCACTGGGGAACTGCCCTTGCTGTGCAACAAGGGAAGCTAGGTAAATACATTTCCGTGCTCGCCACTAGAGATGTCATCAGAGAAAAAGAGGGTGTGGCTAGCTTCAGGAGACATTCTGCACCCCATCCGGGAGGCAAAGATGACTCCTAGGACCCCAACTTCTACACAATCCTTCATGAAGTCAGTGTCTTTGGCCTTCAAGTGTTCACACCTCTGGGCAGGTCTGTGGTGCAACAGAAACATGGAGTGTGTCCCAGACTCCTCTCTGCAAGGGAGAGTAATCCAGGTTACCGGAAGCTATGGAACTTTCTCAAGCAGGAAGGAATTCTCCAAAGGAATACATGTTATTTAAGGATGTACAAAGACCTCCCGGGTGTGCTAGTCTCCTTGGAGACTCAAGGTCTGCTGAAGATGCAGCTTGGTACCCTGAGAGCCAGCCAGCCAACGGAGTGGAATCAAATTCAAGCGGTGAGGTCTGAGAATCAGAAGCTTCAAGGGAGCAGAAGACTGAAGATCCAGCTCAGACAGGCAGAGAGAATCTGGCTGCAGTGGCCCAGGCTCGTAATCCCAAAATATGGGAGGTCAAGCCCTGAGTGTCCTCTGGGCTACTTCATAAAGTCAGCCTGGGCTATGTGAGCCCCTATCTCACAGACAAGCAGGTTACAGGTAAACGGAGAAGTTCCACCTTCCTCAGGCTTTGTGTCAGGCTCATTATGGGATGCCTGATGAGTACCCACGGGGAAGGCCATCCGCTCTACTTTGTCCCCCATTTAAATCCTTATTTGTACACACACACACACACACACACACACACACACATTTTTTTTTATTTGGTTTTTCAAGAGGGTTTTTTCTGTGTGTAGTCCTGGCTGTCCTGGAACTCACTCTGTAGACCAGGCTGGCCTCAAACTCAGAAATCTGCCTGCCTCTGCCTCCCGAGTGCTGGGATGAAGGGTGCATGTGGCTATTTCAATGTGGGTGGCATTCACACTGAGCACCCAGCCCTTGGAAGGCATATAGAAGCAGGCAGAGCCTAAATTCTGGGACAGCCTGAATCCATTACCTCTTAAAAAAAAAAAAAACCCTCCCAGACTCCCAGACACACCCAGGAACCATATTTAATCAGCTACCGGGACATCTACTGTGTAGTCAAGTAGACACACAGGGTCAGCTGTGAGCATGGGGGGGGACACACAAGGTCAGCCGTGACCATGGGGGTAAGCTTTCTGTTCCCACTTCCTGTTCTGTATTTGCTCATTTTCCCAGCAAATGTCTTCAGTCAGACAGGAAAAGAATTCCATAAATTCACAGTCCCTAAGTCCAGTATCTCCCTTGGACGGTCCTCCACTGAGCTTCAGACAGGTTATTTCCAGATAACGCAGTACCAGCAGATTTTTCCAAAACTTGAATGTGAATCTTGTCACCCAAATTGCTTGGTTGCCACAAGAGTCTCGCTCACTATGGCAGAAATAAAGCTGCCGTCTGCGTGCTTTGTGAAAAAGGTGCCCGCTGGCTGCACAGCCAAAGCACAGCCAGGCCTGCGCGAATAGGAAACCTGGGCCTTTGTGTGGGGAGGATTAAAGCTAATGAACACAGCAAAGGCTTGCAGCGTGCCTCGCAGCTGTAGGTGCCTTGTTCCCGCCTTCGCCCCTTCCCCTGAGAGACATGCCTGTGATAGTTAGAGACATTTTGGGTTGCAGGAGGCAGAAGGGTGGGCCTGGATTCTGATGGGCAGACCCAAGGATTCTGTTAAACAATCTACAGAGTGAAGGACCACAGTCACAAAAGAGTGTTAGGCACCAAACATGGAGGGACCCCGGCTATTCAGATGCAGAAATCCTACTGAGTCTTTCTGGGTAAGAGACTTGAAAGACTATAGCTGCACCATCTTGTACAGAGACCACACGGTGGGGGTGGGAAGAGGCTCAGCAAGAAGAGGTTCTTGCACACGGCCCTGAAGACCTCGGTTCGATCCTGGATCTTCAGGGAAGCGAGAGAACAAAATTCCACCAGTGCTCTGTGGTACGGATGAGTCTGCATTCACACACATGCACATAAGCTTAAGTAATTAATTTAAAAAAGGAAGCGTTGCCAGGCATTGGTGGTATGTGCCTTTAAAGCACTTGGGAGGCAGAGGCAGGCAGATCTCTGGGAGTTCGAGGCCAGCCTGGTCTACAAAGCAAGTCCAGGATAGCAGGGGCTAAGCAGAGAAGCCCTGTCTTGAAAAACAAAACAAAACAAAAAACAAAGGAATCCTAGCACTTGGGGGGGGGGGCCAGATGCTCACCCATGGGCTATGCTCATCCATGCAGGACTGCAGCCTGCTGACCTGGGCCCTGACCTTTGACCTTTGACCAGCATGTCTGATCAAAGAAGTTCCTCTGAAGCTGTGTGGAGAGACAGTGTTGGAGATGCCCACCCCAAGCTTGAGGCTGCAGCCTCTGAGAACATGTCACTCGCTGGGGGGAAACCTTCAGGGTAGAGCGGTACCCAGTGTACCCTGCCATCTGCCCTGCCCCATTTGGTGGCTGGCAAAGTGTGACATGGATGTTCTGCTTTCTAAGAGTTTGTTCTGTGAATGACAGAAGCGGGGACTTTGAATGAGACAGAATATCAAGGACAGCCTCCCCTACCACACCCCTCTGCAGGCCCCGCCCCAGCATTCCTCACACCTTGTCTGAGTTCAGCCTTCCCATCCACACCCCTCAGTACTGTCAGGAGGATCTAATCCTGCAGGAGTAAAAATCAATAGTCTGACCGAGAGCTCAGACTACATGGTAATAAATCCTTATGACCATTCATTTACCAGTGGATCCATCTTCTGATGCCTTACTATCCTTGTCTGTAAAATGGAAAACTTATTTCATGTGCTGTCCAGGACTCTCTGGAAGACTGCATGTTTCCATAGAGACTAGGTGCTGGAGAGATGCTCACGACCACCTGGAATCCGGGGTTCAGGATGGTCTGAAGACTCTGACCTCCATAGACACCACCTACCCGAAGGAGGATGCACATGAATACATGCAGACACAGGTAAGATAAAAGTAGAACCATATGAAATTACAAGGGGACGGATAGATGGTTCAGCAGTTAAGACGGTGTTTGCTCTCCTAGAAGAGGTGAAATCAGTTACCAGGACCCATGTCTCCCACCTGTAACCTCAGTTCCAGGAGCCTCTGACAGCTTTTAAGCACCTGTAGGTGGATCTCTATGGGTTTGAGGGCAGCCTGATCTACACAGCAAGTTCCAGGCCATCCATGACTACCTATTGAGATGATAGATAGATAGATAGATAGATAGATAGATAGATACTTACATATATACATACACACATACATACATAGATATACATAGATACATGGATAGTTATATGCATAGATACATAGTTACATACATAGATACATAGTTACATAAATACATAGTTACATACATAGATACTTAAGTACAGAAATACATAGATAAGTACATAGATACATAGATACATACATAGATGATACATAGATACATAAATTCCATTACAAAGAGAAACTGGAGCAAGACCTGGCATGCCCTTTGTGCCAGGCCTGTGCTGGTCCCCACCATGAGCACTGTCGTGTGCATAAGGGACCTGAGCCTGCAGAGGGGACCTCTTCAGCCACCAGCTTCTGTTTTACCAAATCAGCGCTGGGATGCCATTCCGGAAGTTGCTCTAACAGACCTTCACAGCCTCGGCCCTTCTGGAAGGTCCGGGAGGATCGTTTTGCCATCCGGGGTTTCTGCCCTGAAGTCAGTGGGGGTGTGCTGTTCAAGGCCCCGTGGACTATGGGGATGGCACCCTGAATTGCCAGCCATCACAACGGGTTGCAATGGCTC
The DNA here is from genome assembly GCA_964023405.1 of Apodemus agrarius. Lineage (NCBI taxonomy): Eukaryota > Metazoa > Chordata > Mammalia > Rodentia > Muridae > Apodemus > Apodemus agrarius. Next base: position 4,033,089 of record OZ030028.1, read on the forward strand.
CTGGATGCTTTCCTCTACAAAAAAAGAAAGAAAGGAAGGAAGGAAGGAAGGAAGGAAGGAAGGAAGGAAGAAAGAGAGTTGTGTGCGTCTTGAACATCCTAATCCTAAGTACCTCCCTACATCCATTCATTACTTCATTAATCCGCATAATGATTCAACAAACTGACCATTGTGGGCCCATTCTACAGATCAAGAAACTGAGGCTCCGGGTGCTGCTGAAGACATTTGATTCAGACCACACAGCTGGGTTCAAAGATCGAGTCTGTGTTACTTTGCGACACAGCCTCATCAAGGTACCATGGGATTGTCTAGTAATAATTGTGTAGTCACTGGGCAGGGTTAACACACTCCAGGCTGGATACTCGCTCATGTTCATCTCCCATTGGATCCTTAAGATATCTCCAACAGCCAGGCCTATGCCGGTCTATGCTTTGGCAAAGACAAGCAGATCTGTGAGTTCAAAGCCAGCCTGGTCTACAGAGCTAGTTCCAGGACAGCCAGGGCTACACAGAGAGATCCTATCTCAAAAGAACAAAAACAAAAACAAAACAAAAAGAAAGCTTAAACAGAAAAAATTACACTTAATATCTTCTTTAGAAGAGGAAACTAAGTAAGGCTCAGAGAAGTCCAAACACCTGCCCAGGGTCACACAGCTTGTAGGAAGTGTGATGGAATTTGAACCCGGTTCCAACTGCAATGCCTGTGGCTTCTGTATGCCATCTGCCACTTATGTAAACAAGGTCGTGTCAGATACCAACGAGACTCCCACTCCTTTCAATTTTCCCAAATCCTACACTGTCTCGGATGCTGAGTAGATATTCGCAGAACATAACAGCAACGAATCAATGCCCCAGTGTCTTGGAATAGCCCGGGTCTTCATCAAATGTGGCAGCTTTCCGATATGAGGGGCAGAGAAAACGAAGCCCACGTCCTTTCTGTACCGCGTATTCCAGCAGCGAGGCCGCCAGTGAAGCCAGATGTTTTTGCTTACTCTACTCTAGAGAATACAGAGAAGAGAGGAATTAACTTAAAACAGGCCGGGTTCGCTTGCTGCCCAGCGTGGTCTATTAGATGGTTTAGCTGGGCACGGGTAACAAGCTGTGAACATCCTATTGTGGACACGCTCACGGCCACAAATCAAAACCCACTCTCCATGAGGGAGCAGCGCAGAAAGGGCGGGCGGCTGCGGGCGTGGCATCCAAACACCGGACAACACAGGAACTCCTATTAGAAGGTTATGCAATGTCACACATGGGTCAGTCCCATGACAAAACAGGAAGAAGCAATTTGGTGACTCGGGGGACGGGGACTCTGGAATGCTGGGCCATAAATCTTAAAGGTGCTCCAGTCTTTGATCTGTTATCTATTGCTGTAAAAGACGCCAGCAGAACCTTCTAGGCAGATAATAGCATGCTGGCATTCAATTTCCGAGCTTGGGAATCGGGACGTCCTACTGCGTGGGTTTGGCTCCGGTGCGTTCTCTCCTGAGGTTGTAATCAGCTGAGAGCTGGCGCTGTGGACAGCCGAAGGCTCGAAGGCCCACGGCCTCCCCAGGTGGCTCACTCAGCAGGCTGTTTGAGAGGAGACTGCGGCAATGGGCGGGGTGGGGGAATGCTCGTGATTCCAGCATTCTGGAGGCTGTGATACCTTTTACAACCTAGCATCGCCGGTTCTGTCTTACACCCCGGGCCGGCTTTGGCTCAAAGAGGAAGATAAAACAAGGGGAGTGTCTTAGTCGGCTAAGAGGCTGTAAGGGAGGCAGGAGGGCAGCATGGACACAGACCTGAGCGGCTGCCAGCAGTTACCCTCTGCTGAGGGCACGCCCCCTAGTTTACAGATGCTGAGACCACGCCCCTGGTTTATTGCTGCTAGGGCCACGCCCCTTGTTTTACAGCCGCCCCCTGGCTTACTGATGGCCACCTTGCCAGTGAATCCTCACACCAAGCAGTCACAGAACACTTTCTGGTCTTTTCGTTTTCTTTTTTTCTTTTTCTTTTTTTTTTTTTTTTTTTTTTTTTTTTTTTGGTTTTTCGAGACAGGGTTTCTCTGTATAGCTCTGGCTGTCCTGGAACTCACTCTGTAGACCAGGCTGGCCTCAAACTCAGAAATCTGCCTGCCTCTGCCTCCCAAGTGCTGGGATTAAAGGCGTGTGCCACCACCGCCCGGCTTCGTTTTCTTACAGGGACAAAAATCCCATCACAGAGTTTTATCATGACTCTATCCCAATTTTGTTTTGGTTTGTTTTTTGAGACAGGTTTCTCTGTGTAGCCCTGGCTGTCCTGGAGCTCTGTAGATTAAGCTGGCCTCAAACTCAGAAATCTGCTTGCCTCTGCAGGAACCTGGAGGCAGGAGCTGACGCAGAGGCAGTAGAGGGATGCTGCTTACTGGCTTGCTCCCCATGGCTTGCTCAGCCTGCTTTCTTATAGAACCCAAGACCACCAGCCCAGGGATGGCCCCACCCACAGTAGGCTGACCCCACCTACAATGGGATGGCCCCGCCCACAGTTGGCGTCCCCCTTCCATCAATCACTAATTAAGAAAATGGCCTGCAGGCTTGCCCACAGCCTGATCTTTTTTTTTTTTTTTTTTTTTTTTGGTTTTTTTTTTTTTTTTTTCTGAGACAGGGTTTTTCTGTGTAGCCCTGGCTGTCCTGGAACTCACTCTGTAGACCAGGCTGGCCTCGAACTCAGAAATCCACCTGCCTCTGCCTCCCAAGTGCTGGGATTACAGGCGTGCACCACCACGCCCAGCTTGCCCACAGCCTGATCTTAAGGAGGCATTTTCACAACAAAGGCTCCTTCCTCTTCTATGACTCTACCTTGTATCAAGTTGACGTCAAGCTAGCCTGCACAACCAAGGCCACTGTGAACCCATCTTATGACCCTGGCTAAACCAACCCTGGCTCTCCTCACAAATGGAATAAGGTCATTCAGCATGCAGATGTCCAAAATAGGAGGAGCACCATCTCTATGCTTTGAGCAAGGGTGATTTCCGCAGATGGGTATGTGTCACACAGAGTAAGCGGAACACCAAAGGCCAGGGAGCCCCGGGGTGGACCCAAAGGGAAAACGTACATTTGCCTCCATCTTCCCATGATACTTCCTCCTCAGTCCCCAGACAGCTGGCTTCTGAGTGGCCTCCCATTTCTGAACCAGGCTGGCTTTTCTGATCAGAGGCTCGGCAGCCACCTGCCGGGTTTACCCTTGAGCAGCGGACTAGCCATCTGGTTCCAGGGACCATCTTTCACATACCTCTCTAATCCTCTCTGTCACCCACACCCATGAAGAACAGAGCACCCAGGACTGGGAAAGGCCAGAGGTCCTCCTTGTTTCTGGGTTATTAACAGATGGCTATCCTCTGCTCCGGTCCCCACCCCACCCCCACCTCCACCCCCAGGCCAGTAGGAGATACCAGCCATGTTCTTGACCCTTAACACATTAATTATCCTGGGAGCTCAAAGAAAATGAGCTCTTTCTGGAAGAAATCTACCGCCCCATCTGGCTCAATATTCCCTAAGGCTCGCAGGCCTGAAAAAGCTTTTTGTGGCTACAAACACAGGTTTCTTGCCGGCAAAATGCCGGAACCCAGCCAGTGTCACCGACTGGGGCCGAGGCAGATCCAGTAAGAGAAAGGCAGATAATAGCAGCCGAAGCACACCCCCAGTCGGCCAGCAGGCTAGATGTGACAGAGAAAAGGGTAAGCTTTTCTGCTGTGACTGTAGCACCCACGGAAGCAGCTGGTGGACCAGACCAGCTGTGCTGCCAGAATGGACGTCTCTGGCAGTGATGCATCTTGGGAAAGCCACTTCAGCTCCGTGGGTCCGTTTCCTGTCCTCCGTTCTTGAGAACAACCGGCCTTCCTCTCATTTAATGAGATAGCACTTAATCTCTCAGCCAAACGTAGGATATACCGAGAGCATTAAAATAAAATAAAATAAAATTTGTAAATACCCACAGTACCACAAGTCCTGATTCTCAATGAGCTATTCCCACTGGGTAACACTGGGTGATTTTTAAAAGTCATGCTGGGGCTTGTTTAGTATTTTTGTGGAAAAGTGTGGGAGACGATGCAGAGCAGAGCCCACCAAAGGACTCGGGGCTCGGGGCCGCTGGCCCTCTGCCCTGGGAGAAGATGCTGCGTGCCTGTCGGTTGAGACACGCCCCCCACGCCCAGCATCAACGTCTTCATCCCTCCATCTCACAGCTGATGTTCACAGGGTCAGCTGTGAGAACGGGGATGCATGTTAGACTGTTTCATTCAACTGCACACATGCATGATCGCATGCTACTGCCTAGTAACCTCAGCAAGTCCTTTTCATCTCAGAGAAGGAAAGGACGTAGCCTTTTCTCCTTCCGCACCAGAATCTTCTCTTTCCAGAGCCACTGGCAACCAGATCCTACCTGCATAGTCATGTGCACTGGGCATGGGCACTGCCCTGGACTCTGGACACTTACATGCACTGCCCTATCCTGACACCATTTCTTCCCCTTCTCTCTGTCCCTGCCCCTTTCCTTTATCTTGGATGGAGTGAGTGAGCCCACCATGCCCGCCTCAAAAGGCCCACAGCTCTAGGTTTACACCTCTGGCAGTGAGTTCAGCCTTTCCTCCTAGTTCCTCCTCCTCCCCCTCTCCTCCTCCCTCCTCCCTTTCCCTCCTCACTCTTCCTATTTCCACCTCCTCCTACCACCCTCCCCTCTCCCCAGTCCCCTCCTCCCTCCCAGGGATCTTACCTGGCAGGGTTTGAAGATGGGGTGCCTCATCCTAAAATGACCTTGAAACTTGTTCCTTGACAGGTCAAAGCTGCAAGGTGACTGACTAGCTTGTTGAGGAAATGAATGCCGTGTCCCCAGGGAATAAATGCAGTGTTCCCAGGGGGATGAATGCAGTGTCCCCAGGGAATGAATGTGATGTTCCCCAGGGAATGAATGCAGTGTCCCCAGGGAATTAATGCAGTGCTCCTTGGGAATGAATGCCGTGTCCCCAGGGAATAAATGCAGTGTTCCCAGGGGGATGAATGCAGTGTCCCCAGGGAATGAATGTGATGTTCCCCAGGGAATGACTGCAGTGCTCCCTGGGAATGAATGCAGTGTCCCCAGGGAATGACTGCAGTGCTCCCTGGGAATGAATGCAGTGTCCCCAGGGAATGACTGCAGCGTTCCCCAGGGAATGAATGCAGTGTTCCCCAGGGAGTGAATGCAGTGTTCCCCAGGGAATGAATGCAGTGTTTCCCAGGGGATGAATGCAGAGTCCTCAGGGAATGAATGCAGAGTCCTCAGGGGATGAATGCAGAGTCCTCAGGGGATGAATGCAGTGCTCCCAGACCTGAGAGCCATCTTTAAAGAAAGACCACCTTGCACGGCCTCTCAGTTACACACACACACACACACACACACACACACACACTTGTTTGCTTGCCGGTCCACTTTCTCTCATGTTCTGGTGATACATGAGGTCTTTGCCAGACACGCATCTGGGCTTTGCAGGGAAGGCCACGCTTATCTTAGACTTCCAACCATGAGCTGAATGAACTTTGCTTAATAAACGATCTGGTCTCAGGGGTTCTGTGATAGCAACAGGAAACAGACAGACCAAAGCACCTCAGGGAACCAGCCTCCCACCCGCCCAACTGCGGAGACCCAAATTAGGACGCGCTCTTGCTTCCTCTGCTGGCCCTTGTGACTTCTCACAGCCACCTCCTGTCTCCCTCCCGCTGTTGCTCTCACACGCAGGTCAGCTAACCATTCAGTGCTCTTTCCCACCAGGCCCCATGCTGGCGTTGGCGCTGCCAGTCTAACTGAGTCACTAGTGCCCCCACTGGCTTCCTTCTTTCTCTTCAAAATGTTTCCCACCCGAGCCTTGAGTGCTGTCTCTAGCACAGTGCGCCTGCGACCCTTTCTGTGTTGAGGACAGTGTCCTGTGTGCTGTCCTCTAGGCATACGTGTGGCAAAGGTTACTTGAAATGAGGCTCAGGTGGCTGAGGAACCATGAGTGACATGCTGACCCCGCCCCATGACGTTTTGAGCCCCGCCCCCATGCTCTAGGACCCTCATGGAACTGCTGACCCCGCCCCGTGGAGTTTCGAGCCCCGCCCCCGCGCTCCAGGACACACACACCCCCATGCTCCAGTTTCCTGATAATGACCTACAATACTCATCAAGGCCGGGCCTCTCCCATCACCTGTTCTGGCCACTGTCACACTGGTTTGCTTAGAGTCTGTGGAAACGGGAAAGTAGATCCCCGCTCCACCCAGAGCACTCTTCCCTACACGCGACCCCCACTCTTTTATCTCACTATTTCTGGGTTCCCTTCTGGCTTCTTACACATGGTTTGGAAACTTTGTGTCACTGTGAGGGGCTGCAGCAGCGACAGGCTGCCCTCACTGGCTGGCTGTCCAGAGATGTTCTCCAGAGATTCCCCAGGGTAATACAGGAAGGAGTTTTACGGGGAAGAGGGACGGTGGCCAGCAGGAAGGGCGGGACATGTGCCCATTTCCTTTAAGAATCAGCCATTGCAGGGAAATGGTGAGTAGCCTTGGAGAGAGAGCATGGGGCCTGACAGGGACACCCCATGTCCCCAGCTCTCATCCTCTCAGGTCTTCTGTGAATACAATGTAATCCCAGCACCCGGCAGGAGCACTCCTGTAAGAGGAGTTGGAGATGGTGCCCATATTAATCCCAGCACTTGGGAGGCAGAGTAAAGAAACCCTGAGTTTGAGGTCAGCCTGGGCTATGTAGCAGGACCAAAAGAGAATTAGACATTGTGACAGCATAAGGGGTGTCGCTGCAGTGTGGTGGCAATGTATCCCCAGGTGTAACCCTCCTGTGATGCCTGTGGGGGGGGGAGCTGGGGGGGGGTGAAGGACGGAGTGGGGGGGGCGGGGAGGGCGGGTGGGCAGGGGTGTGTGTGTGTAGTGTGTGTGGTGTATGGGGTGTGTGTGTGTATAAAACCCTCCTGTGATGTCGATGTGTGTGTGTGTGTGTGTGTGTGTGTGTGTATAACCCTCCTGTGATGCCAGTGTGTGTGTGTGTGTGTGTGTGTGTGCATGTGTATGTGTGTAACCCTCCTTGATGCCAATCTGTGTGTGTGTGTGTGTGTGTATATAACTCTCCTGTAATGCCAGTGTGTATGTGTGCAGTGTATGGTGTGTGTGTGTGTGTGTGTGTGTGTGTATCCCTCCTGTGATGCCGATGTGTGTGGGGTCCTCGGGGGAGGAGAGGAAACTGAGACGCCTCCCGTCCTCTGGGGGATACTAGAGATGGTCCCGAGGACCTCACAGCCAGCCTGCAGCTTCAGCCCATATCCTCTGCGGATCAAAGTAAGGCGTGGTCCGGAGGGCACTGAGCTGAGATCTGTGGGCGGGAAAGTTGACCTGGAGTCTCACCGGCAAGGCCAGGAGGTCAGTAGGCGTGGCCAAGAGGGATGTGTGATCGTGGGTTTGAGGGCAGCAAAACTCTCCTGCTTCCCTTTGTGAGCTCGTCAAGGCTGTCACAAGCCCCTGTGCTGCTGGCACTGGCTCCCCTCTTCCCTGGTGCTGGTCCTGGAGGACAGCTGGTCTTCCAACCCCAGGGTGCACTGTGTATCCCTTTCTGGACACAGACCCAGGACTAGCTCCGTGATTCTGTGTGCCTCTAGCCAGGCTACCTGTGTGAGTCATTTCTATGCTAAGTGTCCTCTGAAGAGGTGACCGACATTGTTCGGCTTGATTAGAGAAGTGACATCCTGACCGGGCGGTGGTGGCACAGGCCTTTAATCCCAGCACTTGGGAGGCAGAGGCAGGTGGATTTCTGAATTCGAGGCCAGCCTGGTCTACAGAGTGAGTTCCAGGACAGCTGGAACTACACAGAGAAACCCTGTCTCAGAAAAAAAAAAGAAAGAAAGAAAGGAAGGAAGGAAGGAAGGAAGGAAGGAAGGAAGAAAAGAAAAAAGGAAAGAGAAAAGAAAAGAAAAGAAAAGTGACATCCTTAACTAAAGATCCCAGCCAAGCCCCCATCACAGCTGCAGCGATAGAAAGTGGGCGAGAGGACGGGGTGATCACATTGTCCTGGTCAGGATGACTATCGATGTCATAAACACCACCAGTGCGACTTGGGGGGGGGGGAGGGTTTATTTGGCTTACACTGCCACATCATAGTCCATCACTGAAGGAAGTCAGGGCAGGAACTCAAGCAGGGCAGGACCCTGGAGGCAGGAGCTGACACAGAGGCCATGGAGGGCGCTGCTTACTGGCTTGCTCCCATTGGCTTGCTCAGCTTGCTTTCTTATAGAACCCAGGACCACCAGCCAGGGATGTTCCCACCCACAATGGACTGGCCCCACCCACAATGGGCTGGCCCCACCCACAATGGGCTGGCCTCACCGCTGGCCCCACCCACATCAGCCTCTAAGAAAAGGCCTAACAGTTGGATCTTATGGAGGCATTTTCTCAATTGAGTTTCCCTCCTTTCAGGTGACTCTAGGCTTCTTGGGAGGATAAGTAGAGTGGGCACGAGAGCCCCTGAGCCCAGAAACACATCCCAACAGACGGGGCACAGACTTGGGGAGCAGAGGGTAGCTACCACCCCAGCTCACCTATGACTTCTCAGAGTGAGGATTACCTGTGGCTTCAGGGAGCCACAGAGGACTTCTGGTACCTAGAAAAGCAGCTGGGGGTGGTGGCGCACGCCGGTAATCCCAGCACTCTGGGAGGCAGAGGCAGGTGGATTTCTGAGTTCGAGGCCAGCCTGGGACTGGGGGATTATGGACTGTAGCTTTAGTGGTGCAGGCCGGTAAGGTATTAGACTCCAACCTAATGGGGTGACTAAGGCTGGATGATTGCAGTCTCAAGGCTAGCCCCACCCCCACCCCACCCCCGAGACAGGATTTCTCTGTGTAGCCCTGACTGTCCTGGAACTCTGTAGACCAAGCTGGCCTCGAACTCAGAAATCCACCTGCCTCTGCCTCCCAAGTGCTGGGATTAAAGGCGTGTACCACCACTGCCCGGCTCTGAACACTTTTTCTAAGACTGTTAGAAAAATAAGGAGGCTGTCCAGCCTGTGTGAGGCCCTGGGTTCAACCTTCCTCCTTTCCACATCCAAAAAAAATCCACTTTGCATATTCATGTAACCATAGTGGGGGTGTGGGGGGGGCGGGGACGGGGGGGTATTTTATCGCCCCTCGGTACCTCAGAAAACGTGTCACTAATACCTGTGACCTCAGTTCGTCACATGGGATCAGCTCACTTAGCCAGTTACCTAGTTTGAAAGACCTGTCCAGAGCACCTCCACGTCAGGGACTCCTGTTTATTGTGCAGGTGTGTAAAGCTCCTCCGGCAGGGGTCCTCCTGGCCCAGGCTCACTCCTCCTCCATACCCCACAAGAGACTGTCACCAAGACTGTATTTTCTGGGCTATCCATGAGAAACAGCAGCCGCTCCCATGACAACAGGGCAGCGAGTTCCATCTGGGAGAGTCGATGGTGTTCTGTGGGCGGGGCCGTGGGCGGGGCCGGGAGCTGGTCCAGGCAGGAAGTCAGGAAGCCTCCCGCCTGACTCAGGATCTCCTCTCAGGGTTTCAAAGAAGAAAACAGAGAATTAGGACTGGGTGTGGTAGCATCCATAAAGCCAACACTAGGAAGGCTGAGGCAGGGTAATTACTACAGGCTTGAAGCCAGCCTGGGTTACAATGGGGTGAGCCTTTGCCCCAAACAAAAACAATTAAAAAAAAAAAAAAAAAAAAAAAAAAGGCAGCCAGGAGGCAAGAGAGAGATGGCTCAGCTGTTAAGACACGCTGCTCTTCCTGACCTGAGCAGCGTCCTGAATTTGATTCCCAGCATCCACACGGAGACTCATGAATGTCTATAACTCCAGTTCCAGGGGATCTGATGCTGGCCTCTGACCGGCAAAATAGCCGCACCGTAAAATAATAACTAATAAACACAAAGGCAGCCAGGCATAGCAGTACAGCTGGCCGCTCGAGCACTGGGTAAGTGGAGGCAGGAAGATCAGGAGTCCAAGGTCATCCTCAGCTATGGAGCAAGTTCTAGACCAACCTGGCTACAGGGGGCCTTCTCTCCAAACAGCAAGCCGAACCACATCCAAACGAAACATTGAAAAAAAAAAAAAAAGCAAGCAAGCAAAAAGGAAAAAAATCCCAAAACAAAACCAAAAATAGAGAATCGAGAATTCTTCAGGAAATCTGCACAGGCTAGATAGGCAGCAAGCCTGGCCTCCCAGATAAACTGTGTGTGTGTGTGTGTGTGTGTGTGTGTATACACACGAACTCCGCACATGTGTGTGGGAGATCGGGGAAGTTTTCCCAATCCTGCCCTGCTCAGGCCTTGCTCAGTCTGGTGCCCGCCCCGCCCCGCCCCGGCCCTTCTTGGTCCGAGTTCTGTGCCAGCCACCCCTGCCTTGTGTTGTGGCAGATGTTTTCGGATATACCATGGCAACCGCAGAACAGGATGTGCCTCTGCTGCTGGACCACAGCAGGGCCAAGCCCACGCTCCCAGGCTGCCCTGTTCCCTCCTCGGAATTCCTCTGGGAAGAACTGCCCAGGACCTGGTTCTGGTTCTGAGAGCGGCAGATCCTGTACTTTGGCTAGGGTCTGTCGGGGAGAAGGTGTGCGCATCCCTGCTACAGGCTGCTTCTCCAGTGACCCTGGGTTTGTGCCTCTTGGTCCTTAAAGGTAACGAGGAGGCAGGAAGCAGAGGATCTGGTCAGTGGATGGGCCACCCGTGGTCCTCAGACCATTATAGCTTGTCCCTGAAGGATGACTTATGTCCCAACCTGGACCAACTACCACACATTGTACACAAGACCACAGTTCAGAGGGGTTTGCTATGTGCTCATTACCCAGTGATTTTCTTCTCTCTGTGTGTGTGTGTGTCTGTGTATGTGTGTTTGGGAGGTGAGATGGGGTTTCTCTATATAGTCCTGGCTGTCCTGTGATGTGTGTGTGTGTGTGTGTGTGTGTGTATTTTTTTTTTTAAATAGGATTTCCTGGGGCTGGAAAGATGGCTCAGTGGTTAAGAGCACTGACTGTTCTTCCAGAGGTCCTGAGTTCAATTCCCAGCAACCACATGGTGGTTCACAACCATCTGTAATGGGATCCAACACCCTCTTCTGGTGTGTCTGAAGAGAGCTACAGTGTACTCATATAAATAAAATATATAAATCTTTAAAAAAAAAGGGGGGGGGATTTCCCTACATAGCCTAGGCTGGTTTCAAACTCATAATCCTCCTGCCTCAGTCTTCCCAGCCCTACAGCACGGAGCATGTACCTGTGTGGAGTTCTGCATGTATTATCAGCAATCCTCACATGAGCAAACATCGCTGGCCCGTCGGTAGCTGTCTTCACTACATTTGTGTGCACAGTTGTTTTGTTGAGACAGGGTCTTAGTATGTAGACCAGGCTAGCCTTGAATTTAGGATCCCCTGCCTCAGTCTCCTCAGGGCCAGGATCCATGTGTGCCTATGCGACCTCGGGCCTTACCTGGATATCCAAGTTCAAGAACTGTAGGGAACTCGGCTCTGATACAGCACTTTGGGCAGAAGACACCCCCTCCTTTCTTTCTCTTTTTCTGTTTTTTTGTTTGTTTGTTTTGTTTTTTTGTTTGTTTGTTTGTTTGTGTGAGAAAGGGCCTCACTGTGTAATCTTAGCTGGCCTGGATCTCACCATACAGCTCTGGCTGACCTCAAACACATAAAGATCCACCTACCTCTGCCTCCAGAGTACTGGAACTAAAGGCATCCACTCCCACCCCACCCTACCCGCCAATTCTGCCAGAACATACCTTTTTCAAAATTCTAGCAATAGAGTCTCACATAGGCCAGGATGGCCTAAATCCATAGAGCCAAGACGGGTATTAGATTTCTAGTCTTCCTGCCTCCACCTCCCAAGTGCTGGGGGTCACAGGTGGGTACTGCCACTCCGAGTCCTCATTCTTTCCTGTCCTTAAATTTTTACTCGTCAGGCCTTTTCACTAGGGTGAGTCTCCCTATCAGCTCCATGCTCCCGGGCTTTTGAACTGTTCCTGGCTTTTCCACATCTCTAAGAAGGTGGGCAGAGGAGCGAGGGCTTCTCAGCCTCCTGGACAAGGTGAGAGAAGCTTATTTTGGGAACACGATCTCATGTAGCTCAGGCTGGCCTTGAATGTGCTCTAGCCAAGGGTGACCTGGAATTTCTGGTCCTCCTGCCTCCACCTCTTCAGGGCTAGGCTTGAAGGCACAGGACATCACATATAAGTTTCTGTGTACCCCCGTCCCCCATGGTGCTAAGGACTGGAGTTCAGCCTTGTACACGCTAGGAAAGTTCTTGATCCTCGAGTCACATCCCAACCTTCAGAATCAGGCTTTCAGTATTAGATGCCGGCACATCTGTCCTCCTCTGGCTTGGGAGCTAATAAATAAGATGCTAGTGAATATTTTAATTTGCTGGAACAGTTTACCACAAAAGGAATTTCAGGGTTCTGTCGACTTAAAGATACATAGGCAGTTTCCCCTTAAAACATAGTGAATACTGGGCTGGGGAGATGGCTCAGCAGTTAAGAGCACTGACTGCTCTTCTAGAGGTCCTGAGTTCAAATCCCAGCGACCACACCATGGCTCACAACCATCTGTCATGGGATCCGAAGCTGTCTTTTGGTGTGTCTGAAGACAGCTACAAAGTACTCAGGTACATAAAATAAATAAATCTTTAAAACACACACACACACACACACACACACACACACACACAGTGAAGACCATATGGGAGAGGTGGAGCCAAGGAGCAGAGCACGGGGCATGAAGTGGTGCCGACTTCCATGGGACTGAAGGTTAAGCCTTGGTCCACTTCCTGTTACACACAAAAAGACATCAGGGGCTTTAAAGATGGCTGCATGGCTAAGGGCACAGCTGCTTTTCTGCAGGGTGATGCCTAGTCCTAGTACCTGCAAAGTGGCTCACTAACACATGATCATCTCTAACTCCAGCACCAGATCTGATGCCCTCTTCCGGCCTCCTTGGGCATCAAAGCACAAAGATACACATGCACTCAGATATACGGGCAAAACACTCATATGAAAAAAAAAAAAAAAAAAAAAAAGCTCTTGCCAAGAACGGCATCCTCAGGCTTAAACAAACACGAGGTTCCTCCCTGGAAAAAACCACTTGCACTGCAGGTGTGACCCACGACTGTACCCAGCCAGCCCTGGGATGCTTACTCTGCTGATAAACCCCTGGGAAAGGCAGCCGCCTGAAGGGGGTTCTTGCAGGGCCTGGAGCACATAGGTGATCTGGTCTTGTGAACACCCACGTGCTGTGGGGTGTGTGTCTGTACAGCTGTGGGTGTTGTCTCAAAGAATGTATAGAATGTGGCTGTAACTGGGAGAGCGCAAGCCTGGTTTCTCAATATGGCTATTAGAATTCCCAGGGCATTGTGGGAAAAATGCACAATACTGGGACTGGACAAGTTGTTCTCCGACCCTTTATCACAGTTCCTCACATTGCGGTGACCCCCCCCCCAGCCATGCAGGATAGCTGATAGTCAACTCCTGTGAAAGGGTCATTTGGTCCCCAAAGAGGTCTTGACCCACAGATTAACAACCGTTCTTAGACTGATTTGGGGCTGGAGCCCAGAGAAGTGTGAGCCCCAGGTTGGTATTTCTTGGCATCTGAGAGGGAGCTGGAGAGATGGCCGGGAAGCTCAGAGCGCCTGTTATTCCGACAGAGGACTGGGGTTAGGCTCCCAGTGCTCTCAAGACGGCTCACTAATTTTGGCTCTTTTGATCTCAGACACCAGGCATGCATGTGGTGCACAGACATACATGTGAGCAAAACACACATATAAAATCCTAAAATTTTTTTTTTTATTTTTGTTTTTTGAGACAGGGTTTCTCTGTATAGCCCTGGCTATCCTGGAACTCACTCTGTAGACCAGGCTGGCCTCGAACTTAGAAATCCACCTGCCTCTGCCTCCCAAGTGCTGGGATTACAGGCGTGCACCACCACCGCCCTGCATTCCCAGTTAGTTTTGGTTTAGGTTGGCCCAGGGTTGTTCATGTGGCAGCTTCGCTGTGGTGAGGTAATATACCTATACCAATCGGTCTACCATGAGCCCAGTTGAGTGACAAATTGAGGTGACCTGATGAAGAATGTCAGCACCTGTGTGTACCAGACTCTGGGTTCTCCCCATGCACACAGCAGGTCCGGAGTGTCCAGCATACTTAGTCCTTTGGTTGGGGGGGTTGGGACTGAGGTCTCCCTCGCAGCAGGGACACTGCAGTCATTGTGCAGACTGCTTACATAGCTAGGGCCAGGTGGTTTGAAGACACGGTAGCCTGACTCCCTCAGTGACCAGGTGTTGTGTTTGGGACCTTAAATTGTGACTCAAAGGTCACTCGGTGAGGAGTGTCACAGCTGATGTTAACTTCAAGAGGTGAGGTCTAGCAGATCACCTGGGTCGCATCCTTCAGATGGATACTGGGGACCATTCTGGTTCCTCCCGGCAGCTCCTCTGATTTCCAGCGGTTTTCCTTTGGGACAACCTGCCTTGCCGTGAAGCCCCCAAAGCAAGCAACGCACATGGATAGCCCAGCGCAGAGCCCTCTGCGATTATGAGCTGAGGACTCGCGGTGCTTTATACATTGAGGGTTTTGGGGGGCTTGGGGGTTGTTTTGATACAGGCTATCACTCTGTAGCTTCGGCTGGCCTGGAAGTCACTGTGTAGCCCAGGTTGGCCTTGGGCTGAGATATCCGCCTGCCTCTGCCTCTCAAGTACTGGGGTTAAAGGTGGGCACCACCAGGCTTGGTTTCTACTTGTTGGATCCCAGCCACAGGCGACAGAGCCGGGTAGGAGAGCGCTGGGGGTGGTGCCGGTGCTGCTCCTCAGGGTCTAACTCGTGCAACTGTGGAGAAGAGCCTTGAACACAGTGGGTACAATAAATTAAAAAAAAACAAAGGTGCCCACTGCAATGATAGGGGAAGAGCACATGGACATCTTGGCAAGCACTAGAGGTGGAGCAGAGCAGTGCACACAGACGCTCACGGGACATGTATAAAGGAAATGTTTATTCTTACCTCGAGAACACACAGACTATATATATATACATACATACATACAGTACACACCAACGGAAGTCAATAAAAAAAAGTGCGCTATGCCTCTTCTACTGAAAATTCACAGTACAAAAAGATACTGCCTTTTAAATATATAATATAAAAAAAGAAGAAAAGCAATACAAAAAAGAAAAAAACGCCCCCCCCCCATCAAAGTTTTGTGACGCAATGGCGGCCTTTGAAAGATAAAGGGTGCGGTCTGGTGAGGTGGCTCCTCTGGGGCGAGCTGTACCCGGGGCTTGCAGCAAGGAGCTCAGGACACAGGCAGAAGGAAGAGGGAGTGTGAAGTGGGGCTAGGTGGTGGCAAGCCACCTTGAGGGGTGAGGGGAGGTCTTAGACCGTGGTTCGGGGAGCGCTGGGCCTGCGCCCCCACGGCTGCCTGGCAAACCACCTCCCATCCTTCACGGGCTACCTCAGGCTGCCGTGGTGTGTGCTGATGCAGGCATGGCCTTCGGGCACTCGGCGTTCCTAGCAGGCTCTGTGGAGCAGTCAGGACCCGGTGTTAACCTCAGATTAACACAGAGTGGACGGGGTAGGGAGGAACCCAGGCGCTAATCTCAACCACCAGGACCCAAAGTGCCCAGCCACGGAAGACGAGAGCTGAACGGGGCGCATCAATACATGGTATTTGGGTATTTGTAAACGATTATTAAGGCACTCGATTGTAAAAGAATAGTTACAGGGCAGAGGAGGAGGCAGCAAGGCCAGGGCGGCAGAGGCGGTGCCTAAGGTGGGGACTGAAGGAGGGGCTGTGGCCGTGTCTACTGTAAGAGGGGACGAGGTGGTCACCCTTCTCCAGATGGCCCCGGTGGCGTCCCTGCAAAGCTGGAGACTATGGTGTGTGGTGAGGAACAGCACACACCAGGTCTGATCGAATGAATAGGATACACTTATATGTATAATGCATACACAGGCATATGCACGTATACTTATGTACATATCTCACACACACTGGACTCTCACACTTCCACAGTCACCAAAACAAAGGGCTTTGGACAGGGGAACACCAATGACCTTCATACTCATCATTATGGTCAGCAGGAACCTAGCCTTTAGGGTAGAAAGGTGGGACCAAGTGTCTCCCTCTCCAGCAGTGGGGAGCCGAAACAGGGGAGGGGCAGGAGTCTCCCTGGCTCTTCTGGATTGCACAGCTAGGGTCAGGTAAGTGGTCCTAAGTACACTCATTCCCCCGAAGGGATCACACACGCCTGCTACGTGTCAGCCAACCCACGGGAGGGTTGGCAATGAATTCTCACACCAGTCACTGCCAGCTGGTAAAAAGTAAACTCCTTTAGGGGGTGACGTGTGATGTCTCTTGTGATCTCATTCTTGCTAAGGAGAAGTGGTTCCCGAGGAGCAGGAGGTCCCTGAGATGCGTGCATGAAAACACAGGCTGGCTGTTAGCATCGGACCTCGAACTCGGCTCCACCCCGCACAACCCTCCCGGCTGGCTTTTCTAGGGCAGAGGATGCTGGACCAGATCTTCAGCTAGAGCAAGCGGCTGAGAGAGGGAAGCAGAGCAGTGCAGCTACCTGGGGACCTGTAGAAGCCAGCTAGGCTGGGCCACGGGGGGGGGGGGAGGTAGGGGAGGGCCAGCTCGGAGGAGAGGGCTGTGTGCG
Source organism: Apodemus agrarius (assembly GCA_964023405.1). Taxonomy (NCBI): domain Eukaryota; kingdom Metazoa; phylum Chordata; class Mammalia; order Rodentia; family Muridae; genus Apodemus; species Apodemus agrarius. The sequence goes on from OZ030028.1 coordinate 4,049,780, forward strand.
GTTGGCAGGGGTTCCACACTGAGGACCAGGGGTGGGGGATCTGAGAAAGACACCATGCTCTTAGTTCATGCTATCGGGCAGCCAGACTTCCCCCGCCCCCCTCTGCCCAGGATCGGCTCCCTTACACTTCAGGAAGCCTTCCGTGTTGATGTAGGGCAAGGCTGCCTCATGGTTCAGGCTTTTGGGAGGCCATGGAAAGTTCCCGGGCCATCGGGCTGAGCAGGAAGCTCTTTTTGTTGTTGTTGTTTTTTGTTTTTGTTTTTGTTTTACCGAAACAGGGTTTCTCTGTCCTGGAACTCACTCTGTAGACCAGGCTGGCCACCAACAGAAATCCGCCTGCCTCTGCCTCCCAAGTGCTGGGATTAAAGGCATGCGCCACCACAGCCCAGCGGAAGCTCTTCTTTCAACAAGGGCATTCCATGAGGATGGCAACCACTGTAGCTGGTGGCTGACACTGCATACATCCGCGTGCCTCGATTACACACAGGGCTAGACCAGCCAGGTATGAACCCAGCTCACAAAGCTAACATTTTAGGGGGAGGGGCGGCGGGTGGTGGTTGTCACAGCCCTGGACTCGGTGATCCACCTGTCTCCGAATCACACGTGTGTGCCGCGAAGCCTGGCTGGGACAAACTTTTCCTGAGACAATATGGGAGTCGTCACTGCTGAGGTGCATACGCCTTAGCTTAGCGGGGTAGTTTCCCAGAAGTCTTTCGGTTAAATGCCAATTCATTGCGTTTTCAGGCAGAGCCGACCCTCCAGGAAGAACGGACCTGGCCCTGCTGGATGACGGAGCTGCTCCCTGCTCTTCGCACGGGTGGCTGATAGGCCAGGGCTTCTAAACCAGGTGTAGGGAGTCTGCCAGGGCCCAGAGACCTGCTTGAGTTCGCATCCACCCGCCCTGACTCTTTCAATAGAACGGGACAAATTGTGGTTTTCAAAATGAAAAGTTTTCAAAATCCTATCGCTCTTACAGATGGGATTAAAAAACGCAGTGGAAACCTATCATTACCAAATCTAAGGAATTATCTTGACACAAAAATCGACCCGCCATGTGAAATTGAACTTGGCGACGCATATTAAGCTTGGCCTTTTTTTTTTTTTTCTTTTTTTCTTTTTTTGCTTTTGTTGGCTGAGGGAAGAGTAGAGAAACCCACAGGGTTTCAGGATTAAGTGGATGATCGCTTTTTAAAGTGACTGTCATTGACAGTAGTGGGAAAATAAATCCCTATAAAATGACATATATGTATTTGAAAAAAAAAATTATGCCAGGGAGAAAAGTTCTGAGACAGAGATCACAAAGACCCCACACGAATGAAAAGAGAACTGGCCTGGGTCCTGGAGATACTCGGGGCGCTCGCCAGGATGGTCGCCTTGAGACTCAGTCCGTTCTCACCAGTGTGGGAGGAGCCCCATCCGTGTACTGCCTGAAGACTGTGCGCTCTCACTGAGTTGTCTGACTGAACCAGCCAGCTGCAGGACGGAGCTGTGGTCATCTCCTCAGAGACTCCATCCGCTCCAGAGATAGAGGGGCAGGCGGCAAGTTTGGAGTGTGGGAGGGAAGGATTTGATCTGTGATATCTGAGGAGCAGAGGCAGCCTTCAGGAATGTCCCGTCTTCCTTCAGTGTCACGAGCGACCCTGGGCCGTCACATGAGCAGCCAGCAAGCGTTCCACAAGGGCCCATAGCAGACATCTGAAGCAGGCCACACCATCTCTGGCAAGGTTACTTACTACTTCTGAGGTAGAATGTGCCTTTAACTCATGATGGACCTGCCTCACCCTCCTGAGGGTAGGATCACAAGCCTGTGTGTGCCATTTAGCCTTAAAAATGTAACAGCCAAGCCTGGGGCATGATGGGGATTATACCTGTAATCTTGGCACTGGGGAGGCTGAGGCAGGAGGATTGCTGTGAGTCTGAAGTCAGCTTGAGCTACAGGATGAGAGTCTACTTCAAAAGCCACACCAAGCCAGGCGGTGGTGGTGCACGCCTGTAATCCCAGCACTTGGGAGGCAGAGACAGGAGGATTTCTTAGTTCGAGGCCAGCCTGGTCTACAGAGTTCCAGGACAGCCAGGGCTATACAGAGAAACCCTGTCTCAAACAAACAAACAAACAAACAAACAACAACAACAAAAAACCACACCAAGCCGGACGGTGGTGGCACACGCCTGTAATCCCAGCACTTGGGAGGCAGAGGCAGGCGGATTTCTGAGTTCGAGGCCAGCCTGGTCTACAGAGTGAGTTCCAGGACAGCCAGGGCTACACAGAGAAACCCTGTCTCGGAAAAAACAAAAACAAAACACAACCAAAACCAAACCCTTTAGAGACAGAGGCAGATGCAACTCTGCTGAGTTTGAGGCCTGCCTGGTCTGTAGAGAAGGTTCCAAGACAGCAGAGGCTACGTGGTGAGACCTTGTCTCAAATGAATGAATGAAAGAAAGAAAGAAAGAAAGAAAGAAGGAAGGAAGGAAGGAAGGAAGGAAGGAAGACGGTGGTCGCACACACTGTTAATCTAAGCACTACGAAGGTAGAGGCTGGCAGATCTCTGAGTTTGAGGCCAGCCTGCTCTACAGAGAAACCCTGTCTCAACAAACCAAAACCAAAACCAAACCAAACGCCCAAAACATTAACAGAGCCCTCGGTGATCTCACAGGGCTGTGCGCCACCGTCAGCCAAACATCAAGCCAAGGCTTTCTGCTGGTCTGCCTCTCTGCCTGTCTCTCTTCAAGATCCTGAAGCACCCTTTTCATGGTGGGCACCTGGTGAGGCCGTTATTTGAAGCCAGCGCCCAGGCCTCCTGCTTCACTGAGCTAACCTGCACTCACCTATGCTGTGGCCGAGCCTCCTTTGCCCCACAATCACAGCACGGGGGAGCTGGGGACAAGAAAGCAGTATTCTCCCCACGGGAAGGGACTCTTGTAAACATCTGTGAAGCTTTTCAACAGCCTCTCTCCTCTCAGAGCGGCTCCTGGGGAGGGGTCTGTAAGAAAGTACCCGTTGTCGCTGACCTGCCTCTCCTCCCAGCAAATGGGGCCACGCCTCCTAATGAGCCTGGGGGTCACAGTGTCTCAGCAGGATGATCTGTACCCCAGACCCACTAACTCCCTCCGGACATGAGGTTGTTCGAATCCCAAATGCGACACAAGGATGCCTTGTTAGCAGCACAGGGGGCTCAGCAGGGCTCTTCTCTATGACCGGGTGATGTAAGCCCTGAGACCTCGGGCACTGGGACGGAGGGCTACACGGACCACTGCCACTAAGTGCCTTCCTCTGATGATATCACCTAGCTGTTCTTGGGATGGTCAGGTTCAAAGTCTTGACACTTCTGCGGGTCTCCACCCTCAAACAACAATAACAACACAACAATAACAAACCCCAAACCCCACCCCCCCAATTCTTTTGGAAAACCCCCTGTGGACACAGCATTGTTCCTCAGAAATGAGCCTTGGCCGTTACTATTATATAAACAAAATGCACAGTGAGCAGAGAGGTAGGCCTTGTGTTGCCCTCTGAGGATTCTTTCTCGAGGACCGGAATGAGCTTGCGGCGTGGGCTGCAGTGACTTGGCCAATGTGGTTCCTTTACACGTTGCAAACTGAGTAATTTGTATGTCTGCACACATTTTTTTTTCCTTCTCCACCAGGCCGGCCTGAAACTCACCATGTAGCTGAGGCTGACTTTGAACTTCTGATCCTTCTGCCTGCACTCGCAGTGAATTTCCATGTGTGTGCAATCGTGCCTGGTTTGATGGGGAGCTGGGAATCACACCGAGGGCTTGGCCCACGGCAGGCACACACTCTTAACAACCGAGCTGCGTGGACAGATCTGAACGTGACTCCTGGCCGACAGTTTCTAGGCTGCCCAGGCCCCACACCTGCGTGTCCTCCCTCACAGCCTCTAAGCGGGAAAGCTCAGAAGACTGAACTTGTTGACACAAATCAAGATGTGGGGGTGGAACAGGGCATTATGAAAACCTCACAGAGCCCAAAAGAAAGCTAGTCAGCTTTTGTTTACCCTCAACGGGCTTTTCAAGTTTTCCGGGGCGGGTTTCCCTGATGGTTTGGAGGTTGTGGTGGGGTCCCGTGGCGCAGCCTGGGGTTCAGGCAAGAAGGAAGAGAGACCGCACTTGGCATCCCTCGAGTCCGCGATGGTGGACGTGTCAGCCTCGCTGGACAGGTCCTCCGTGGAGAAGTTGAGACTTCCCAGCTTGGCGAGGGAATGGGACCGTTTCAGCGGGGACGACACGGTGAGGCCGGCCAGGCGGAGCCGCGTCTCGATCTCCTGCGCCCGCTGCTTCACCAGCCCTGGCTTCCCTCGGACGCTGTGGATGCTGTCGCTGCTGGAGCTCCGGGTCAGGTTGGAGCTGATGGAAGAGGAGGTGGGGGTGTAGCACACGGTCTTCAGGAAGTCTTTCGAGAAGTTACTGGTGTGATCGAGGCGGAGGAGGGTAGAGGGCGGGCTCTTCGGCAAGGCTCCGCCTTCAGGCTTCTCTTCGGTTGGGTGTGCAGGCTCCGGTCCCTCCTCGGGGATGCTGGCCTCTAGCCTGCAGGTGGCACTGTCCCTGCAGGCAGATGTTGGGTCTGAAGGCAGGCTCTTCAACCGCTCCAGCTCTTTGGTGTGCTTTCGGACCAGGCCCGCCTTCTGCAGCTGGATAATGGACTCCTGGTGCTGCATCCGGTAGCTGTTGGCGGTGGGCTTCTCCGCCTCGGCACTGAACAGAAGCCTCAGGTCCTTAGCCGGCTTCGGCTCTTTCTTAGTCGGCGGTTCTTCCTTCACCACCTCCGTATTGGCGGCTGACGTGCTCTTATCACAGTGAGAATTCCTCAACGGGAGAGATTTTGGAAGGGCTTTTGAGGTCTCTCTGGAAGGCTCTAGAAGGCTTGCTGGTGCTTCCGGGGCAGCCCCGGCCCCAGAGCCACCGACCTCTGGCTTCCTGGAGCCTGCCGGAAGTAGGGATGGAGAGGTGTTGGCTGGACTGGAGGCCGGCCTCTCTGGAGCTCGGGACCTGCTACTCGCGGGGGCCACTGGGGAAGAGGTGACGTGGGGGAGGAAGGTTGGCTGGGTACAGATGGCAGAGGAGCTGGGGTCCTCGTGCCGCTCCACGAGGGCCTCGGGAGTCCCGCCAGCCGCGGGGTACATGCAGTCGGCACAGGATGTGTAGGGAGGCTTCACTTTGCTGAGAATTCCAAACCCAGCATCGCGCTGAAAGAAACAGAGCACAGTGACAGAGGGTGGCCATAGCGGGGCGGGGGGGGGGGGGCCGGCACCCTGGTCGGGGAGGGGCAATATTTTCATTTCATTTCATTTGTTCAGGATTGCAGACCTTTTGGGGGCACACTGGATCATGAATGGAAGTTAGCACCAGTGTAAGAGATGTTGTCAGTCTTGACTTTCCACAAGCCAAGATGGTGTCCTGGGCAAACCTTAAGCCATAGGGCTGGGACAGAGACTCCCAGGACCCCACTTCTCATCTGTTTTCACCACCCACCAGGCTGACCCTTCCCTGGCCATGGTCTGGTCTAGAAGCAGGGTGCAGGCACGGGGAGCAATGCAGACTGGTTGGGCTGGAGAGCCGCTCACTGGTTAAGAGTACTTCCTGAGGATCTGAGTTCAGTCCTCTGCACCTATGCCAGACAGCTCACGACTGCCTGTATGCAACTCCAGCTCCAGGATATCCAACACCTCTGGCCCCTGTGACCACTGGCATTCAAGTGCATATATCCACACGCAGATACACCATTAAAAATAAAAATTTAAAAACCAAAACAACTAAAATTTAAAAAACAAGAACGAACTCATCAGAATTGACACCGACCGCACCATAGAAAGAGGGTTCTCCCGGGCAGAGGGAATTTGCTGTTGGGCGCAACTACGATCTGAAAACAGCAGAACCCTTCCTGGGGCACCACGGAGCGGAGCGTGGGGACCATGGGTCCCCACGCCGGAGGGAGGGGCAGAAATGGTATTTGGACTGCCTCCAACACAAACTCAGACAGACTTAACTACGTGTCATGCTGTCCCCCAGGGGACTTGCCTTTGGTCACTGGGGCCTCAGTGAAAAGGTCACGACTTCTCTCTGTCCTCCCTGTAATCTGCGGGGAAGGATGTCAGGAGGGTAGGGTGCCTGAGGGAGCCAGCTCTTTTCCAGCTGCTGGACCATGAGACCCCTCAGCTGGGGGGAAAAGCAGCCTTGCAGACGCCAGGTTGGGGGTGGGGAGGGGTCTCTCATAATTTTGCTACAAATACAGCCTGGGAACCTCATTCCACATGTCCAAGAGGTTAATGTCACTGTGTAGCCAACTCCAGACTCAGACTCACAAGGCTGTGCTCTTACCCACCAGGCTAGCCAGCCGCCTCTCCCTCTGCTCAGAGCCCGCTGTGAGAGCCCCGTGTGTCCAGCCCCCTCCCGCCTCTGTCTTTCGCTGACACCTCCCCACAGTACACACGCAGCTCCTGACCCTCACACAGAGGGTTCTCTCTCTGCCTAGCCCACAGCTCTGTTCCGCACCGCTCCTCGGCCCTCCATCCGTCCACGCCCACCCCCTGTCCTCTCTTGTGCCCTTGCTAGTAAGTTTGCCTTCTGTCAGCCCCACACACGTGGGGCTCAGAGACAGAGCAGGACCCCACACCAGCCTGACGCGCCACAGCTAGTAAAAGGAGCCGGGCACACGAATGCCTGAGCATCTCTAAGTCCCAGGCCTGCGGGGTTCTGGTGCCAAGTTCACGGAGCCCCTACCCCAGCTGCTTTCCTGGTCACCGTGCAGTGTGACTCATGGTCAGGCCACAGGGGCTAACCACAGCACAAAGGTCCCAGACAAAGGTGTCTTGCGGCATCTGTCCTCTCTGAGGGAAGTGGTGGGCAGTCGGGAAGGCGTGTAGTTAGTTCCTCTTTGGTCTGGAACATATTTCATTACTTAGGGGCCAGAAGTGAGCTGCCTGGGGTGGCTGGGCCTTTTTTCTTTTTCTTTTGTCTTTTCTTTGCTTAGCGTTGTAGCACAATGTTAAATACAAACCAGCCTTCTACCTCAGTGTCCCCACTGAGTGTCACCACTGCCTGCCGAGTGGCAGGGATGGCCAGGGAACATAAAGTTCCCGGCTCTAAGCCTTTGGTGAGTCCCGGAGGGGCAGAGCCCAAGAGCGCAGCCCCCTCGGCCCTCTGCAAGGACAGTCCTGCTTCTCGGTCAATGCTGGATGCTGGAACAAGGAAGGCGAGGCCAGGGACCAGGGACTTCCTGGGCCACCTGAGGTTGTAGCTAAGGCACACCACATATCACCCCTCAAGGATGGCAGCTACGGGCGGGGGAGGGGGTTGGGGGGCACAGTGAGCTCAGTGTTTTTTTTTTTTTTGTTTTTTTGTTTTTTTGTTTTTTTTTTTGGTTTTTCGAGACAGGGTTTCTCTGTGTAGCCTTGGCTGGAACTCACTCTGTAGACCAGGCTGGCCTCGAACTCGGAAATCCGCCTGCCTCTGCCTCCCAAGTGCTGGGATTACAGGCGTGCGCCACCACGCCCGGGCTTAGCTCAGTGTTAACGCGACGAGAGTCGCTGGCCGAGGCTAACGCACTGTCGCTCTGTCACCGCGGACCACTTAGGAAGGAGGTGACGCCTCTAGGATTTGTTTCAAAGCCATCCGAGATGAAAAAGTTGGGGGGAGGGTTATAGAGGGTGCAGGGAGGTAAATCTGGAACAGTGTGAACTGGGATAATGACGTGACTTGGGAGCCCCACCTTAGACAAGGGGGGTACTGCAAGGCTGGGGTGTCCCCTATACGTGCTGTCCCCACTAGCTAGGCACGTGCCACATAGGCAGGTATAGTGGTTCCCCCACCCTCTGAAATAAACCCTGTGGTCTGAAGTGGGAGCTGCACAGTGAGGGCGGCGGGTGGGGGAGAGGTCCCCAGCCTACCTCAAAGTCCTCGGGACAGCTCCTCTTGCTGTTGTTGTTATTGAGGTTTTCCTGGTCCAGCAAACTTGTATCGAGCTGGGTGGAGGCCCGCCTCCACCTCCCCGTCCTTGGGCCGCCACCCTTCTCCGGCTCCTCCACCTGGGGCAGGGAGCCGCTGTGGGCTTTGGGGCTCCCAAACTCCAGTCTCCTCTTCACATCCTTTTCACATGGCCTGGCACCTTCCTGGGGGTGCCGAGCCAGCCTGTGCACCTCCGCAGGCTCAGCCTCATCCTCTAGCAAAGCATCCCTCTCCACATCCTCTAAATGGACCAGGCCGCCCGCATCATCATCGTCATGGTGGGGGAGGAGGAGGGGGTCCGAGAGCCTTCGGAAACAACAGGGGAGAGAGGGCGCTCCCGGGGCCAGGCTTCTCGGGAGCCCAGGGTGGGTGCTATCATCCAGACAGGGCAGCCGAGTGTCCAGGGCGCCGCCTTCCGAGGTCTCTGGCAAGAACTCACTGGGCTCTGCTACCGTGTCATCTGCTGGCTGCTGACGCCATAGTTTGTTATGCCGCTGTTTGCTGTGGGGAGAAAGGGCAGGAGGTGATCTGAGAGCAGCAGCAGCAGCAGCAGCAGAGGCCGCGGCCAGGAAGCAGACTTCCCTCTGTTCACTCATTGGGCTTACAATAGCATCCTTCCGGGACTGTTTACCAGGCGGTAACAATGTGGCAGAGGCAGAGGCAGTTTTGACTGGAGGTCGCCCCTCCCTCCCCACTCCTTCCTGTTGTGCTCATCTTATTGTGCGAATCTAGTCACACCACTGAAGGCTCTGACTCATTTATATGAACCCGTCAGAGCAACAACCTTTTCATACCTGCAGTGGTGAGAAAACTCAGGGGTCAAATTCCATGCCAGATATTTGATCACATTTACCCCAGTTTCACCACCCCAAAGTCTGCCAAGTCTAGTTTATCACTCAAGGCTGTAGGCCATGCCAGAGCATTGGGCGACCCACCAGGAGCCTTCCTCCAGAAGCATCAACTGGCAGTGGCTGTCAAGTTACGGGCAGGGGGCTGGCATTGCTTTTATAACATGTTTGAAGGTATAAGCCATGAATAAAAAAGAGAGAAATAACTTAACAGTGACAGAGGTAATCATCAAGATTGCCCCACCTCTCGAGGGTTTTGGAGTAAAATCAACAAACACTGTGGGGTGCGCAGGCTGAGACGCAGGAGCAACTACGGCAATGCCCACTGCAAAGGGCCACTGCTCGCTTCTCAGCCCAGGGGCTCACCCACGGCGCAGTGGGTTGCCCGGTGTACTCCCTCCACTGATTGCAATCCAGGTTCACCATGCTGTTGCAGGCCTGCAGGAAAACCTCGGCTAGGCTGGGGGGCGGGGTAGGCTAAGCGAGCATCTCAGGCAGGGGTTACCTCCTCCTTCAGCTGTCTGGAGACCCGACTAGACACTCGGAAACAATGTTACAGCCCAGAGATGGCTACAGTGGCTCTTGCAGCCTGTCCAACCCGGTAGGAGCACTCCTGCTTCCCCAAACTTGCCCTAGGAGCCGAAGGGCTCCGCCTCTGGATTCCCTGCAACGCTACTCAGAAATGATCCAGGTGGCTGCCTGTGCACCCTGGACGCGGAGCTGCGAGAAAGTGAGTCCTCGGATAGTGGCATCTGTCCCAGCAGCATGGGACCTCCAGGGGACCCTTACCGCCGACAGGGGCCGCTGCAACAAGTGCTTTCTCTTGTAGCAGTCAACACACGCGGGTGTCACCCTCTCTCCTGGCACACCTGAAGTCACAGTGTGACTCTAGACAAGTTAACCCGTCAGCACTGCCTCCCTCCTCCCTCTGCTCCTGTTTTGTTTTTTTTTTGGGGGGGGGGGTGGGGGGGTTGGATTTGGTTTTTTCAAGACAGGGTTTCTCTGTGTAGCCCTGGCTGTCCCGGAACTCACTCTGTAGACCAGGCTGGCCTCAAACTCAGAAATCCACTCTGGCTCCCAGAGTGCTGGGATTACAGGAGTGCGTCACCTCCGCCTGGCCCTCTGTTTACTCTTAAAACAAGAAGCTGAATTTTACTGTGAGGCGGGGAGCAGATTCAGCAGCCGCCTCTGTGAACTTACTGGACGTCAGCGTGCAAAGGACCTGTGGTGATTGCTTGTGCTTCCACACAGAGCCACGCCAGTTTTTAAATTGCAGTCAGGTGTGCCATCTCGACCACTTCTGTCTACACAGCCTGGCAGGACAACTCCACAACATCACATCGCCATGTCCATAACCGTTCAGAACTTGAACACTGCCCACTACTCACTCTCACACTCTCTCTCCCCCTTCCCTAGCCTCTGGCCACCAAGAGCACACTGTCCATCTCTAGGGACCTCGTGCAAGCATGGGGACACATGGGGACACCCGGTTTTTCCCGGGAGCTCCCAGGTTTGCCTGGAATGTACTACACAGCAGAATCGTCCTTCTATGGGGGAGGGGAAGGGATCCTGATTTATGGCAGAGGCTAGCCTTGGACCTCCAGGTTTGGCAACTTTCCCACTCTAGTTCCGTAAGCAGCCTCGCCCACAGTCAGGAGTGCCTTCATCCAGCTGCCTTCCCCAGTAGGCAGAGGAAGAGTCCTAGACGCTCTCCCTGTTTGCTGATCCATCCATCCACCAGTAGACTGGAGTACGTCTTCCTCCTCTGTACTACTGTGAATAACACCGTCACCAACACAAACAACCTGTGACCCCATCACTTCTAGTCTTCCGGGTGTACACGAGGGACCACCAGCATCTGCCGCCCGGGTATCAAATCCTTAACTTAGTAGATGGAACTGGAGCTGGGCAGTGGCTCCAGTTTAATCCCAGCACTTAGGAGGCAGAGGCAGGAAGATTCCTGTGTTCGAGGCCAGCCTGGTCTACAGAGTGAGTTCCAAGACAGCCAGGGCTACACAGAAGAAACCCTGTCTAAAACTAACTAACAAAATAAATAAAAGTTTAAAAGAAGCTGGACCTGGCTTGTGGGAGATTACAGGGCTCATCTGCGGTGAATAGACCAGTAGCCTCTTCAGCCTTACTTAGGAAAAGGATACGCTCAAGCCCACACCACACCACATACCAGGACATGCTTTGGATGAGGAGTTAAGTACCTTCCCTTGCCCAGCGAGACAAGCTTTCTACATGTGCCAACAAAATCAAAACGGATCCCTCCTGGAAACTGCTAATCAGAGCCCAAACAATGGTCGTTTTTTACAAGCCAGCTCCCGGGAGGCCGGCTGCCAGCTGTGGAAGCTCTGCCAGGCCTGGCCAGCTCCGCCTGCCAGCCTGCGTCTAGGTGCTCGCTCACCTTGCATCCAGGATGCCCTCATACTCCGACAGCTGCCTCATGAAGCCTGCGTTGGGCCGCGTGATACTCCGCTTCTGCTTCACGTAGTTATACGCTTTCTCCAGAGGCCAGCCGAACTCCTTCATGGCGTATGCGATGACCGTGGACGCCGACCGGCTGACGCCCATCTTGCAATGGACCAGGCACTTGGAATGATTCCTTCTGCGGGGGATTTTGGGGGTGGAGACTGAGAGCGAGGATTAATAGTCCCGCCCCCCTGTTATCGTGCAGCTCCGACCCTAATTCCTCCGTCCTCAGGTTTATGGGACAGATCTAACACACCTTCTAAAGGAATAATCTTTGCTGTGAGATCAGTTAGCACACAATGGGAGAACAGATGAATCTGGCCCAGCTTTCCAATGCCTGATTCAAAACGGAATCTCCTCTGTTGCCAGGATACGTGAGGCTACCTACAGTCGCTTCCCGGGCAGCACCTGGGCAGTTCATGGGAATTCTGAAAAAGCCACTCAGCTTCCACAGCAGACGGAGGCCCTGAGTGAGTTACTGTCGGAAATGGAACCCGAGCCAGCGAGGCGAAAAAACAAAAACCCGCTGCGCCCTGGGGAGAGAGCAGCGCGAGAGGCGGGAGGGATCATGGGGATGACCGCAGTCTGGCCAAGAGAGGATGGAGCCAGGAGGAAGATGGAGCCCACCTGCTGCTTGTAAGAAGGCTGGGCTGGCCCCGGCACAGCTGATTTACGAGATACACAGGGAACAGTGACCCTCTCCTTGCTGGGAAGGCGAAGGCATGCCAGGCTGGCAGAGGCTGCAGCCGGGAGGCTAGGGCGGGCCCAGCAGGCTCCAGCTTTTATACCAGGCTTACAATTCCACACCCCTCCAACCCCACACTACCCCCACTCCGTTAGAGACTCCCTAGTCTTTCCTGGCCTCTAAATTCTAAGTCTGTGCTCTGGGAAAGCAAGAAAAAGTGGGGTTTGGCAAGGATACACCTTGTAGTTTGGACTGGGGGGTTCCTAAGTAAGAGGGTTTCCTCCATAGCACTGGAGTGGGAGTTGGTGGTGGAGGGGTCTTTGCTTTGAACTTATTGCTCCGAAGGAGAGTAAGGAGGGGCCCCGGGGCCCTGGGACAGCGGAGATAGCCCTATCTTGAGATGGCCCTGTACTAGGCACACAGGAGCAAGGAACTTCCCCAGGAGAGGGTGCAGCCTGCATTCCTGGAGACCAGCCCTTTCCAGGGGAGAGCTCCCCAGTGGCATTTGGGCATTGAAGCCTGGCTGGCATCTGTACTGAGGATGACCGCTGGATTCGATGTCACACTGGGGCCAGGGAGAAGTGGCTAGGAGAGCACCCCGGGAAGAAGGCCGATACTGCCCACTTGGGTGCCCGGGGTCCTGTAGCTAAAACAAAGGTCCACCAGACAGTCCTGCCTCTGGGACACTGGGCTCCGGGATGGAGGACTGCCTCCCCTGAGATCCCGTCTGCCCGCTTCCACAGCCGGGGTAGCTTCCTTATCTGCCCCGCCACCCGTTCCTCCCGAGGCTGCCTTCCCACGCACTTACTTCGCTTTGTTTATGAAGTGATAAGCTTCGTTCCAGTGGGCGAGGAGGTCCGTGGTCTCCTCGTCATACACTCGGATGTTATGGTATGCAAACAGGCCAGGGAAGAAGTTGTCTATTTCTCTAGTGACATTTAAAATGTAGTCAACGCTGAGAAGATACGAAGGGCAGAGAGAGAGTCAGAATGAGGAACAGGAGAGACAATGTAACAAAGGCCTGGCAGAAAAGTCAGAGGATATACACAGCCGGAAGCCTCGGCAGGGAGAGGGCTGTTTATTTATTTTGCTTAACAGTCATTTTTGTGTGAGTTTTCTTCACAGGACAAGAATGTATTATTCAAAAATAACTCATGTCATATCGAAAACCCCTTTACCTAATGTTACATTCAAGACCAGCTTGGGTTATAGAGCAAAACACTTTCCTAAAAACCAAAACAATGGCTGGAGACATGGCTCAGTGGTTAAGAGCACTGACTGCTCTTCTGAAGGTTCTGAGTTCAAATCCCAGCAACCACATGGTGCTCACAACTATCTGATGCCCTCTTCTGGAGTGTCTGAAGATAGCTACAGTGTACTTACATGTAATAAGTAAATAAATCTTTAAAAAACAAAAACAAAAAAACACTGACTGTTCTTCTGAAGGTCCTGAGTTCAAATCCCAGCAACCATGTGGTGGTTCACAACCATCCGTAATGAGATCTAATGCCCTCTTCTGGTGTGTCATACATATAATAAATAAATCTTTTTTAAAAACTAAACAAAACCTCCAGTTTTAAAATGGTTAAAAACCAGAATGCGCCTTCTTTAACTCTTACCCTGTTGGAGGGCGTTTGCTAACCCAGCCTCCACAGCCCTCCGCCCTTAACCAGTACACTCAGTTCCTGCAAACCAAAACAACTCTGGTAGCTGGAAAGGGTCTCAAGAGAGCCCCCTGAGGAGCTCCCACCTCCCCGGCATATTTATTCCCAGGAAGACAAAAGCGTGAGGTCTGACCGCACCCTGGACGGGCACTCTGCTGGGGGAACGCCTCTGACTGGAAGTTCTAAGGAAGTATTTCAAGCTCGCTCTCTCTCTCTCTCTCTTTTTTTTTTTTTTTTTTTGAGACAAGGTTTCTCTGTGTAGTCCTGGCTGTCCTGGAACTCACTCTGTAGACCAGGCTGGCCTCGAACTCAGAAATCCGCCTGCCTCTGCCTCCCAAGTGCTGGGACTACAGGCGTGCGCCACCACGCCCGGCTTCAAGTTCTCCTTAGTCTCAGTTTTCACCTGCAGTGGGTCCAAGAAGGCCCCATCGCAGAACAGTGCTTTCTGTTGCGCTTCCTTGAAGGGCTCGCTTTAAAGGTTCGCTCCTGCTACTGCGCATTTCTCAGAGACGGGCAAGTTCCTGCCAGCAATGACTGTTCAGTCATGAGATTCCCACCAGGCACCAAAGGATTACCAGGGGTGGCCGGTTCTCAGGGTTGCTGACTCGCTAAAAGGCCAACAGAGACGTGTGAGTCCACGCTGTGGTTTGTTGCAGTCAGTCTCCAACAGTGGTTCCCAGCAGTTCTGCTGGGGAGTGGGGCTGTGGGCAGGAGCTCAGAGCCTGCCCAGGGTCGGGCTGTCCTACCTCCCCCGGTGTGACTAAGCTGCTCCCGGACCCCCACGGTCACCCAAGACTCCGGGAAGGATCTAGAAACCATGGATTACTGTGTGCAGTACTCTGAAGCACATGAGCCCCTCCAGTCACTGCAGAGACCGGACTGAGGTCATGAGCTGGGCAGGTCGAGGCAATGGGCACCTGGGCTGCCCGGAGAGATGGGGGGAGGGGAGCAGACTCACCCCGAGCCCTGTAGCTCCTCCAGGTTGGAAGCATTCCACTCGGAACCCTGGGGACAGATCATATAGAGCCCCGTGAGTAGACACATTCCAGTCCCAGAACTACAGAGAATCTGCCGTGGGGCCTCAGCCTAGAGCAGAAAGAAGGATGGGAAAGAACCAGGAGAGGGAGGAGGAGGAGTCTACGCAGGCTCCTGAGGTCCTTGGGCATCACTGAGGGTGACAGAGAGGACCCCACTTCATGGACGCTTGCTTCATGTCCCCCAGTCCTCTTAGTCTGCCGTGGGCACACTAAGGGTGACCTTCTTACCATCGGTTACAGAGGGGACCCTGGCTCTCTTTTGATATTATTTTTAAAAGTTCCCACCCTCTGACCAAGTAATTCTGAGTTATAAACAGCTCTCCCACAGAGATAACTGGGCCTCACACAGAGCCTTAGGAACACAGGGCTATTCGTAGGAAAAACAATGGGAACCAGTGTCGTCATAAATGACGACAGATCCTGATGGCAGGACCTTCAAACTACACCACTCCACTACACAGAAGGCAGAGGCAGGAAGATTGCCGTGATCTTGAGATTCAAGGTCAGCCCCAGGGGAATAGTAAGACTTGTCTTTTTTTTTTTTTTTTTTTTTTTTTTTTTTTTTTTTTTAATACAGGGTTTCTCTGTATAGCCTTGGCTGTCCT
This sequence comes from Apodemus agrarius, assembly GCA_964023405.1. NCBI lineage: Eukaryota > Metazoa > Chordata > Mammalia > Rodentia > Muridae > Apodemus > Apodemus agrarius. The sequence goes on from OZ030028.1 coordinate 4,065,055, forward strand.
GGAACTCACTCTGTAGACCAGACTGGCCTCAAACTCAGAAATCCGCTTGCCTCTGCCTCCCAAGTGCTGGGATTAAAGGCGTGCGCCACCACCGCCGCCTGGCAAGACTTGTCTTAAAACAAACCAGAAATAAAATAATCATCACAGTGGTACAAGGAGGTGAGACACCCAAGAAAAAGACAAAAACAAAGAGGAAGAAAGTCTTCTCAGGAGCAATACAGGCACTGCCTCTTCTTTCTACACAGGCATCAGAGAAGCCCAGTGCCGGGGCCTGGTTCCAATCCCAGCCCTACAAGAAACCGAACAAAGGACAAACAAACAGCAAACCGCTGGGAGTGACAACCGCCCTGCGGGAGCCATGAATATTTTTTCTCCATTAAATTGAATTGTTTCCCACAGTCTATAGCATGAACGACTGGATACATTGATACACTGTATCATTAGAAACTCCGTTATTTCTATTCCTAGTCACGGAGCACAGAAGAGAAACACAAACAATGACCACGATGCTCTTGAAAATGCAGCACCTCAGTCCTGTCCAGGCCCGAGTTACAGACGGTAACTGTGGTTACATAAGGCCTGTCTCCGTATCTCAGTCTCCTTGTTGACTTCCTCTCCTGAGCTTCCCAGGTCCTCTGGGGTTCAGGGTTTGATCATCAAGCAACGTGAGCTGGGTTTTCCCATCTCAGGGGCAGCCTCAAGCATAAAATTCCTTTAACATCACTCATGGAAAGAAGGCTCGGGCACCCAGCCTCCTGGAAGGCTGTGAGTCCCTTGGTCATGACCGCCACCTAGTGGAGACGGTGGAGGCGGCGCCTTCTCACTGTTCTCAGGGAGGCCAGCCAGCAATCAAACCCAGACGCTCACATCTCAGTGGATAGAGCATGAGACCTGTACATGCCAGGAGAGTCACATATAAACAAGAACATAAAAATATGCACATTCAATGCTCAGGAGGCTGAGGCAGGAGATCACAAACTCTGGGCTAGTCTGAGCAGTAAGCTTCTGCTCAAAACCCACTTAAAGCCCATGTATGTATGTATGTGTGCATACATATGTACATTATATATATACATATGCGCTCTCGCGCACACGCACTCGCGCGCGCGCACACACATACACACATAGACATTTATTAAAACTGAAGTCAGGCTGGGTGTGGTGGCACACGCCTTTAATCCCAGCACTTGGGAGGCAGAGGCAGGTGGATTTCTGAGTTCGAGGCCAGCCTGGTCTACAGAGTTCCATGACAGCCAGGGCTACACAGAGAAACCCTGTCTCGAAAAAAAACAAAACAAACAAACAAAAAGACTGAAGTCAGGGGCTGGAGAGATGGCTCAGCAGGTAAGAGCACTGACTACTCTTCCAAAGGTCCTAAGTTCAAATCCCAGCAACCACATGGTGGCTCACAACCATCCTTAATGAGATCTCATGCCCTCTTCTGGAGTGTCTGAAGACAGCCACAGTGTACTTACATTAAATTAATAAATAAATCTTAAAAAAAAAAAAAAAAAAAAAAAAGACTGACGTGTCCTCTCGGTGGCTAATGTCATTTTCCTTCAACTCCGGTAAAGAGACACTTCTAACCAGTTACGGTCCACAGCCAGGCCTACAGAAGCTGCACCTGCCGGCTCCAGAGTGTGCCTCACTTAGTCATCCTAATCACTCTATGAGGGGGAGAGACAAGCAGATTCAGTGGGGACGGCGTTGAGGGGTGGGGGTGGGGTGGGCGGATGGGACAGGGCAGGTGAGGTGCTGCTGGAGCAGGAACCCGGCCCTGCTGGGTCTGACTTTCAATCTGATTCTCCTCGTTCATTTTAGCAACTTGCTTGCCTTTAAAAACCCGGCCATCTGCCTTCTATGGAGATTTACCGCCTGAAGACGCGGAGCACAGGAGACACTGTGGGGTGGGGTGCGCCCTTCAGTGGGCTCAGAGGGGAACGGCACGGGTACCCGTGTTTCTGGTAGGTGCTAAGGTATAGCAGCATCTGGGTTGCATGTGTCTGTGAGCATGGTCCCCAAACCAAGTCCCCAAATGAGGTCTCCAAACCAGGTCCCACCAGAGCTGGGCTTCTTACAAGATAAAGATGGTCGAAGATAAGGGAGGGCTTGTCCATCTGGCCCAAGATGAGCAGCATCTCGTTATCGATGAACTCCTTAAACTCTTTCAGGTTGCAGTTCATCTGCTTCTCCAGCTCATTTCGGATCTGTGGGCGGGACAGAGCAGGAGTGATGCGGGGCAGAACCTATCAGAAGTGATCTGTGGGCGGGCCAGAGCAGGAAGGATGTGGAGCGGAGCCTATCAGAAGTGATCTGCTCAAACAGAAGCCCACCTCCACCTGACAGGCGTGAGGCCACAGTGACTGGTGTCTGTCTACAAGTGTGAGTTTGTCCTCGATCTTTGGCCCAGGGTAATGCGTTTAGACATAGGCAGCACATCCGTGTGGGCTGTGGGCATTCACTCACTCCACCCCCAACTTAACCCAACTGGGGGAAGCCCATGGCCCTTAACAAAGAAATCTGGTTTTTCCTAAGTTTTTTTTTTTCTATTGAGTTTAAAACACACGTTTACAATTAAGTACCAAATAATCTGCAGTGAGAAGGCAACGTTGCTTTCTCATAGGAGAAAGTATCACAGCTTGATTTTTTTTTTTAAAGCACTAACCAGTGAAAGACTGAGGTAGGTAGGAGTCTGAGTTTGAGGTTAGCCTTGAGGGTGTGTGTGTGTGTGTGTGTGTCACAAGGTAAGTTCCAGGCCAGTATGAGCTACAGAGGAAGACCCAAACTCAAAAAATACCCAAAACAAACAAATAAATAAATAAATGGCCGCCACGCCTCCCAGCCCCAATTAAATATATAAATAAATAAATAAATAAATAAATATAAAACTTAAAATGATTTTTTTTAAAGATTTTTGTTTTATAAGACAGGGTCTCACAATGTAGCCCTGGCTGGCCTGAACTCAATATGTTGATGAAGATGGCCTTCGAGTCACTGAACGTCTGTCCTGGTCCTAGGATTAGGACCCCACTTCCAGATTTGTTTGATCCTTTGGCCTACTGGTATGGCAGCGCACCATGTGCCTGCAATGCCTGAAGAGGCCAGAAGAGGGCGCCAGATCTCCTGGAGAGGGTGTTATAGAGGGCTGTGAGCTACCATTCCGCCACAGGGTATAGTACTCAGATGATCTGGAGGCGACCTTTCCAGCTCCCACAACAACAACAACAACAACAACAACAACAACAACAACATTAGTAGTAGTAGTAGTAGTAGTAGTAGTAGTATTGCTGCTGCAATGGAAGAAGGAAACACTGACCAAGGAGAAGCTTAAAAGGCATAGGAGAAGCCGGAGATTTACATCTCCAGTACAGCACAAGGCCGAGGGAACATATACATGCAGGAAAGAACACAGAAGACTTGAGGTTCCTCAGAGGCACCCAAGGAGTTTCTACAGCTGTCCCCAGGGCTCAGAGAAGGCTGGCAATCTGCCCATAGTCTCCAGAATCAGACTAAAACCAAACTCTAAGCCTGGGCCCTCCACAGACTTAGTACCACTGCAGAGCAAAGTGCAGGGGGAAGCCTCCGGGGTGGAAAACTGCACACGTACAAAACCCAAAAGATCCTGGGCCTGCCTCCGCTGCGGAGACAGCAGGACAAAGGTGTGTGTGTGTGTGTGTGTGTGTGTGTGTGTGAGAGAGAGAGAGAGAGAGAGAGAGAGAGAGAGAGAGAGAGAGATGGCTTCATGCCTGCTATGGGCTAAGGGGGAAGGTTGGGGAAACAGGGAGGGGGAGGGGACGGCTAGGAGGTGGGGGAGGGGAGGGGTGCCTTACTTCCTTAGAAGTCACATTTTCAAGGTCCTGGCTCATCATGATGCTTCTGAGTTTGGCTTTAATCAGACGCTCAGTTCTTTCCCCCTCGGTTGGCCTAGGAGGAAAATGTATAGGAAATTACTATACATTTATACATCTATACACATACCTTTTACATGCACACACACACACACACACACACACCCCTTTTAGTGCAGTGGTTCTCACCCTGTGGGTCACGAGGGTGGTGTCAAATGACCATTTTACAGGGGTCGCCTAAGACTATCAGAAAACACAGATATTCTGATTCACAACGGTAGCAAAATTACAGTTATGAGGTAGACACAAAAATAATTTCGTGGCTAGGGGTCATCACAGCACGAAGAACTAACGGTAATAAAGGGTCACAGCAGCCGGGCGTGGTGGCGCACGCCTGCAATCCCAGCACTTGGAAGGCAGAGGCAGGCGGATTTCTGAGTTCGAGGCCAGCCTGGTCTACAGAGTGAGTTCCAGGACAGTCAGGACTACGCAGAGAAACCTTGTCTCGAAAAAACCAAAATAAAAAAATAAAGGGTCACAGCATCAGGAAGGCTGAGAACCTCTGGCCCACAGGCACAGGTTCAGTCAGGTTAAGCCTGTTCTGGGAAGGGGTTCTGGGTCAAGGGGCTGCGGGGAAGCAGGACCGAGAGGACGGGTGGACCAGCGCGGGAGGGGCCTCTGCACATACTTGTCCGCGAACAGCGCGGGGGAGTCGGGCCTCGTGGACTCCAGGTCCTGCATGGCGTTCCATTCGTTGATGCAGCTCTGCTCGGAGCTGAGGCAGCTCTCATAGTAGGTGGCCCAGATGAGCGCCACTCCCCCCGGGAAGTAGTTGTGTCTCCGAGCCACTTCGCAGGCCTTGTGAAGCACTTGCAGGGCAGACCTGGGGGGAGGGGAGGGGGGAGGAGAGAGGAACTCAGGGTGGGGCGGGGCAGGGGCGCAAGGGTTGCAAGGCGGCGGGGCGCAAGGGGGCAAGGTTCTGCAGCTCACAAAGGTTGCTCACTTTACCAGCGGCGGAACAGGCAATCCAGAAAGGACTCTCCCTCTTGGAGGTTGTGCTCACGAGGTGTGTGAGGGGCCACACAGCAGCTAGCTAGAACTGTCAACTCCCAGAGGCAGTATCAATTAAGCTCGCAAGCAGATAGGATATCCTTCCCCATTTCCAAAGGAATAAACAGACGCCAGCAGCAGACCCCATCCCACAGCCCCTAACCCTTCCAAGCTGGCTGGGTCACATTCCAGCAACCGACTGCAGGTCTGCAGGCAGGGCTGTAGTGCAGGCATCTAATGGCAGGAAAAGGTCCTTCAGGAACAGCAGGGGCTCCAGAATGCACTTTGGGTCTGCCTCTCACTGTGTTTAACATCTTGGGGGCAGGACAGTAACTCAAGGCTGAGAATGTCTAAGGGAATGGGCAGAGAGAGGTATGGCAGGGGCAGGAGAGGCCCCGAAGGGAGGTGTGCGCTCCTAGGGTGGCGCGCAGACAGGGCAAGCAGCCCCACGGTCCGTAATTCTAGCTGTCCCACCATCTCGGCAGGATGAGGAAATAAACCCGAGCCAAATGTTCATTACATTCAGTTCTGGTTTCTAAGAATTAAAAAGGGGGGGGGGATAGGGTTGGCAAAACCAACCACCACAAACGATAATAAATAATAATGATACTAACGACTTGGCTAAGGAGAAAGAAGCAGCGATTAACCTAAGAAACACTGGGGGCACCTGTGAATCAGAACAGGGACTTCCTTAGCCCCGCCCACGATAGCTCCGCCCCCTCTGATGGCCCGGAAGTGAGCACAGCCTAGAGATTGCACACAGCACTAGCCAGGTAGCTTGTGAGCGAGCTCTTTGGGACTCTCCCCTCCCTGGACAAGAGAAGTTGTTTGGAAACGCTCGTGCTCATCTTAGGCTCATCTTCGCTTCTCCAGCTTCAAGCTTTTCCTAGCTCACTCCACCTCTTCTGCCTTTTGACACTGGGCCTACAAACCTGTTGAGTTACACCTAAGGTGAGTGTGGCCCCAGGTTGGACACGCCCAAGAGAGAGCTGTAAGAAAAGGTCAGGGGCTGGAGAGATGGCTCAGCGTTGGTTAAAAACACCGACTGCTCTTCCTAAGGTCCTGAGTTCAAAGTTCAGCAACTACATGGTGGCTCACAGCCATCTGTAATGGGATCTGATGCCCTCTTCTGGGGTGTCTGAAGAGAGCAATGGTGGTGTACTCACATGCATAAAATAAATAAATATTTGAGAAAAAAGAAAAAGAAAAAAAGAAAGCACAGGATCTTCTGGGGCCAGCGGAGTGAAGGACGGACTTCCTGTTGGGATGATGGGAATGCTCTATCAGTGGACGAGAGAGGGTTAGCTTCGTGGCCCTGAATCAAACACCTCCAAACAGCTAAGGTGGCTGGTTAGGTTATGGAAAATTTGCTTCTGAACAATTAGCTTCCAAATACAAATTTTTTTGTTTTTGTTTTTGTTTTTTAAAGATTTACTTATTTACTTTTATGAATACAGTGTAGCTTTCTTCAGACACACTAGGAGAGGGCATCAGACCCCATTACAGATGGTTGTGAGCTACCACGTGAGTGCTGGGAATTGAACTCAGGACCTTTGGAAGGGCAGTCAGTGCTCTTAGCCACTGAACCATCTCTCCAACCCATTGTTTTTTGTTTTTTTTGAGAAAGGGTTTCTCTGTATAGCCCTGGCTGTCTTGGAACTCACTCTGTAGACCAGGCTGGACTTGAACTCACAGAGACCCACCTGCCTCTGCCTCCCAAGTGCCAGCATTAAAGATGTGCATAACCACTGCCCAGCTACAACTGGCTTTTCTAATCATTCGGTCAAGTAGAAAACAATGAGTTCAAAGCCCCACCCCCAGCCCCCAAGAACACTTGCCACATGGCCTGGACAGACACCGGCTTGAAGATGTGCATCCTGCCGGTCAAGTAGAAAACAATGAGTTCAAAGCCCCACCCCCAGCCCCCAAGAACACTTACCACATGGCCTGGACAGACACCGGCTTGAAGATGTGCACCCTGCCGGCCGTGCTCACACTGAACCCGCTGAGAACAGAAAACAGGAGAGACAAGTGAGAACTCAAGCTTACGGTCACCTCAGACTCTGGGTGTAGTCCCACCCCAGACCCAGGACCAGCATGCTTCCTGCTGTCCCACGAGGGCTAAAGCAGACGGGCACCTGGAGCCTGGCTGTGTGCCAGCTGCATCCTTGGTATCCTGTGGTGTCTCCCTCACCTGTGCACTCTGGGTCACAGCCCCCTTCTCCCGGGGAGAGGGGGGGAGTGGGTGGGGGGGTGTCAATACAGAGGGTATAGGAAGGAGGTTGTGACCTGCCATTATGGGTGCTAAGAACCAAACCCGCATCTTCCGCACGAGCCACCAGTGCTCTGAGCTCTGAGCCATCTCTCCGGCCCCCAGAAAAGAATCTTTCAAAGTCTGTCCATACCCGTCCCCGTCAAGGTGGATCTTGGTGTCGCTCCAGAGTCGGAGAACCATGCCGATTGTGCAGCTTTTGCTAAGTGGGGAAGAGAAATACTTCAGAGTCTGCGGCTGTCCCCGTGCAGGCGGGGCTCCCTCCGTCTCGTCACTAGCAGGTCCAGGCTACAACCTGCAGGCCTGGCACCAGTGGTAGGGGCTGTGGCGGGGAGGGGCTCCCAGCCTGTCTGGGCACTGTGCACTCACAGCTGGATTCTAGAGGAGACAGGCCTGGGGTGGGCGTAACTCAGAAACTACAGAAGCTCTTGGGGTACTGGGGACCAGCAGCAGATCTCAGTGACCCTCCCCCACTGCAGTCGAGTGACCTGTGACAGCCCATACCAGGCTTTTGTCCTGGGTAACAGGAGATGGGGGGTCCCCACAGCTTCACTGCTCACTCCAGACTTCTGTCTGTCTGTCTGTCTGTCTGCCTCTCTGTCTGGTCTACCTTTTGTCCTGCCGCCACTTCACAGACTAGTTCAACCCGGTTCTGTTTTGCCCATCCTAACGGTGAGCCGATAGACTGGCGCCGCTGGAACAGAGCGTTATCAGAGGGTCTCTCGGATCGTGATGAAACTCTTGAGGCATTTGAGAACTGGCTTTTGAGAGACTGCAGTAATTATGCCTCAACACCACCACAGCCCTCAGGAATTCCGAGCTTCTATCTTTGCCATGTGGTTTACAGGCTCTGGGCGCAGGGGTGGTTGTGGGGGAGGGTAGGCGTTCAGGGAGGCGGGTAATGCTACTCCCTCCAGTGCCGGGGTGACTCCTGCTCCAGAGATACTGCCTACCTTGTGCTATCCTGCCTTGCTTTGCTTTTCTTTTCTTTTCTTTTTCATTTTCTCTGTTGTTGTTCTTTTTCTTTTTTTTTTTTCTTTTCTTTTCCTTTTTTTTTTTTTTTTTTTCAAGACAGGGTTTCACTGTGTAGTCCTGGCTGTCCTCGAATTCTGAAATCCACCTGCCTCTGCCTCCCAAGTGCTGGGATTAAAGGCGTGCACCGCCACTGCCTGGCTCAACAGAATTTCTACACGGTCCCTACATGTTCCCTCTCTGGGAATTCATAAGAATATTTTCTGGGGAGGGGGGTCAACACTTACTAACCCCCCAAACCCAAAATCTCATGGCCAAAATTTAGGAAAACAGACTCCCTATATTGCTGGGGCAGTGGTTGCTGGGGAGTCCCAGGGAGAATCAGAGCCTGGTGCTCAAGGGTCGTGAAGGCCAGTTCTGCCCTGATCCACCCCTCCCTGATGAGATGCCCCCTTGGAGAATATGCGTCCTGGTTGCCTCCACGCCCATGGCAGAAAAGTTAGTCAGTTACTCGACGCTCTCTTGCTCTTCCTATTCTTCTTAGATTTTACTCTAATTGCTCACTTACATGCATAGCTGTTTCCTCTGCACACCAGCAGAGGGCATGGGATCCCACGGGACCTCAGTTGTAGGCCGTTGTGCGCAGCCGTGCATCGGGAATTGAACTCGGGACCTCTGGACCAGCAGTCACTGCTCTAACCTACAGCTGCCCTGGGGTTGGCTCTGCAGCCAGGCTGGGGCTCGAGGGCTCGAGCTCAGGCTCTCCATGGGGAGGGAGACACTGGCCTGAGTGTAGAACTCAGCAGAGGCGAGATGACCACAGACAGGGAGAGGGACGCAGGGACCAAAGCTAGCACGGTCCCTGGGTCCCGAGGGGTGGAGAGGAAGAGCAGACCTGTCAAAGTGGGCGGGAAGGAGGGCGGAAGCCCACAGAGTTCAGCGGGGGAAGCATGAACCTGGGTGCCAACGAACATGACCTTGTTCATGTTCACATGTTCACAAGTGCACACAGGACAAGTCCCGGAGTGAGTGAGCTGGGGAGGGACGCGCAGGGGAACTGCAAACACTCGGAGAGACGGGGGTGGGGGGCTGGGGGGGGTGGGGCGTGTTCTCCCGCACCGTTGCCTCCGGTCACAAGAAGCCACTCTTAGACCCCGCCCCTGTGCCGCAGAATTGAGCTTCACAGTGGCGGCCAGGTTTCAATACTGAGAACTCCCCTGGGAGGGCCGGGACACGGGGCACCTGGGATTCCATCTGTTCCTCCCTCCCCGGGCTCCAGACGATCTTGGGAGAAGCTGGAGTCTACACGAGCCAGTGCTGACTGCAAGGGGACTCCATTGTGTCAGAGTGACAGAACTCTGCTCTGCAACACAACAGTGGCGACCAGAGGAGACCTGACTCCTATGAAGCTTCTACGGTGAGGATCAAAAAGAGGGTACAGGGGGCTGGAGAAATGGTTCAGTGGTTAATAGAACCGACTGCTCTTCTGAAGGTCCTGAGTTCAAATCCCAGCAACCGCATGGTGGCTCGCAACCATCTGTAATGGGATCTGATGCCCTATGCTGGTGCGTCTGAAGACAGCATAGGGGGAAAAAAAAAGAGGGTACAGGAGACAGTACCCCTACACACACACACACACACACACACACACACACCCTGTTCAGGACTAGAATAGGCTATCCAAACCACCTCCATGTAGTGAGAAAAACTCCAGTCCCTGCAAGATTCCTACAGAGATGGGCATCATCTGAAAAATCTGTAACTGACACGTAAACATTAACGCCTTAGCCAGGGCATGGAGGCAAGTGCCTGTAAGCGGAAGAGCTGAAGCAGGTGGAATCACGAGTTATGCGCGCATGCGCGCATGTACTCACGCATGCACTTCAAAAAGATAGCTCCTCCCACTTCTGTGAGCCCCCGCCCCAAGGCGGTGCCTCAACAGCGTGCCACACCCCCACTGACGCACCTCAATAGCGGACCTCCCTCCCTTCTGAGTACACCAGCTCCTCCCCGGCTCGTGCCACAGCAAACTTTCTCACCATGCCAAGGGGCAGGGGAAGAGGAGTCACCAAATGATTCCATCCCCAACTCGTCTGCATTCACATCTATCAGCCAAGTCTTGGTCACCAGCCTATGACACAGCAGCTTAATCACCGGGAAACCCAGCTGCAGTCTTGTGACCTCCGGATCGCTCTTCTTGCTCTGGACTCCGCCCTGCACACCTGTGACCTCACTGCGCTGCCTACTGGTCCCTTAACACCCACCGTGGCACCACCTGCCTGCTTGTACTATCACAGAAGCCCGACGCGTGTCACTGCTAAGCCTCCTGGCGGTGACACAATCCTCTGTGCTAAGTTGAGCATGTGCTGTGGCATCTCTGCTGACCTGGGGCCTGGCTTATTGATGAGTAATTGAGGGTAGCGGGTGGAGAAGAGAGTCTGCTCTGACAGGGTTTGCAACAACTTCCCACACTCGGCTCGCACCGTGCCACGGTAGGTGGGTCACAGGGGAATTTACTTGACCTCCCGGCTTGAGGAACCGCAAGCCTTAAAGCTTTCACACAGGACCTGTCCAAACCAAACAGCGGGGGCCAGTGCTGGTGATGGCTGTGGTGGTGTCTCACACCTTTAATGCCAGTACTTGGGAGGCAGAGGCAGGGGCATCTCTGTGTGCAGCCTGGTCTACAGAGTGAGTTCCAAGGCCACCAGGGCTACACAGAGAAATGCTGTCTTGGAAACAAACAAAACATTCAAACAACCAAACAAAACCTCCAAAACAGACAGTCCATAGAAGCTCACCACTGCAGCAGGTACCTCATGGCTTGGGAGACACAGGCTATCTGCCTGGGGGTGGGGGTGGGGGTAGGGGATGGGAGGTGTCCTCCTGGCTGACTCCAGCATGTCTGTCTTTCAGTGCTCACTGTTGGATCGCATGCTTCGGGAAAGATTCATGTTCAGGATGCCTTCACAACTGGGAGGGACCCCTCAAATCTGTTCATGTCTAGAAGCTGGGTCCCCAAATCTGCACCATCTGAGGGGGTAGTTTGTTGATGAGCTGAGACCTGGTGGGAGATGGCTCCAGGTCCCACCCTCAGAAGGGGCGAATGCTGGCTGGCTGGCTGGTTGAGCCTAGCTCCCACTGCTTCCTGATCCACGGTGTGATCTCTTCTGCACATCCCCCCCCCCCCAAATGTGATGGCATCCACGGGGCCAGACAGAGGACTCACATTCGCTTTGCAGGCCTCTGAAACAGCGGGCCAGATAAACAGCTTTCCTTTATAAACTACCCAAGTAGTTTGGTATGGCAACAGAAGATCACGTGCTTCCTCTTCTGACGCTCTGGGGGCTCTGCATTCTCCAGCTGGCTCACAGCGGCAGGAAACTAAGGGGAGGACGTGCCCTATCCCCAGAGCCTCGGTACTTCCCCAAGCCCCACCCCTTCTTCTGTAGGGACTCACCGCAGGACACCAAGAAGAAAAAAAACCTTTGGCTAATAGTGACACAGTTGCTCTGATGGGAACTGCCATCCCAGAGACTCACCTCTCCTTACTGGAAAAGTCAACTCCCAGCAAGATGTTCTCCTCCGTGTCCTGGCGCCCGCTGGTGTACACCACAACCATGTAGCGGACGCGGTCGGTCCAGACGCTCTCTAGGCGCACGGCCTGCAAAAGGAGGTCATCTCGCTAGTTTGTTCCCTTCCTCCATCCCCCAAACCAAGACCAAGGGCTCTAATTCTTCTTGAGCTTTTTATTTTTTTCTTTTTTGTTTTTTTGAGACAGGGTTTCTCTGTGTAGCCCTGGCTGTCCTGGAACTCACTCTGTAGACTAGGCTGGCCTCGAACTCAGAAATCAGCCTGCCTCTGCCTCCCAAGTGCTGGGATTAAAGGCGTGCGCCACCACCACCCGGCTGAGCTTTTTATTTTTTTTGTTTTTTGTTTTTTGTTAAGGACTTTAATTCTTGACCCCACCCCCACCCCCAAATCAGGGAAGAAATGAAGTCCAAGCGCTTGTGAGGAGGAGCAGAGAGAGTGTGTGTGCGCCTGACGCTGAGGGGACAGCCAACTGCGTGCAGCCGGGCACAGGTGGAATGGAGCTCAGGCTCCATTCAGTTAGCAGAGGCGCCGCGGAGACCTGACACGCGTCTCTTCTGGCCCCTTTGGAGAGCTAGGCATAGACCCAACCGAGTCACACATCCCAGTGACGCATCTAACACCAAGCAGCGCTCCGGTGCCCTGGCTTTGGTCAACAGTGTGAGAGAAGGCACCCCCATAGAGAAGGTTCCTGCGGCACTCAATGCCACGCCCCCACCGACGCCACGCCCCCACCGACGCCACGCCCTCGACTCTCACCAGCTTGATTCTGTCTTCACAGCGCAGGAGGTTGATCATCACTTGCAGGTGCTGAGGCAGGTCACCTGTGGGGTGGACAAGGAGCAGTTTAAGCACCTGCTCACCTCCTTCCTTAGAAAAACCAAACCAAACCAAACCAAAATGCACCATGGAAGACAGATTCCAACCGCCTGGGCGATACAGTGGTACTTTCAACAGACTCCAGGAAACGCGAGCCCCAGGAACATGTTCGCTATCACACCGGAGCAAACATTCCTGGGCAAGGCAGGGAGGCAGAAACTCCAGGCTGCAGGGAGGCATGGGCCACAGGCTGAACTGCGAGGAAAAGGACTGAGTGTATTTGTCCTCTCCAAACTCCTGGTTGGGCGTTTCCCACGCCGGCCAGCTTCTGCACCTGGGGAGTGTATGTGGGGGCTGGGGGAAATCTACCTGGCCACAGACAACAGCTGTGTGCCGGGTGGCCAGAGAAACTAGCTGAGAAAAAAAATCTATTATCTTTCATAAGAAGGAAATTACTCATGTGTTCTCTTTTTCCTTCATTGCTAAGAGAAGTAAAACGATAGTAATCTAAAGCAGCAATCCTCCTGCCTCAGCCTCCCAGGGTCTAGGACTATACCACCATTCCCAGCCAGAAAGTCATTTAACACTTTAAAAAAATGTGCACATGTGTGTGGTGAGGGTATGTGCACGTTTATGTGTCGTTCGTTGCCTGCAGAGTCCAGAAGAGGGCGTGGGATCCCCTGGAACTGGAGTTTCCCAACAAAGATACTAAAAACTGAACTTGCTCCTCTGCAAAAGCAGTGTGCACTCTTAGCCTCTGTGCTCTCTCTCTCCAGACCGGTCCCACTCCCCTTTTTTGGACAGAGTTTATACAGCCCAGACTAGTTTCAAACTCACACTCCTCTCAGGGTGGGGCTTGGGCTCCTCTGGGAGGCGCCCCTGGTGTCTGGAACGTGTTCAGGAGCAGGGAGCAAGGTCGCAGGAGGATGGTAGGGTATTCCCGTGTCTAGCTGAGGTACAGTGTTGCCAAAACGCAGGATGTAGGAGCCCAGTTCTGCTTTTCCACACCCTGAGGCCTGCTGCCCTCTGAGGAAAGGCTCCCTGTGAAGATGCTTACCAGGCTGAAGGGGTGACTAACAACGCAGTAAAACTGCCCTTCTCCACAGTGTCTAGGGCTCAAAGGAACTCACTTAGGCTTTTCCTTTTGATTCCCCCACAGGTGCTAAAGGGATGGCGCCTCCCTGCGGCGATTGCCTAGTATGTAGAAGGCCTTCGGTTGGTGCCCAGCACTGCAAAAACCCAAGACAAAGTAACGACCAGAGTCAAAGTAACAACCGGACCTGAAACACTCTCAACACCCAGACTGGGAACCCTGGAAGGACAGAGCTGCGTACAGAAGCAAATGCCCCAGAAAACCACAACTACCATGCTTGCTGCGAAAGCACGCTGTCCTTTTAAGGTACAGAGGTGTGACACTGCGTCAGGAGGGGACTCATAAGTGTTCTTCCCCCAGTAAACAAGATCTGCAAAACACAGACAGAAGAGCCGCGGAACGGACGGCCTCCCTCGCTGCCTGAATCTGACCCAATCTCACAGAATTAACCTCTGGCCACGCTCCACAGCGGCGAGGGAGGCAACAGGAAGCGTGAGCACCGCGAAGTCCTTTGCAGGCCACCTCAGGCCAGCCAGAGACCCCCTTCCTGGCCTTGTGCATTCAAGGCAAACACAGACCAGCTTTCCCAGGGTCTGATACAAAGTAGCTTCTTCGTACTTGTAGGCCACCCTCACTCACATTAGGGACAGGTTTCAGACGCTACAGCCACCAGCAGAAGTGGAAATGATCGGCCACTTAGCTTTATCACACTAGAAGTCACATCCATTGCCCACTAGAAAGGCTGGCATGTCATGTGGGCATGTGTGTACCTGTCTGTGGAAGCCAGAGGACACGCTTGGCTCTTTCAAGGGACTTTCACCTTTTGTATGAGACACTGGCCTGCAACATCATTACCTAGGTAGGGTAGCTGGCCAGCGAGGGCCCAGGATCCACCTATCTCCACCACGGGGTCACAGACATGCACAGTCACACCTGGCCTTTTCTGTGTGGGTCCTTGGGATCTGAACTCAGGTCCTACTCTTTTCTTTTTTTTTTTTTAAAGATTTATTTATTTATTATATGTAAGTACACTGTAGCTGTCTTCAGACACACCAGAAGAGGGCATCAGATCTCTTTACAGATGGTTGGGAGCCACCATGTGGTTGCTGGGATTTGAACTCAGGACCTCTGGAAGAGCAGTCAGTGCTCTTACCCGCTGAGCCATCTCTCCAGCCCAGGTCCTACTCTTGAAGGAAGCGCTATATCAAGTGCTCCGGGAGTTCTGATAACTGTTTTCTTTTTATTTTGTTGCTTTGCTTGTGAGGCAGGGGCTTGCTGTGTAGCCTCAGGCTGCCCTTGAACTCACTGGTTTCCAGCCCCAGATTTGCAGGGCTGGGATTACAGGCGTGAGCCACCATGCCTGGCCACATGCATTATTACTTATTTCCATATTATCCGAGGCACTGGATGCCTACTGCTAAAATTAGAAAACCGAGGTTCAGAAGTTACAGAACCAGGTTCACACAGGCCAGGCTGGCTTCCAAAGCAAGGATTTTGTTTGTTTTGCTTTTAACAGAATGGTTTCACTAAGTAACATCGGTATCCAAAAATATATACTATGTAGCCTAGGCTGGCCTCGAACACCTGTCGCTCCTGCTTCCACCCCAGCCCCTAGTGTTAGGCTTACAGACTGACTTCCAGCCTGCTTCAAATCAAACTTCCTTTCCACACACCACGATGCCTCCTTGTGCAGGACGAGGACTTTCTTAGACGACAACAGACCTAAATCTTGGCTGGCAGGATCAGCAGTGTAAACACGGGCTGAGCTCCGGAGCGCTGGAGTCATGAGCGACAAGGTGCGAAGTTACACCTCGGCATTTAGACCTAAGATGAAGCTGGCCGAGCAGAGGCCAAGCGGGAAAACCTTATCACAGGGTGAGGAAACGTCCAGTTGCTTCCTGAATCTCACCCCGGCTCTTCTGAAAGGCAGAGGGGCCTCCCCACCGTGTGGACATGCAGGCCCACCGACAGCTTCCCTCAGAAGGACCACAGAGGCCATGCCATGCTACAGAGGGCCCCTTGGGCCCCTCAAGTTCCACTTTCAATCTGCCCTCGTTTCTGGAGTCAAGCAGCCGAAGACCAGCCTTGGTTCTCGACAGGCATTGTTACCCATTTGGTTTCCGACCTACATGATTATTCAATCTGACCCCAGGGTTACGGAAGCCAGGCTGGCTCCAAAGCAAGGATTTTGTTGGTTTGTTTTGACCTCTGACCTCTCAGAGGCTAGCCTTGCTCAGGCTTTGTCTGACCTCTCTTCTGTCCTTTCCATCAGCTAGCCATTATAGGATAAAGACATCCTGTCAGGTGAGCCCTCGGCCGTGACGTCACCCCGTTGATGCTCAGGTGAGGTACCAAGAACCTGGAGGCTGTCTCTGAAGTGACAGCTTACAGCCATGATGCATGCTGGTCTGTCCATCCAAACCTCGCCGTCAGCAGAGATGGTTAGTTAAAGGACAGAGAACACACGGGGAGTCTTTGTACCCCAACAGCTGGGCTGCTCATTACAAATCCATGATGCACTGCTTCCCTGGCCCTAAGACCCAGCAAATGACCTCCCACCCACTGAGGCACAGCAAAGGTCCCACGACCGTTTCCATAGTCACCTGCATGCTTGTGAGGGTGCTGGAGACTCCGCTGGCCCTGGGGGCTGTTTCCCTGCTGTAGGAAGAGGGCAGCTCCTTTCACCATGAAAAAGCTCTCGCTCAAGCTGAGAAGAATAAAACCAGAGCACCGTTAGAGCGGACGTCGAGAAACGCACCAGCCAGGCGCACGCTACGCCAGAGGGAACACTTAGAGCGGACGGGTGACGGACCGCACGCAATGGGGTGAACACACGGGCAACGGGATTAAACAGTACAGCTGCCGCCACAGCGCTCAGGAACTCACGATGCTACAACCCCGTCCCCAACCCAGTTCAGGTGCGCTGCCCCAGGCCAACTGCTCCTTCCTGCACCAGTCAAGGCTCTGGGTGTAACGCAGAGACCCTCATCCCAGCAATAGGTGGTATGACTCACTCTGAACTTGCACTCTCTGGTCTTTCTGACCCCCGACTCCCACCTGCTGCCTCCCTGACACTCGAAGCCCCCCTCACTGCTTCCTGGTGCAGACCCTGGAGGGCACACACAGATGGCCTCCCAGGGTGTCCGCATCTTTAGAACACCACCTGAGGGCTGGGGCGGAGCCATAACTGTCCTCAGTCAGCATGCCCGTCCACTGCTCCTGCGGCAAGCTCAAGCTCACCCACACAGGGTTTGTCAGCAGGACGAGTTTTCAGCCTTTGTTATTTTAACTAACAAAAATATTCATATTCATATTCAGCCTGTGACTTGAGAAGTCGGAATGAGGGGCAGGCCTAGGATTTCCATTGCTCCCAAGGCTAGCCTGAGCAAATAGGAGTAAAAGGAGATCTGGGGATAGATAGCCCAGGGGTAGAGCATGTGTTTAATATACGAAAGACCGTAGGATCAATACCTAGGGTCATAGACAGACAGATACACAGGCAGACAGATACACACACACACACAGAGAAACAGGCAAATACACACACATATACATACTCAGAGACAGGCAGACAGACACACACATATAGGCAGACCGACACACACACATATATACACTTAGAGATAGGCAGACAGATATACACACACAAACAAGGAGACAGACAGACACACAGAGGCAGACAGACACACCCAGAGAAATGGGCAGACAGATATACACACAGAGACAGGGAGACACACACATAGGCAGACAGATATACACACACACATGCACACTTAGAGATAGGCAGACAGATATACAACACAGAGACAGGGAGACAGACACACAGAGGCAGACAGACACACCCAGAGAAATGGGCAGACAGATATACACACAGAGACAGGGAGACAGATACACACAGGCAGGCACACACACACACACACACACACACACAAAACAACAACAACAAAAATCCTTCCAACTCTTCACTTACAATTTGGTTAAGAATCCCCACCACCCACCCTTTCAGGGCTGGAGAGACAGCTGGATGGTTCAGAGCCCTGGCTGCTCTTCCAGAGGACTCGGGTTCAGTTTCCAGTTCCCACCCAGAGGCTCACAACCGTCTGTAACTCCAGTTTCAGATCTGACCTCTGAAGCACGGCATGCAATCCTTAACACAGGGGACACATCCGCACACACAAGATTAAAAAAAATAACATCTCAGAAAAAAATACTTCAGCTTGTACCGACATCCAGACTTCCAAAAGAGGAGAAGCCTCAGCTTTTAACCAAACACTCGAAACCCGCTTCAACCCGGAACTGGCCCACAGGACACAGCACTGGGGCAGACAGCAGCCTGCAACTATCTTCTCTCAGCTCCTTAGCAGGCTCCGGATCTTCCAAGCTAAACACATATCAACTTTTTGATTTTTAGAGAAACATAAAACTCATCCTCTAACACCCACGTTAGCTTTTACCGGTTCTGTGAGAGGACCTGTTTAAATTACTGAGCTATGAGATACTGTTCTCCCAAGTAAGAGGCTAACTCGGATGACCTGAAGGTCAAAACATTTTAGGAAAAAAAGTACTTTTGAAGAACCTTGGAACTAAAAAGATTCATTCCTGGAGAGACGGATTTTTTTTTTTTTTTTTTTTAGACAGGGTTTCCTCTGTGTAGCCCTGGCTGTCCTGGAACTCACTCTGTAGACCAGGCTGGCCTCAAACTCAGAAATCTGCCTGCCTCTGCCTCCCAAGTGCTGAGAGAGATGGATGATAGTATCTCCAGTTTGAAAAGGCAAACTCATCTTTGATAAACCCAATGTCAGAGGCTAAACAGGATCATTTAGAATCAAAGGCCCCTGCAGCGGCTTCTCAGACATCGGCCTCTATGCCGGTGGAGCCACAGTAAAATCTCAACTTCTCCCTGCTAAGTTCTTGTGGTTAAGGGGCTGGAGAGATGGCTCAGCAGTTAAGAGCTCTGGCTGTTCTTCCAAAGGACCAGAGTTCACTTCCCAGCACCCACACGGCCGCTCATAACTATCTATAAGGCCAGTTCCAGGGGCTCCAACACGCTTACACAGACATACCTGCAGACCAAATACCAAGGCATGCAAAATATAAATAAATCATAAAAGAAACGGGGGGGGGGGGAGCGGGCGGTGGTGGCGCACACCTGTAATCCCAGCACTTGGGAGGCAGAGGCAGGCGGATTTCTGAGTTCGAGGCCAGCCTGGTCTACAGAGCGAGTTCCAGGACAGCCAGGACTACACAGAGAAACCCCAAAAAACCAAAAAAAAAAAAAAAAAAAAAAAAAAAAAAAAAAGAAAGAAAGAAAGAAAGAAAGAAACGGGTGGGGGGGGCGGGGGGAACCTTATGGTAAAAAGAGACTGTCATCTGAACATACAAAGCTTGGCCGGACTCTCAGCAAGGACCTTTGAACTCTGAGAACCTGACAGTGGGTCTGGTGACACCCAGCGTCACAGCCCCACACGGCACTTCCTCATGATCCTCCGCACAAACCTGCACTGAGGAGATCAGGAGTACAGACAGAAGGGAAAGACAGACAGGACTCCCTCGGCAGCCTCCCCTGGGAAGCCCGCCCAACCCTTCCTTACTCAAAATTTTAATGACAAAGCTCCACATCGCTTTCAGACCGATTCTGATCTCCATCCAGATCTCCAACAGCAGAGGCCCAGGAATTGCAAGGCCACCATCTGGCGATCAAAGCGGCCCGGGGGTAATTCTCAAGGAGGAATCTACTCCTTTTGTTCACAGTTTAAAAAATTTTTTTAAAAAGAACTCAGACTGACCAGAAACCAGAGCGTTGTGGAAACTGCCAGACATTAACAGCGTGACCTTTGCCTTGGAAACCAAGAGCAAAAATTCCCCTCGGTTTCCCTTGCATTTCCTTAGGAAAAAAAGGGAACATTGATAAGTGAGTGGGCGGGGCTCACCCTGTGACCCGCTCTGAAGCCTGTGGTCCCTCAGTCTGATAAGGAAGGGGGGGAAGGAGCCTCCCCCTCCACCCACCAGGTTCATTAGTGTGCTGGCTGGTTCTGTGTGTCAACTTGACACAGCTGGAGTTATCACAGAGAAAGGAGCCTCCGCCGAAGAAATGCCTCCAAGAGATCCAGCTGTAAGGCATTTTTCCCAATTAGTGATCAAGAGGGGAGGCTCAACCCGTGGTGGGCGGGGCCACCCCTGGGCTGGTAGTCCTGGGTTCTATAAAGAAAGCAGGCTGAGCAAGCCAGGGGAAGCAAGTCAGTAAGCAGCGCCCTCTATGAGTTCTGCATCAGCTCCTGCCTCGAGGTCCCTGCCCTGCGTGTGAGTTCCTGTCCTGACTTCCTTCAGTCATGAACAGTGCTGTGGAAGTGTAAGCTGAATTAACCCTTTCCTCCCCGGCTCGCTTGTTGGCCATGTTTCATTGCAGCAATATGACAATCGGAGTCCTGGAATCCCTCAGTTCCCGTCAACGGCCAGCATGCATGCTACAGGGAACCACACTGCTGAGGTCTGCAAGGTCCCGTGTCCTGGAAATACACAGGGAAACAGCAGAGCACCCGTGGCCAAATGACCCTCAGCCTGAGACTTGAGACTCTGTGTGACGAACAGGAGATTTTAGAGCATGGTCAGGTATGGACTCAACACAAACAAGATGGAGGAGCACTTATTTCGGGGCCTGACTTCTAGGCTGTGCGTGGCCTGGGCTACACACAGCCAACAGTGTCCATAGGTAGCTGAAAATCGCTGTCTGAAATGGACAGGCAATACCTGCTTTTCTACACTGAGCCCCTACCAAGAAGCTCAGGACCAAGCCTGTGGCCGCGGCTGTGCCCCACCCCCACCACACCCCCGCCCCCAGCCCAGCTCTCGTGACATTCAAGTCAGCAATGGTGCGTATCTTTTTCTGAGTACCCAGGCCAAGGCATACCCAGCCATACCAATCCACCAAACCTCCATCCCAAATAGTGAGACTTGAGGGTCCTAAGAGTGACAGAAAACCTGACCCAGACAGAGGAAGCCTCCTCCACTGCTCCAGGAAACCCCGCAACCCCTCCCCATAGCCCTGCTCAAAGCTTCATGGCCAAAGCACAAGTCAGTTCTCAGACACAGCCTTCTGCGCTCGGGAAAAACCTTGCAGGATCAAAGTTTCTAGAAGTAGGCAAGGCAGTCACAACCCCCACTCCCCACGGCCCTGGCTCTCAAGCAGGCACGAGTGCCCAGGGAGGGCAGGTCCGCTGTGGCTTACGTACTAATGTGGGCTGGAAACCTCTGGCCGGCAGAGGTACCGGCTTGGCCGAAGGAAGACACAGAAGTCAGAAAGGTAGACAAGATCAAGTTCCATGGCGACGGCTGTCACATCCGTAGACACCCCGCTGGCCCAGACGGTCCCTGAGGGGGACCCAGCTGTCCGTCCACTCCGAACAGGCCAGCCCAGCCAGAGGCACTGGGGCTTTCCAGGGAGGCAGTGGAGTCCCTCCTCAGACGATGGTCCCACCCAGAGAGCAAGTGGCTCTTGTGGCACTTGTCTTCCTCTGATATTATGGCTTAAAAAGGCCCTTGTCCCAGCATTTCCTGATGAAAGGGGTCCATTCAGAGGAAGCAAAGCAACTGCGGTGCCTCCAGCCACGACACTCCCACGGGCTTCACTGCAGGCTCGGGAACAAGCAATGGGTGTGCAGGAGAAGCCAGGAGGAACAGCAGCTGGCCACGGAGCAGCACACCTCGGTGCAAGGACCCCATCCTGCGTCGCTCAGGTCCCGGGGCGCCGCCTGCTTTCAAACCCCACCCCGCCGCACCAAGCAGGGTCGTGGGCGGCTTACACATAGTCAAAAAGGCATTTTCCAAAGCCGCTTCGCAGCCTGAGAAGATGCTTCAGCCACCCTGATAGCCACTCGGGGTGCCTGGTGACAGCGCACGTGGGAAGAACCACGAATGTTTCTGAGGATCTTCAAGAGGTGCAGGGTGTCCCCCGGCAGGCCAGGCTGGAAAGCCAAAACAGGCCTCTGAGCCCAGAGGGCTGGGGATGCCAAGAGCCTTAATGTACAGATTATGAGTGTGAGTCAGGTCGAGGTGGGGACCTGGGCCAGTGCCTGGTGAAGGAGCACTGAGCAGATGCCCCTGGGAGGTCTTGGCCGGCAGTTTCTCCCAGCTCCGGGTAATCATGCAGAGTTCTCACTAGGGCAGTAAGTGACTCACAGAGTTCTCACTCAGCTGATGTGTAAGCCACTGCTCACCCAGGACCACAGGCCTCACAGCTGGGACTGACTCCAAAGCCACTGCCCCACACCCGTCTCAACCCCTCGGCGGCTTCCTTCTCCAGAAGAACCCACACTTAGGCACAGAAGCCACCTCTGCACACACCAGCCCTGGAGGCCCACCCCGGTGTCACTGAGAGCCCAGGATGCGGATGGTGTCCCAGTCCCTCTTCCAAGCGCCCAAGCGCAGGACACACAGCAAGCCGGAAGGATGGCTCAGAGAGACAACTCCGGGCTGGGCGGGCGAGGCTACAGAGCACTTTATGCGCTCACTGGGTGCCATGAAGGCCACGCCCCCTACCCAGCCCATACGGCTACCTCCCCTGGAAGCTGGTAACTGTGCACATGCATCTTTGGCCAAATGCCTTCAGGGTCTCAAGCATTCTTGACTGCTAGAGGTTCTCAGGCACTAGTTGGCACGAGATTGACCACAGTGACAGTAGGCTGGACCTTTGGTAAGTGCTGACAAAACATTCTGATGGACGTCCGAGGATACAGACCTTCTGAGACTCATCTTTTTTTTTTTTTTTTTTAAGATTTTATTTATTATATATGAGTATACTGTAGCTGTCTTCAGACACACCAGAAGAGGGCATCGGATCCCATTATGGATGGTTGTGAGCCACCATGTGGTTGCTAGGAATTGAACTCAGGACCTTCGGGAGAGCAGTCAGTGCTCTAACCGCTGAGCTACCTCTTCAGCCTCTGAGGATCATCTTATCCATCCCAGAATTGTGATGCCGACCAAGCTGGCATCATCATGCTGACTCATACCTCAGGGAACGGGAAGCTACTTAAATATATGATTTTAGGAACTTTTTAAACAGGTCACCTCACAAAAAGAAAAAAAAAAGGGCACAGTATATAAGCTTAAAGAACAGGGCTCTCTAAAGAATAGGTGCTCAGCTGGGCGATGGTGGCTCACGCCTTTAATCCCAGCACTTGGGAGGCAGAGGCAGGCAGATTTCTGAGTTCGAGGCCAGCCTGGTCTACAGAGTGAGTTCCAGGACAGCCAGGACTACAGAGAGAAACCCTGTCTTGAAAAACCAAAAGAAAAAAAGAAAGAAAAAAAAAAGAAAGAAAGCAAGAAAGGAAGAAAGAAAGAAAGAAAGAAAGGAAGAAAGAAAGAAAAGGTGCTCAACAGGCACCTATTAAAGCTGCTTAAAGCTGAGGTATCATCCTAAATTGTTTTGCAATTGCATGGATGTACTTTGTATGTGTGTGTATGAACACCTGTGTGGCATCGCAGCTCACATGTGGAGGTCAAAGGACAGCTGGCTGAAGTGAGCTCCCCTCCCACCACACGGTTGGCAAACACCTTTCCTCAGGTTTGCCCAGGAGTTCACCAGCTCTACTCTGAGTTTCTGAGACAGGATCTCCCACTCTACAGATCTTGCGGTCCCTCTGTCTCCTAAACACTGAGATGCCAGGTTTGGGCCACCACACTTGGCTCAAACTCAAAACTTTTCCAATGACAGCCTTGGATAACCTAGAACTCACTCTGTAGACCAGGCTAACCTCAAACACAGAGGTCTGCCCACCTCTCCCCCTGAGTGCTGGGGTTAAAGGTGTGTGCCATCACTGCCCCGCTCTGATTTAACCTCTGATTGCATTTAGCTTTGGGCATAGTAATGACTGAGGCAAGAGAACAGAAAACCTGAAGGTAATCTGAGAAAGAAGCTGCAGGACTGTAAAGTTATCATCACAGGGAACATTGTTGCAGGATCTCTGATCCCAGCGAGGACCCTGAGATTGTGAACTGGAAAAACCTGTTTCTTGTTGTGGTGTGGCTCAGCCCTAGCACACAGCTTTCTGCTTATTGTAAACAGGACTTCATAAAGTCAACCATAGGTGAAGAAGTAGAGCAAACAACCAGCTTCCAGGGAGTGAACCTAAGAAAACCCAGGGAAGGACCGGCTCAGCAGTTAAGAGCACTGACTGCTCTTCCACAGGTCCTGAGTTCAAGTCTCAGCAACCACATGGTGGCTCACAACCACCTGTAATGGGATCTGATGCCCCCCCCTTTTGGTGTGTCTGAGGACAGCTACAAAAACAACAAAAGACAGCTACAAATAAATAGAGGGGGAGCAGAGGGAGGGGGAGAGAGATGGAAACCCCGGGAAAGACAAAGGAGGAGCTTTGAGTTGAAGGGGATTTAAGCATGAGGAAGGAGGAGCTTTTTCCTTCCGGGAGGTGGGGGAGTAGGAAGCCAGCTAGGTGTTTTTCCTGACTGAGTTAGCTGGCTGTCACCACACCCTCTGCCTCCTGAGTCATTGGGTAAATCGAACTTTTCTGATTTTGTTTCAAAAACAACAGAAGACGGGTGTGGACAATATCCCAAAGAGGAGGGCCTTTTAGTTCCCTCCTCTTTTTTTTTTTTTTTGGTTTTTCGAGACAGGGTTTCTCTGTTTAGCCCTGGCTGTCCTGGCACTCACTCTGTAGACCAGGCTGGCCTCGAATTCAGAAATCTGCCTGTCTCTGCCTCCCAAGTGCTGGAATTACAGGTGTGCGCCACCACGCCCGGCTAGTTCCCTCCTCTTTAAGCAGCTGTCACTGACTGCTCTGTAACCTCACTCGTACAGATGATGCTTCTAAGAGCCCTGTTGGCATAAACTGCTTCTTAGACCCTGATCACCGCGTCAACGCCCCAACTCCAGCTGTAGAAGGAGAAAGGGTAAGAACCTTGCCCTGTGTGTGGTGCAGCCATCCTCTGTCAGCTCTGTCAGCACAAGCAGGTCTCAGCCCTCGAATGCAGTCCCTACAGGCACTCAGGGTGAGTGTGGAGAGTGCTTTACAGTCTAGAGAGCTCGCCTCTCCAACGGCTACACCTAATTGTTACAATTCCATTCTTCTGACAAAAGATCCATGATCGGAAAGAATTAACTGTTGCAGATTGTAAAGCAAACAGGAGCAGAAGGGGCTGGAAGCTCCCAGCTCGACATCCTTCCATTCTATCCCCAGGACGGCAGGGTTGCCGCGCCTGCAGCTTGTTTATTAGCCTGGTTTACAGAGACTCACAGCCCCAGTCCTGGCAAAGTGACATTTAGGGACGAAGGGAAGGACAGACACTATCTGGAGACAGATGAGGGAAAGGCTGCGAACTGGAGGAAAATCCTTCCCAGTTTCTCCACTGCAGCCTGCTGCTATTCTATGTGTCCCCGAGCACCCGAGCTGCCCATGACAGCTCTTCTCTCATGCCTCCAAGCAAAACGCAGCAGGGCCTGGCTCCAAACGCCTTCTTCAGGGTGTAAGAAAAAACATCTTCAACTCATGTTCCAAACTGCTCCCCGAGAGAAGGAACACAGGGGTTCCGGGCAAGGCATGGCGCCCTGGAAAGGGTTTATGGGCAGAACCATGCTGGCACGCCGGTTGCTAATGTCTTTGCTGCAGAGCCTCTCATATTGTTTGGCTGGAGGCGTGGGCTTCCCTCAGAGAGAAGGAATGTTCAGAGGCACTGTAGACAGTCAAGAGACATTTCTCCGAGCCAGCCACATAGCCTTCCTTCACACCCAGCTGGCAGGAGCAGGCCGGCCGCTAGGGCTAGCCAAGCTCAGGAGCAAGACTTGTTTCTGCTTAGTTAGGTTCGCCAGTGGCGGTCCCTCCTCGACCCCCAAGACTGTTGGGCAGCCTGCTACTGTAGCTCCTCCTTCATCGGCACACCAGGCCCTAAGCCTCCGTAAAGAGGGTTGAGGTATAAAGGCTGCATTGTGCGGGAACCCGACGGCAGCAGATGTGACCCAGCCAGCCAGAATCAGCAGGAAGGTGAAAGCAGTCTTTTTGAAACAACTCAAAAAATCCTCAGAAATGGGCGATCTCAGCAGCCTTGGGTAGTCGTGGCTTCCTACAGTACGAAGCCCCGTGCCACACTCATTGGTCACTGACATACAACCTTGCCAGAATTCCATTCCTTGTCTCCAGGACCACCTGGCCCTGGCCCTCTTCATGCCCTTACTGAAACGCACTAGTGTGAGAACCAGCTGGACAGTACAAGTGCGGTCAGTGTGGCCAAGGAACTGAATCGGTATTTCATTAACACGTGGCACAAGGTGCCTATAACCCCAACACAGGAGAAGCTGAGGCAGGTGGGTCTCCTGCGTTTGAGGCCAGCCAGGTCTACTTAAGTTCCAGCAAGGGCTACAGAGTCTGGGGGGTTGGGGGGGTGACAGCGGCAGGCTGCCTGCTGAGTTCAGGTGAGCTCAACCCTCAACACCTCACCCTCCACTCAACCTACTACAGCCCAGAACACAACAGCATTCGGCCTCTGGCCCCACCCCCGGACTGCAGGGCTCCTAACCTCTGCGGATGGGACATCCTGAGCCCCAGAGCTTTCCGCCATGTGTCACCACTCCAGCCACCTACCTACAGTAAGCACAATGAGTCTTTCCGGGCACCATGCCATCCGCTCCTCTGACTTTGGAGTCGGGCTCTGATTTTCGATCGCCCACATTCCGCGGGGCATCCTCTGCTGTGGTTCTCAGAAGCCTGTCTCCTCCGTCTACTCCAGGTCTTTACTCACAGTCTCACGTCCACGCGTGGTGCCTGACATCGGAAACCTGGCCCTCTGAAGGAAGCTTACCGTGGCTGCCCTAACAGAACTCTACAGTTCTTGTCCAAGGTCAAAGCCCCAAGCTTTGTTCCCTGGCCCACTGGTAGCGAATTGTTGCCTTGCCAGTATCTTTAAACAGATAATTGGATGCGGGTGTCCAAAATACATCCAGTTAGCAACATAAGTAACAAGTCTGAAACACGAAACGGAAAAGCACAGGCCCGCACAGATATTCAATCACAGCGGCTGGGGAGGCAGCTCAGTCGATAGATTGCTTGCTGAACAATCACGGAGCCCTCTGCCCTGCACAAGCCGGGCGTGGTGATGATGCACAGCAAGTCTGGAGTCAGCAAAACAACTATCATCATTACCACCCAAATAAACGAATCAACTAGATTGGAAAGTGCCTTGCTAGGGCAGGGTAGTAACATAATCTCCAAGTGTCTTCCCCAGGCTATGCTTAGGTAAGAAGCCAAGGGATACCACCACCAGGGTTTGCACGGGTGCCCTGCAACCCATGGATCACGGGCTCAGTCTCTCTCACATGCTGGAGCATACACCTAGTCAGAAGCAATTATTAACACACTCACTTAAAGGGCACATTACTAAATGATGGTCTTAGCCAAGCACACCATAAGTCCATCATTAATGATGCAGAGGCAGGAGGATGTCTGGGAGTCCCAGGCTAGCCCGTCTCACTCAAAACAAACAAAGCAAGAAGAACAGAAACAAATGATGGATACAAAGTGTCCAGGTTATTAGAGTCAAAGAC
Organism: Apodemus agrarius; assembly: GCA_964023405.1. Lineage (NCBI taxonomy): Eukaryota > Metazoa > Chordata > Mammalia > Rodentia > Muridae > Apodemus > Apodemus agrarius. The sequence continues at coordinate 4,092,249 of OZ030028.1, forward strand.
TGTGTGTGGAATGTTCCAGATAGAAAGCACATGTTAGGTGCAATGAGCAATTCCGAGCTGAGCTGGATTCTCTTCTATAAAGGACATCACTGAAATAACTTTTTTTTTTTTTTTTTTTTTTTTTTTTTTTGAGACAGGGTTTTTCTGTGTAGCCCCGGCTGTCCTGGAACTCACTCTGTAGACCAGGCTGCAGCTTTGGCACCAACTACTACTGCACTCACCTCCCTGCTTCACTGGCAGGACAGGGAAGCAGCATCGGCCCCAGACACACCCCTCCGGCAACTGCCCGCCCACCCCTCCTCCCGGGTCTCCTATGGCTATCTGCAGGTGTGTCTGAGAAGAAGAGCTCTTCCAAAAAAACTGATGGGCCTGAGCTTTTGTTCTGGCATAAGCTACGGCTACGTTACCCAGGGGGGTCTTGAACTGGTGAGTTCAAATGACACCCGTCTCAGCCTCCCGGGCAGCAGGGACCAGAGGCTCGCACCCAGCGCTCCGGTTGGTTTTACGGATGACACCAATGTGGCAACCGATGTTTTTCTTTCACTTTGACAACCAGAAAACTCAACAGGCTAAACTCTTGTAACTAGCCATGTCCCAAGTTCCTCTGGTAAGGTTCCAACTTTATTTCTCCCTTTTCCCAAGTTCTAACCTTCTCAATATTTTCTTTTGGCACCGTGTGTGTGTGTGTGTGTGTGTGTGTGTGTGTGTATGTGTGTGTTGAAACAAACAAGAACAAATATTATTGTCCTCTGTAGTGCTATCAACAGCCGCTCGGGCCACTGGCTCCCTAGGCTCCCAGTGACCTCACGAGGGAAGACAGCAGGTGGAGCCTGCGAGGGAGCCCTGGGCTAGGACCATTTCCTCCTAGGTTCTGCTGACTCATTTTTTTGAGCTTGGAAATAGCACTCCGGCTCACCTTGTTTTTACAGGTTTTCTTCCTCTCTTTCCTGCTCTGGCTACTTAATTGATTTTTACTATTGTTACATTGTCTGTTTATTGCCTGCCTGTGTCTGTGCAGATGGGACTTGGTCCACCTTGCATGACGCACTCAGAAGACAGTTTAAAGGAGCTCTCATCCTCTACCATGTGCATCCCAGGGACTGAACTCGGGTCACTGGCCTTAACAACAGGTGTCTTTAACCCTTGAGCCATCTTTGAGAGAGATGGGCCAGTAGGGAAAGATGCTTGTCAAACCTGAAGTCTGTGTAGCCCTGGCTGTCCTGGAACTCACTCTGTAGACCAGGCTGGCCTCGAACTCAGAAATCCACCTGTCTCTGCCTTCCAAGTGCTGGGATTAAAGCTGTGTGCCACCACCACCCGGCAATAATAATTGTTCTTTTTCACCAAGCACCAGGTTCCTCTCTAAATCTCAGAGAGCTAGGGAAGATGAAGGCTTTCCCTCAGTGTGAGGAGAGCAGGCAGGTGGCCCAAGGTCACAGCCACCTTGGGAGCGGGGTAGACCCCAACTGTGAGGCCCTACTGTGCCCACAGAGAGCCCATCTGCTGCCAGCTGTACGCACTTCTGTGGCATCCATTATTCTACTGAACCAGCCAGTAGGGTTGCCACATCTACCCGTTGGGGAAGGCATCTCACGCTGAGCAGGCTGGGAACGGGCACCTGTGGCTGACTTCTATAGAACGGCTCCTGCCTACCTTCACCAGTCCCGGCCACCTCCTCCTCCTCAAGCTTGAGGGTATCAACGGGGCCGCGCCCTCATCACAGAGCTGCTGGCACCCAGAGCCGCCCACAGGACCGCATACGCCAAAGATGAGAGCTAAGATTCAAGTCCTCCTGCTGTAACAGCGGATGCGGTGCTGGAGGCTCTGCTTCCATCTGAGTGGCAGCCAAGGCCCCCCTATTGAAGCCCAGGATCTGATTCCCCGGGGTCCAGACCAAGTTCCTCTAGATTGGGCCATAGCCTTGACCCAGCCACACACCAAAAATGTCTGACCTTGTTCATTGTGGGAATCAAACTTCCGAGCATGTTACAAACCTAGAGGAAGATTAGAAGAAGTCCAAAACAGACACACACAGACTAGCTTTCAGTTCCTTTACCGGAATAGTCATCACGGCCGCCTCACACACAGAGGCTGGTGACCGGTGACTTTAGGAGCCAAGACCTAATCTTGTCTTTGAGGTGAAGTGGACGGCGGGTGCGTGGCAGACATGTCCTTTATAAAAACTCAGGGTTCTTGGTACTTTCTCACAGCTCTCTTTCGTTTTAAGCATTTAATTTGATTCATTGGTGTGTGTGTGTGTGTGTGTGTGTGTGTGTGTGTGTGTGTAACTGTCAAAGCATGCACGTAGAGCTTTGAGGACAACCTGTGACAACCTGTGGAGTTGGTTCTCTCCTTCGGCCACGTGGGTTCCAGGGATTAAACTCCCGGTGTCTTTACCTGCTGACCCATTGCCCTACATCTCTAGCTTGGGAGACAGCATCTGTGTAGTCCAGACTGATCTGTGCTTTCCAGCTTCCTGCCTCCACCGGCCAGGCACTGAGAGAGGATTGTCACTGTGCCTGGCCTCATGGCCTCACAAGAGGACAAAACCACAAGATGGTCATGAACGGAAAACAGCCTGTAGGAGCACCTCTGTGAGTGCACACGATCCTGGAGTGTGTGTGTGTGGGGGGGGGTGAGAACACCCCCCCATTCTTTTTTTTTTTTTTTTTTTTGGATTTGGTTTTTATGAGACAGGGTTTCTCTGTATAGCCCTGGCTGTCCTGGAACTCACTCTGTAGACCAGGCTGGCCTTGAATTCAGAAATTCACCTGCCTCTGCCTCCCAGAGTGCTGGGATTACAGGCGTACCACCACCCGGCTACACCTCTCCCCCCTCCAATTCTTTGAAAGTCTAAGGACGTTAATGAACCGCACTTAAGTGTAATTCACATTAACTGCAGCAATGAATTTAATTAAGCTGTGGTGGAATCCATTTAACTCCTCACCTCAGCCTCATCCGTCTCTACTACAGGATGCTGCTCTAGATTTAAACGTCTAATGTATCTTGAAAAGAAATTCCGAATTTAAAATAAAATCTTCCGGTTGTCAAGATGACTCAGTGGGTAATGGCGCTCGCTATCAAACCTGATGACCCAAGTAGGATCCCCAGAGATGAGGAGAGAAGAAAACGTTCCCAGAGGTTTTCCTCTGGCCTCCTATGTGTACCATGCTGAGCAGGGGATGACACAGGCCATGGGTATGTCTGCGGGTAGGTCACTGCGCAGACAGGAAATGCAGGCCTTCCACACACACAGCCACCTTCAGATCATAGTTCACAGGATGTGAGGACTGCCCTGCAGGACTCCACCAGACACCCAGGGCATGCCAGGCATTGAGGCTAGGGTCAGGAGGGAGACTCCGTCAGGCACCTCTGGCCCTGCTGGGCAAGCCTGGTCTCAACCACAAACCACTGAGCAACAAATGGATATGGCTTCAGTTGTTACTTTTCTATCCACCTGCACCTGGATGACAGGTGACTGACATACTGACCCACTGGTACTCCTGCCCATGCTATGCCCATGTATGTGCCTCCTCAGCACGAGGCACATACACAGTGGCTGTTCAGTACCTCAGAGGACTTCTGGCAGAGTGTCAACAGAGGCTCTAAAACTCTCTGGAATAAACCCTTGAATAAAGAAGAGGGAGACCCAAGCCTGTGCAGGCCACAGGCAGGGTTTTCAAAGGGCAAGTAGTGCCAGGCGGTGGTGGTGCACGCCTTTAATCCCAACACTTAGAAGGCAGAGGCAGGCAGATTTCTGAGCTCGAGGCCAGCCTGGTCTACAGAGTGAGTTCCAGGATAGCCAGGACTACACAGGGAAACCCTGTCTTGAAAAAAAGAAAAAAGAAAAAAGAAAAACAAACAAAGGGGGAATAGCAAGCATTCTGCAGAGGGACACGCTGGCCCAGTGGCACTGTGGGGCAGCGACAGAGGGCAGCAACAGAGGACAGCCACACAGAGTAATTTCCTCTAGGGAGCCCCAAGTCAAGACCACGGGGGAAGGAGTGGGGGGTGGGGCGGGAAGTGCAGATAGAAGAGAGAGAGTTCACGGCTTGACTCTGAAACCAAAAAGAAACCAGACGGACACGCCTGCTGCCTTGACTCACAAATCCACCGTGCAGGAGGCAAGATGAAAGAAAAGGTCTAGTGAATGTATTTGTGGATCTGACTCAGGAACACAAGACAGAAGAAGGAAGCAGCACTCCTGAGCCACACTCTGAGGATAACACAGCTGTGTCCCTTCCCTGGTGTCCCACCTGGCACACAACCACCAGTGCCTCGTGCCAGCCTGAGAGGCTCCCAGCAGCAGGATCCAGGAGGCACTGCCAGCAGGGCCACCTGCTCACCAACTCCCATGGTCTTTTTTTTTCTTTTTTTTCTTTTTTTCTTTTTTCGAGATAGGGTTTTTCTGTGTAGTCCTGGCTGTCCTGGAACTCACTCTGTAGACCAGGCTGACCTCGAGCTCTGGGATTACAGGTGTGCGCCACCATGCCCGGCATCTCCCATGATCTTAACCACACGGCTTCCAGAAGAGGCCCGAGGCTAGGTACATATAAAAAATGTCGGGGGTGGGGGCACTACGGGCTTGAGGACCTCCCCTCAGTGTCCCTCTCCTTCATCAGGCGTGAGATAATGCCTGGCATTTTCCAGAAGGTCCTCAGAGAAGCTGTCAGAATTGCCCCGGCATCTCCCAAGAAGCTGCAGGCTTCGCTGGTCAGGGCACCCGTGGCGACCTTCTGAGGCTGGAACACACACAGGGCCACTCATTCCCCTGTGCCACAGGCTAACACTTCCTAGAAATCACACCTGAGGAAGATACCAAGCTCACACAAGACTAACAAACACATCCGGATCCCACACAAGGAAATTTCCACGGGCTGCTAACCAGCCCCAGGCTTTTTCCAGTCTCCATTAGACCCCACAGGGGCAAAGGCCAGGACCTCAGGTACAGTGGCGGGGCTGGGATCCACACACAGACTTACCTAACTCAGGACCCCATACACGCATCACCCGCAGCATGCTCTCTCGTGTTTATAATTGATGACAAAGTCCCATCTTTAGCCCCTTCAACTATGTAATTGTCATGTGTGGGAAAAGAGCCCGGTCATAACAGTAATAAGGGCCACCGGAGGCGAGGGATGTGACAAAAACACACAGAGTTGCCACAGGAGGGGCAGGTGACCCGCCTTCATCACGGAGAGACTAGAGGAGGACTACTAGCAGCACTCTCTGGTCCCAGGGAAGCCACAAGTGAACCGGCTTACTGGCTTAGGGGAGCAGGAGCGGTCCTGTGGGACCCAAAAACAGTATGTGCAGTACGGGGGTGGGGAAAGAAAGGAAGACGGAGATGTGGGGACTGGGAGAGAGAAGCAGGGAGGACCATGAGGAGCACTGTGGGTGGGTGGCACTACCCAAGAACCATGATCCGAATAAAAAGGCAGGTGAGTCCCAGAAGACAAAACCGGGTCCCGCAAAAATGCTGCATCCGGTGAGCCAGGCTAATCTCCCAGACCACCCTGGAGCAAACCAGCACAGCTGCCCCACAGAATCCGAATCCACAGAGAAGGGGTGGGGGACACCCCTCCCACAAAAGCAAACCACCAGGGTGTGCACACTTTGTAGCAATCTGCAGTACTACCAAAATAAGGGTTAGTTAAAAGTCGCTACACTGTATTGCCTAGTGAGACCGAGTTTAAAAAAAGAAAGCTACTGGCCTGGCCAAAACCTTAGTCCTAAACACATGCCAACAACAATGTAGCATTTAAATCTTCAATCCACAGCTGTTGACACTAGCGAGCAGAACCCAAGGCTACAGTGGTCCAACTGGAATCAGGACAGAAAAGAGGCAGCTAAGAAGCGTCGACCCCCACTCCACCCCACCCCGCCCTGCCCCACCCTGCCAGCTTCCCAGTCTTTCCCTCCACCTTAGAAAGGGAATAAAGGCTGTTTACCATTCAGGGCCAATCCAAAGCAAAGGGAAATCTCTCCCCTTGCGCTTCGGCCTCAAACCAAGCCACCTGGCCACGTTTGTTTTGTTTTTCTAGGAGAGGCTTAGAGAAGGAAGCGCTGGGTCTGGGAAGAACAGCAGCCAGAGGCCAGCCCTGCACACAGAACTTCCTTGTTAGAAAGCAGGATGGTGTCCTCGGTCTGAGAAGGGAGGGGAGCTGTCAAGGTGACTCAAGAAGCCTGAGAGGCAGAGCAGAGGCCAGAACTCCCCCTGCACTCCAGGACCATGAGAACCCAGCACCCCACTCCACGGTGGCTTCGGGATCCTGCTGTGAAAGGCTTAGCTCTGCCTGGATGGATCTGAGATTGCAGGGGCTCCTGCAGCGAACTCGAAGGGGAGTTCTAGGTTCTGGTCCTGGGACTGCCTTAAGCTCTTCAGTCAGTATCCTTGTCTGTGGGTCCAGAAGAACTGACTCATCTGGACAGACTGACTGGACCCTGGGCTACCAGCCTGGAGGTAGAGCACTTGCTTGAACTCTCCCTCTCCCTCTCCCTCCCCCTCCCCCTCTTCCTCTCCCCCTCCCCCACACACACTCGTTCGTGCTTGTGTCTGTCTCTCTGTCTTTGTTTTTAAGCAGGGTCTTGCAATGTAACCCGGGTTGCTCTTGAACTCTGTAGGCCTGAGAGATCTTACTGCAGCCTCTAGAGAGCTGGGGTGACAGGCCTGCACCAGCATGCACAGATACTTCCCTGGAACACAGAGGTGTCAATGCACTGAGACACCAACCCCCATGCTCTGTCAACTCCCCTCCCCCAAGTGCCCAACCAGGCAACTTTCCCTTTTATTAGTGGGAAGGGACCACAGACAGACAGGTTTCTTATCGCGGCTCTAAGTTCTTGGCTACAAACATCTTCGAGCATTCTGCTAATTAAGGGCAATTAAAGACAAAGCTAGCTCAATGCTCTCCCTGGCCCAGTGCCCGGAGAGGAAGGGACGGGTGGAGGGTAGATGGAATTCTGACCCCAGGGAAGGGTCAGAGGAGCGGGGCACAGGAAGCTGCAGACGCTCTGGGGGCCCACCACGCTCATCAAGTTCTCCTCCCAGTTCCGGGCCTGCACCCAACACCCAGATTCCACTGGCCCTCCTCCTCCACGCAGAGGCTGTGCAGCAAAGGGCAGCTCATTACTGCCCCCAGGAGCCAGTGTCTCCAGCCCTGGACCCTTAACCTGGGCCACAAGCTGCCCCGAAGCGAGGGGGGAAGAGCCCATCTGCCCTTTACACACTCTAACGTGACTGACCCCGATCTGGTAGCTGCAATTGCTATCACTTTGCTTTCTGCGGGTCAGGGCTCCCCCACCCACGTCATCCTCACAAATCGCATGTTTCCTGATCCAAGTGGAAGGTTTCCCTTCCTCCACTCAAATGCACAAAGTCCAAAGCCAGGGCAGACATGTTTCCAGAGCTTCTGCATGAGTTTAAACAGAACACCCGGAGAGCATTACTGAGCACAGCACTCTGCACAGTAACTCAGCACAGCACTCCATGTTGCCCTGGGGCAGTTTGTATTCTGATGTTAACTGTGCTTCCTCAAGAGGGATGGTCCTCCCCACCAAGAGTCATTCAGGCGATCTCCTGTGAACTTTCTCCCCATTCTAACTACTGAGTAAAGGCTAGAGCCTAGGGTTGGGCAGTGGAAGGGAAAGTGGGACGAGAGAGGGCGGAGAGAAGGAAGAGGATGCCATGATAGAGTAGAACCACGTGGCAAAGGTCTGCTAGCTGGGAAATACGTCAGTATAGTGTTAGCTCTGCCGGACCAAGGCATACAGCTAGACTTCAGATGGGCAAAGAGAAGGAAGCATGGATTTTTGGCAAAAAAGAGTCCAGATGACTTTGGTGTCCCCCGAGGGAATACAGTAACTGGTGACGACATCTTATGGGAATTTTACAAAAAGTGTTATCATTTCATGTTTCTGGGAATTTTTGCCCGCACTTATCTCTATGTACCCATGCATGCCTGACGACCAAGGCCAAAAGAAGGCGTCAGATCTTATAAACTGGAGTTACAAGTGGTTGTGAGCCACCATGCTGGTGCTGGGAACCGAACTCAGGTCCTCTGCAAGAGCAGCCAGTGCTCCTAACGCCTGAGCCATCTCCAGCCCCTAAGAACGGTCTAAGTGAGCTCAGCTAAGGTTCAGCCCCAATCACACACGACGTTTTGAATCTCAGCACTCCAGAGGCGGATGGATCTCTGAGGTCAAGGCCAGCCAGGTCTGTAGAGTGAGTTCCAGGCTAGCCAGGGCTACACAGAGAGACCTCATTTTGGAAAAAAAAAAAAAAAACCAAGAAAAAAAAAGTGATGTTCTGACTTCAAAAGTAGCAGCTTCTCAAAAGCAGAATGAAAAAAGAGAACACAGCACAATGACTATTAACCAGACAGGAATATCTGCAAGAAAATCTCTCAGGGCCGGAGGGAGGGCTGGGTGGGCACAGGACCCTGCTGCCAACTCGAGGGCCTGAGTTCAGTCCATGGGACCCATATGGGAGGAGAAATCAATGCTCCAAATTGTGTGTTCTCTCTCTCTCTCTCTCTCTCTCTCTCTCTCTGTCTCTCTCTCTCTCTCTGACACACACACACACACACCACCACCACCACCACCACCACCAACAACAACAACAACAACAATAAAACAAGAGGAAATAAAGTAGGGTACAGAAAAGGGGCAGTTATTTGTCTCCCTTTCCAAATGACATCCCATATTAAGGCAGTTACAGGCTGCTGGTGTTCGGTGGGAGAGCATTTGCTTAGCCAGCCTGAGCCCCTAAAGCAGCAACTAGCTAAGCACGTAGGACTTTTACTATAATTTTCATTTGTTGTGGTGCGGTGGGTAGACCCAAAGCCTTGTGCATGATGGCCAAATGCCGCATCCCAGGTTGTTTGTTTGTTTGTTTGTTTGTTTGTTTGTTTTTAAAATAAGAGTTCCGCTATGTAGTCTAGCTGGCCTTACCACTGCAATCCTGCCTCATCAACTCCTAGAATGACAGATATGTACTTCAACCAGTCATGAATAACAATAGCAAGTCAGCATGTAGCTTTGGCTGGTCCGGAACATGCTATGTAGAGCAGACTGGCCTGGAACTCAGAGATCTGACTCCCTTCTGGTGAGATTACATGCCTACAGTGCTATCCTGGGCTTCCATTAAGACTCGGTAAAAAACAATGTTCTTAACCTGCTTCCCAGACCCAAGAACAAACGCCAAGTGGGCTTACCTGAGGTTCAGCTTCCGCTCTTCATCGCTGCCGGCCTCCAACTACGGGGAGAGAGAGAGAAAGAGAGGGAGAATGTGGCCTCACAGCTGCCACTATAAACCCTGGCAGCGGCTCCCTCAGCGCCAGCAAAGATAAAGGCGTCCAGGAAGGAGGCTGCTGTGTGAACACACCCCTGCCCTCTCCTTTTCAACCTGATGCGTTGTCTCTGAGTCACTCTCCTGCACATTTTCAGGTTTCCTAATGTTTATCCCGGTTCCCGCCAGCCACAGTCTGAGCTGAGCCCCGATGGGCACTGATTTTCACTCTGAACCTTATTTTGGTTTTCCTCTTACGGGAAACGGGTTATGTTTTAGGAAAATCTATTTCTTTGTTGAGCCAGGTGCTAGTGAGCCCAAGGCATGCCACCTAAACACTCCATCCCAAAGAAGGACCACACACACCTGTCACCCTGGCTACCAAACAGGCTAAGGCAGGGAGACTGCTTGTGTTGGGAACCCGAGAGCAGCCCAGATAACACAGCAAGCAGGCATGTCCAAAAACAAACCCAAACGAAAAGCCATTCCAGACAAGACTTGGGCCATAGAAGACAGCCAGGTACTGAATCCTAAATGTATACATCTTGTTTTGTTTTGTTTTTTTTTTTGTTTTTTCGAGACAGGGTTTTTCTGTGTAGGCCTGGATGTCCTGGAACTCACTCTGTAGACCAGGCTGGCCTCGAACTCAGAAATCCGCCTGCCTCTGCCTCCCAAGTGCTGGGATTACAGGCGTGGGCCACCACGCCCGGCTTCCTAAATGTATACATCTTAACCCTGTCACTACTCCCCACCTGTCCCGCCCCTTTCTGGGCAAAACACAAAATAAGAATAAAACACAAGGTGGCCCAGGGGGAGTTTGTTTGTTTGTTTAAAGCATCCACTGTGTGGAAGGGAATGCCAGAGCAGTGTGATAGCCAGGACAGACACAAGACCGACTGGGGATCATCCAGCCAGAGGTCAAGGGGAGCAGGAACTGGATCCAGAGCTAAGGTAGGAAGGGAACTGGGCAGTTTGGGATATACACCAAGAAAAGACCATTTCCACCAAGAATGAGTATCCCATGAGGCGTCCCCCTTACATGAAGAGTCTGTATACAACTTTATAGATGCACACACTGGGAATGGACCACGACCACTCCTGGGCTGCAAAGGAGAGGAGAAAACCAGCGCAGCTCCCACACATCCCCGCGCCAGACAGAAGCACCTAGCAGCGATCACCACACGTCCTTCAACAAGGACCACTGGGGCATTTTTTGGTGGACGCTGTTGGCATCTAGTGGGCAGAGCACAGGGCGCTGGTGAAGGAGAAGGCTCTGCCTCTGAGTGCCAGGGTCAGCAGCGAGGCTGGTCCAACGCGTCTGGCCAATGCCCATGAAAAACAGAGACCTTGCATATTTGTCCAAAACAATGTCACTATACACCTCGGGGAAAGGCTTATGTATCTACTTCTCGGCTTCCCTTGTTCTCACAAAGGAATTCAGATAAGGTTAACAGGAAAGGGACAAATATATGAGATAATAAGAGATCCAGAAAGTATGGGGGGTGGTGAGGGACAAAAACAACAACAAAAAAAAAGAGGACAAGAGTGCTGTGGGGCCAAGGGCTGTGATGTCACTTGGTTTCCCGGGCTTTGCTGCTAGCCTAGCTCTGTCAGGAAACCGCTGTGTCCCTGACTCATTAGAGAGGTGGCTTGTGGATAAGAGACTGGGGGAAAGGGGACACAGGCTCTACGACCATTTACTTCTTAGTCACCATCTGAGGTCTTCCACTGAGAGGTGACATAAGGTCAGGAATGCCAGAGAAGCGGAGATGGCGAAGATTATCATCCCAAAGAAATAATCCAGGCCGCTCTGACTAGCCGCCCCGAGAGAGGAAGCCAAGAGCAGGAAGGGCGGATCCCCGTCTCCCAGCTCCAGGAGCACCTGCAGTCTCCTCTCCCTGCCTTGCTTCCGGCCTGGGCGCATCTGGAAGGCAGCCCTGCCATCCCAGGAACATCCCTGCCTGTTCTGCCTGGTCAAAGGCCACTGACAGGCTCAAGTTAAAGAAAAGCCATCTGGGATTTTAGGGTGTATTTGTATGTGTGAGTGGTACGTGTTCACATGTGTACATGTGCACATATATATGTATGTAGTGGATGCTGGAGATGTCAGTGTCTTCCATGTTGAGCCAGGGTCTCTGACCTGGCCCATTCTTTTTTTGTTTTGTTTTGTTTTGTTTTGTTTTGTTTTGTTTTGGAGACAGGGTTTCTCTGTGTAGCCCTAGCTGTCCTGGAACTCACTCTAGACCAGGCTGGCCTCGAACTCAGAAATCTGCCTGCCTCTGCCTCCCAAGTGCTGGGATTACAGGCGTGCACCATCACTGCCCGGCTAACCTGGCCCATTCTTAATTTCACTAGCCTGGCCGTGCAGCCTGTTCTGGGGATTGCCTGCTGCCACCTTCCGTATCTCTAGGATGTAAAAGTCAAGTGGGCTCTGCGCCTCCTCGAGATTTCAGCATCGGCTGTCTTCTGTTAACTGGTCATTGGAATGTCATATAATAATTTTTTTTGTTTTTTGTTTTTTTGGAGACAGGGTTTCTCTGTGTAGCCCTGGCTGTCCTGGAACTCACTCTGTAGACCAGGCTGGCCTCGAACTCAGAAATCCACCTACCTCTGCCTCCCAAGTGCTGGGACTAAAGGCGTGCGCCACCACCACCCTGCATCATATAATAATTTAAAATGTAAGCCGAAAGGGGGCTGTAGAAGACCTAAAAGCAGATGCTAGCACCCACAACCTGCTGCTCACAAGCCCCGTTAGCCTAGCTCCTCAGGACCCAGCGTCCTTCCTGAGCTCCGCGGGCACCTGCGTATGCCTATAGGCAGACAGAGATGCAGACAAACACATGTACATACACGCACGCACGCACTCTCGCGCCTTAATGTAATTTTTAAGATGTAGGCATGCCGGGCAATGGTGGTGCACGCCTTTAATCCCAGCACTTGGGAGGCAGAGGCAGGCAGATTTCTGAATTCAAGGCCAGCCTGGTCTACAGAGTGAGTTCCAGGACAGCCAGAGCTACACAGAGAAACCCTGTCTCGAAAGAAACAAACAAACAAAAAAAACAAATAAAATGTAGGCAGTGTGTGTGGTGGCAAGCATACACAAGGTTCTGGTTCTACATTTAGCACTAAAATTAAATAATAAAATGATTTTTTTAAAAAAAGTTCTGCCGGGCGGTGGTGGCGCACGCCTGTAATCCCAGCACTTGGGAGGCAGAGGCAGGTGGATTTCTGAGTTCGAGGCCAGCCTGGTCTACAGAGTGAGTTCCAGGACAGCCGGGGCTACACAGAGAGACCCTGTCTCGAAAAACCAAAAAAAAAAAAAAAAAAAAAAAAAAGTTCTAATCAGGATGGAGAGATGGCTCAACGGTTAAGAGCCCTGACTGCTCTTCCGAGGGTCCTGAGTTCAAATCCCAGCAACCACATGGTGGCTCACAACCATCAGTAATGAGATATGACACCCTTTCTGGTGTGTCTGAAGACAGCTACAGTGTACTAACATAAAATAATAAATAAATCTTGGGGCCGGAGCGAGCAGGGCCAGAGCGAGCAGAGGTCCTGAGTTCAATCTCCAGCAACCACATGACCACTCACAAACATCTGTACAGCTACAGTGTACTCATATACATACAATAAATAAATAAATCTTTTATTTAAAAAAAAAAGTCCTAATCAATGTCCTGAAAAAAAATTTACCCCCATACAATGGATTATTATAAAAAGGAATGAAATGGACACAGGGGTCAGACACAGCATGGACAAACCTGAAGACCAGCGCGCTTAGAGGGAGAAGCCAGACAGAGGCAACACTGCATATTTCCTGTTATGCGAACTACAGAGTAGGCAAATGTAGAGAAGTAGGGGTGGCCTGGGGTGGGGGTGAAGCAAAGCCATCTACAGGCCGGCAGCTGAGGAGGGCGGGGCACTGAAAAGCTGCTGGACTGAGGGGTGACAGGCTTGTGTCTACTAACACTGATTTACATACTTCCCAGCGGTAAAGTCACCGGCTGTGAGTTACATCTCAACTAAAGATGATTAAAAGCCTAAAAATGTGTCGAATACAGGAACAGGAAGCCACCAGGTGTGAAATTACCAAAAAACGGTATGGAAGTTGGCTGGAAAGCCAGGCTGAGAGCCAGGTGTAGAGGGCACTTCTGAGATGACATCTGGGCTGCAGAGGCAGGGGGTCAGCCAGAACTACATGATGAAGGAAGGAAAGAAGGAAGGAAGCGCATTTTGGCTGCAAAGGCCTGTACTGCCCTCCCTGCTTCCCTAAGCTCCCGTAGTTTCGTAGGAAGAACACAAGATAAGGGATAAAAAGCACTTTGTAAACTGATGTGGGAGAACCGAGCTGTGTGGGAAGAGAGTCCTTACTACAATCTAACTTCTCAGTTGCCCTGCCTAATTGTGTGCAAAGAGGAGGCAACCAGAACCTTCTGCCTGCTGATAAAACTCATGAAAGAGTCTCAGACAGAAAGGGCCCTGGAGGCTTAACCTCACAGCCACTCTGCAAAGGTGCCTGCCAGTCCCGGCAAGGCGAGCCCAAAACGCACCAACACGGGCACGCAGGGGTGCTGAGCCGAGTCTCATGCAGACACACAACTCGGGGAGCGGGCCCAGATTCCAGCTGGCAACTTCCTGGGCCTGCGGGGCTGGTCTAGCACAGCGGGGCGTCCCCTGCAGCCGGCTGGGTCATCCGGGGTTTACTCGGAGGCCTTAGGCTCATCAGAGGAGGGAGGTGGGATGAGACCGACTGGGGTAGCACAGCCTGGGGCAGGCCGTCCTGGGGACCCGGACGCTCCGGTCCCCATCAATCCCGACTCAGCACCATGAGCTCGGGCCCTGAGAGCAGCCCGGGACCGCGCAGCCCAGAGCCGACCAGAGCCTTTCCCGGTGCCCTGCGCGCTGGAAGCATCCCCCGCGACCCCGGCCCGGCGCATGCTCAGTCACCGGGACACGGGGACGCCCGCACCCCAAGGGCGGACGCACCTCCGCCTCACACCTTGCGGGAGGGCGCGGCCGGGCTCACCTCGCTGTTGCTTGCGGAGGAAGACGCGGCGCTGGGCGTGGGAGAGCGCTGCAGGGTCACCAGGGCCATCGCGGCGCGGGCCGGGCCCGGGGCCTCCAGCAGCCGGCCCGGCAGCCGCGCCGGGCCCGCCCCTCGCTCCCTCCCTCCTCCCTCCCGCGTCCACCCCCCCACCCCCTTCCCCGTGTACACCAGGCCCGCAGCGCTCAGGCAGTGATGCGCATGCGCCGGTGGCCGGCCTGGGGCGGGCCCCGCCGCGCGGTCACGTCCCCTCGCGCGCGCCCCCGCGATGGCTGCAGCCGCCAGCCCTGGGCTCCTCCGCGGCCAGACTCGCGGGCAACGTAGGGAAACTGAGGACTCGGGAGGCAAGGCCAGCAGAGCATAGCTGCGCAGACTCTAAAAAACGCATTTATTCTTTCAGGAAAGTTACTCTGCCCATACAAAGTGCGGGGCCTCGAGGATCCAGAAGCCAATTAGGCACCTCCCCGCTCCCGGGACTGTTAAATACGCTTGCAGGGTTACTTTGCATAGGAGTGGGGTGTAGCCCAGTAGCAGGGTGCCCTGCCGACTCAAGGCCCTGGATTCCAGCCTAGGCACCGCCAAGGGCTGATCTAATCTGCGGAATTCCTTCTGGTGTCTAGAAACACAGACTAGCCGGTGGGGTGGGGAAAGGCTTCTCGAAGGAGTAGTGCTTGCTCTGAGGCAGGATTTCTGTGAGCTGGATTAACCGAGAGAGAGGACTGTGGGCCGGCAGCGGGGACGAGCGGGCGCGGTGCATCGCCAGTGGACCTGCGGAGCCCTGGGTTGGAGGGAGGGCAGGGTGAGGTGTCCCGCGCCTGTCAGGAGTGGAGGGGCCCCAGCAAGGCGATCCTGGGCAACGTGGTAGAGATTTATCTTTCACAGAGTCCCCCACCCCTACCCTGTACCTCTTGTGGTGCACAAGCCTTGCTGATCTTAGGTCTCCAATCCCACTCCACCATCCTCAAAGCCCAAGGGGCAACCCAGGAAACCTGGCTCCTCCCTGCCTCTTCCAGGTCTTGAGGGTATTAACAGTCTCCGTCCTCAAACAATGGGGATTGTCTTTCTTTTAAAATTATTATTATTATTATTATTATTATTATCATTATCATTATTATTATTATTATTATGTGTCTGATATGCGTATGAATACATGCATGAATCAAATTCAGGCTCCTCTGTTTACCACCTGGACCATGTAGCCAGCCCTCAAAGGGGGTTCCCAGGGGGTTACACTGCAATATACGGAAGGAAGTTTCCGGTTGCCCAGGTCTAACAGCCACCTGTGGGGTACAAACACTCCCAGTTTTTAAAGATCTGAAGGTGGCCCCAGTATCGGCCTGCTCTGTCGACACAAAGTATCCTCTGCGTTTTCAGAACGCAACTATGTCAAAACAGGGTTGGGTATACTTTTTGTGCGTGAACTTGGTCCACAATTTCCCAGCATTAAGTAGGACAGGTTTTGAACGGCAACACCCAGCAGGGCTCCCCTCTGTTTGGAGCTATTCTTTGGCTGATAGATGACCACGAGTGTTCCAGAATTCCAAGTTCTGTGTGTGTGTGTGTGTATACATGTGTGTAAGTGTGTGTGTATACATGTGTGTAAGTGTATATGTATGTATGCATGTGTGGATGTGTGTGGATGGTTGTGTGTGTTGTGTGTATATATGAGTGTATGTGTGTGCACATATGTGTATATGTGTGCATGTATGTGTGTGCATGTGAGCATATGTGTGTTTGTATATGTGTATGTGTGTGTGTGCATTATGTGTGCAGGTGCATATATGTATGTGTGTGCATATGTGTGTGTAAATGTGTATGTGTGTGCATGTAAGTGTGTATGTGTGTGCATGTATATGTGTATGTAAATGTGTGTGTGTGCATGTAAGTGTGTATGTGTGTGTGCATGTATGTGTGTATGAAAATGTGTATGTGTGTGCATGTAAGTGTGTATGTGTGTATGTATGTGTGTGTCTGTGTGTCTGTGTGTGTGTGTGTGTGTGTGTGTGATATTCGTGTGAACACATGCATGCCATAGCTTGCTTCAGAGGTCAGGACAGCTCTGGGGAGTCAGTTCTAAAGTTGTAGAGTTGTGGATGGGATCGGCCAGAGCAGAGAGGACCCTCTCAACCCTCCATTAGCATCAGGCTCAGGATTCTGAGACTTCCTGGTGTCCAAGCCCGTGTGTCCGCTATGAGTATGGTCTTATGACTCACATGTGAATGTTTGGGGATCCCCAGAGAAGGAAGTCCCTAGGCTTGCGTAGAGGTGGTGTGCTGGCTGGTTTTATGTCAACTTGACACAAGCAAAAGTCAGAGGAGAGGCGGGAACCTCAACTGAGAACATGCCTCCATAAAATCTGGGCTATTAGCAAGCCTGTAGTGTGTTTTCTTATGTAGTGATTGATGGGGAAGGTCCAGCTCATTGTGGTTGAGGTTACTCCAGGGTTGGAGGTGCTCATTGTGGTTGAGGTTACCCCAGGGTTGGAGGTCCTATAAGAAAGCACGGTAAGCAAGTCACGAGGAACAAGCCAGGAAGCAGCCCCTCCAGGGCCTCTGCGCCAGCTCCTGCCTCCAGGGTCCTGCCCTGCTTGAGTTCCTGTCCTGACTTCCTTCAGTGATGAACAGTGATGTGGGAGTATAAGCCAGATTAACCCTTTCTTCTCCAAGTTGCTTATGGTCCTGGCGTTTCACCCCACCAATACACCAATAGTGACCCTGGCGTTTCATCCCACCAATAGTGACCTTATCAAAGATCTGGAATTGTCTCCTATCTCCCCAATCCATGGCAAGGGCCCATTCTAATGCTCTTGGTTTCACCCCCGCCTGCCCACTGGGCCCTGCACAACACGCTGTCTATGGGGCTAAAATCCTGTCCTCTGCTCTGGTCTTGTTACCTCCTCCTACCACAGAACCTCTTCCTCAACCAGCCCCACCCCTTCTCGCTTCTTCCTTCAGCTGAAAGATTCCTGTGATAATTAGATATCATTTCCCAGAACCTTCCCAGAGCTCTCTGTCCCCCCCCCCACACACACACACAGAGTGGTGTCAGGCTGAACACCATGCCATCGCCTCTGTATTAATCGCCCAGTACCACCTCAGGCATTCAGCCAGGAAGATCCCTAAGGTGGAGCTCCAGGAGCAGGCTGGGATTGGGCTGAGGCAGGGGTGTGGGCGGGGGAGTGCCAACTATTTGTTTTGTTGTTGTTTGTTTTTCGAGACAGGGTTTCTCTATGTAGCCCTGGCTGTCCTGGAACTCACTCTGTAGACCAAGCTGGCCTCGAACTCAGAAATCCACCTGCCTCTGCCTCCCAAGTGCTGGGATTAAAGGCGTGTGCCACCACCGCCCGGTAATCTTTTTTTTTTTAAAGATTTATTTATTATTATACCTAAGTACACTGTAACTGTCTCCAGATACACCAGAAGAGGGCGTTGGATCTCATTACAGATGGTTTGTGAGCCACCATGTGGTTGTTGGGATTTGAACTCAGGACCTTCCAAAGAACAGTCAGTGCTCTTAACTGCTGAGCCATCTCTCCAGCCCCAAGATTCAATCTTTTTAAAAAATTTTAGCTGGGCGGTGGTGGCGCACGCCTTTAATCCCAGCACTTGGGAGGCAGAGGCAGGTGGATTTCTGAGTTCGAGGCCAGCCTGGTCTACCGAGTGAGTTCCAGGACAACCGGAGCTACACAGAGAAACCCTGTCTCGAAAAACCCAAAAAAAAAAAAAAAAATTATATCTCATTTTGCATGTATAGAAGCTTTGTTTGCATGCACGAGGAGGCCAGGAGGAAGGCATGAGATTCCCCAGAACTAGAGTTACAGATGGCCGTGAGCTGTTATGCGGATGCTGTCATGTCATGCGGGTCTTACAGTTCTCTGTAAGAGCAGCCAGTACTCTTAACCACTGAGCCATCTCTCCAGGCTCAAGATTCAAACTTTCAAATCAAAACAAAATCAAATCAATAACACACCTTGCTGAGCCTGGGATGAGAGAAAAAAAAATCACAAACCTCTTTTTGTTTGTTTTTCTTGATTTTTTTGAGACAGGATTTCTCTGTGTAGCTCTGGCTGTCCTGGAACTCACTCTGTAGACCAGGCTGGCCTCGAACTCAGAAATCCGCCTGCCTCTGTCTCCCAAGTGCTGGGATTAAAGGCCTGTGCCACCACTGCCCAGACAAGAAATCACAAACTTGGTTTTGATCCTATCTTTTTGTTTAAGTTTTGATGTGGTCCGTGCAGATTTACATACTAGCGTTGCTTTCCTAAAATACCATCTGTCTCAGGGCTGGAGAGGTGGATCGGCCATTAAAAGTGCTTGCTAGCCGGGCGTTGTGGCGCACGCCTGTAATCCCAGCACTTGGGAGGCAGAGGCAGGTGGATTTGTGAGTTCGAGGCCAGCCTGGTCTACAGAATGAGTTCCAGGACAGCCAGGGCTACACAGAGAAACCCTGTCTCGAAAAACCAAAAAAAAAAAAAAAAAAAAAAATTCAATCTTTTTTTTAAAAGAAGGACTATGGGGGCTGGAGAGATGGCTCAGCAGTTGGGAGCACTGACTGCTCTTCCAGAAGTCCTGAGTTCAATTCCCAGTAACCACATGGTGGCTCACAACCATCTGTAACAGATTCTGGTATGTCTGAAGACAGCTACCATGTACTCATATATACATTAAATAATATCTTTAAAAAAAGAAAAAGAAAAGAGATCTGGGCAGTGGTAGCGCATGCCTTTAATCCTAGCACTTGGGAGGCAGAGGTAGGTGGTTTTCTGAGTTTGAGGCTAGCCTGGTCTACAAAGTGAGTTCCAGGACAGCCAGGGCTACACAGAGAAACCCTGTTACAAACCCCACCCCACCCCCTAAAAAAAGAAGGAGCATAGATTTATTAAAGAAAGTGAGCCCTTCCAGGAGTGGGAGAGGCTGCAGGGAGTGATTCTCTAAAAGCTTTCTCCTAAACCCTTCAGCAGGCACAGCAGGTGGCTTTCCTCTGCAGACCTGCGAAACTCCCCCAGCTGCTCCCCTGCCCTGCCAGTGCAGCTTTCAAGGAACCCAGGGGGGCACCAGTGGAAAGGAAACTCTGGAGGCTCCATGTCATAGATTTTACACACACACACACACACACACACACACACACACAGCATGTTTGTTTAATCATGTTTGACCTGATCAAAGTTTAAAAAGCAAAATTGTTTTCGAGTCGCTAAGTGACCCAGCCTAGCCTCGAACTCACAATCTTCCTGCCTCTTCCGCCAAAGTGCTGTGAATACAGGCATGTGCCACCATACCCAGCAAGCTTCAGAACTGCTAAAAGCAGTGTTGGGGCTTGAGAGATGGCTCAGTTCTGTAAGGTGCCTGACATACAAGCATGAGGTCCTGGGTTCAGATCCTACTCAAAAACAGGGTATAGGAACATGTGTCTGCAAACCCAGACTCAGGCTTGGGGGAGCAGACAAGAGAATCCTTGGAGTTCATTGGCCGACCATCAACTGAGCAGAATTCAGTGAGGAGTCCTATCTCATAAAGCAAGGTGACACATGGTTGAGGAGACCTTACGACTTCTGGTCTTCACATACATGTAAACATGCCTACACACATGCACACACATGTAAACATGCCTGCACATACATGCAAACATGCCGGCACACACATGCAAACATGACTGGGTCTGGTGGCAATAATGTTTGAGCCTGTTTCATGTATATATTTTTGTGGGTTTTGTTTTGTTTTTGTTTTTGTTTTGAGACTTTGTAGCCCTGCCTGTGCTGGAACTCACTATGTAGACCAGGCTAGCCTTGGACTCACAGAGACCTGCCTCTGTCTCAGGGTTAGTATTGGGATTGAGTGGTTAGGATTGCATCATCAGTCGTTTCTGGTAGGGGCTATTGGTTCTTGTCACACCTGAGTGACTCTCATGAATGAGGAAGTAGCGACATAGAATGCCTGAACTACCCGTCAAAGGTCACAGCACCAGGGACCGGTGAAGCCCCGAGGCTCAGCTTCAGAATTCCAGCAGCGGCTGTGCTTTCGGGACAGCTTAGGAAGGGGAAGGTATGACACCTCCGGACAGCTTTTCACTTTAGGAGCGAAGGGCTTGCTACTTCTCCTTTAACTGCTAGCTAGTTCGGAAATCAAATCCCTAGTTCCTAGAGCCCGGGAAGGCTGAATCACAGCCCATAAAAACGTGTTTATCCCAGTGGCCAGAGCACGTCACCCTGTGGAGATGACACGAGGTGTGTTCAGTGTTGAATGAGTGTAGACAGCCTTACGGAGGAGCAAGAGAGTGGGCCTGTTCCAAACGGCAGGATTAGATGGGAGGAGGTAGCCCATGGCTTTACAGCTTTATTGTAGAAAGACGGGGGGGGGGGGGGGAAGGAGAGGTAGGAAGTAGAAACCGGCCATGACACGCGGAGAGAGGGGGAAGGGAATGGGGGAGAGAAAGGTCTAAGAGTGCCGAAACAGAGAGAGAGAAAGAGAGAGAGAGAGAGAGAGAGAGAGAGAGAGAGAGAGAGAAACGAGAAGAGAAGAGAAGAGAAAGAAGAGAAGAGAAGAGAGAAGAGAAGAGAAGAGAAGAGAAGAGAAGAGAAGAGAAGAGAAGAGAAGAGAAGAGAAGAGAAAGAAGAGAAGAGAACAAGAAAGGGAGGAGGGACCAAGCATCTCTCTTTATAGTGGACCGATGGAGTCCAGCCAGGGGCTTGGGATATTGTCTTACGTGACTGATTGTCGCAGGGTTATGGAGTTGAGGGCCTCGTGGTTTATCAGGAGCCTAGTGTCTGGGAACATGGGCAAATGGCCTTCTGTCCCTTGTAGATTAAATCCACTGGGTTGTCGGGGGTTTAAACCTAGCTCAGCCAAGACACAGACTGCCGTCCACGGTCCGAGACAGGAGTGCTGACTTTACAGATGCTTGGTTGGGGTTTGAGTAGGGTGGCCCACCAGTTCATGCTGGATGGAGGCTCCTGCAGCCTGTCGGGGTTGGGTGGGGTGGGGTGAGAGTGGGGGATGGTGGGGGGATGGGACTGGGGTGGGGAGAGTTAGAGGTGGGTTAGGAGAGAAGTTTGTAGAGAAGTCCTCTTTAGGGCTGACCCTCTCAGCTGTCTCAGCTCTTTGACCAATTAGTCATCCCTGCAATTAAATGTTGGCCTGAATCACATGAAGAAGATTCTCGGGCTGGAGAGACAGCTCAGTGGTTAAAAGCACTGACTGCTCTTCCAGAGGTCCTGAGTTCAAATCCCAGCAACCACATGGTGGCTCACAACCATCTGTCAAGGGATCTGATGCCCTCTTCTGGTGTGTCTGAAGACAGCGACAGTGTACTCACATATATAAAATAAATAAGTCTTTATAATATGGCATGTAGAAGGACATTGCAGATAGGTTTTTATATATTTAATTAATAGTAGAAACTATAAAGAAAAAAAAGCAGATAAAAAATAATTTTTGGCCGGCCAGCGGTGCTGCACGCCTTTAATCCCAGCACTTGGGAGGCAGAGGCAGGCGGATTTCTGATTTGAGGCCAACCTGGTCTACAAAGTGAGTTCTAGGAGAGCCAGGGCTACACAGAGAAGCCCTGTCTCGAAAATAACAAAGAAAAAATAAAATAATAATAATGTTAATAATAATAATACTTTTTGAGAGTGATTCTAGCTGTGCAGACCAGAATAGCCTCAAATGCACACGATCTTTCTGCCTTAGCTTTTCAAATGCTTTATTATAGGTCTAAGCTACCATACCACCTAAAAGTAGATTTAAATAAAAACATATAGATAGAGCTGTTGGGGGTGGCATATACCTAAGACTTCAAATAAGAGGTAGGAAGGCCAGGAGTTCAAGGCTAGCCTCAGCTACATAGTGAGTTAAAGACCAGCCTGGACTACATGACACTTTGTCTCAAAACTAAAGCAAACAGAATTTAAAATGTTGGTTGCCAAATAACGGCCGAGGGGTAAACATAGTTTAGAAAGAATGCTCTCAAGTCAGCAGGAGAGATAGTCAGCGTGCCTTGGTGCAGCAAAGAGGGACAAAGTGGAGCCGGGCGGTGGTGGCGCACGCCTTTAATCCCAGCACTTGGGAGGCAGAGGCAGGTGGATTTCTGAGTTCGAGGCCAGCCTGGTCTACAGAGTGAGTTCCAGGACAGCCGGAGCTATACAGAGAAACCCTGTCTCCAAAAACCAAAAAAAAAAAAAAAAAAAAAAAAAAAAAAGAGGGACAAAGTGGAGACAGGCTGTGAGAAAGTAAATAGACAGCTTGTGAGGATACTGGCAAGTCTGGGACAAGGGCGGGGCCAGCGAGGGTGGGGCCAGCGAGGGCAGGGCTAGCGAGGCTGGTGTAAAATCTCCTTATAGTCGGGGTGGGACAAGTACAGGTGGATTCTGAGGTGAATGCCCTTGAAATTTGTAAATAGCCAGAGCCTTTCTGGAGAGCAGAGTGATCATATTTCACATGTACAATGTCTTTCAGACAGTGGTTGCATTCTCTCTCTCTCTCTCTCTCTCTCTCTCTCTTTTTTTCCCGACACAGGGTTTCTCTGTGTAGCCCTGGCTGTCCTGGAATTCACTCTGTAGACCAAGCTGGCCTAGAACTCAGGAATCTGCCTGCCTCTGCCTCCCAAGTGCTGGGATCAAAGGCATGTGTCACCACTGCCAAGCAGGTGGTTGCATTTTAAAAACCTTTATTGTTTTATTTTTTAATGACTTATTTGTTCTTATTTTACAAGCATTGGTGTTCTGCCTACATGTGTGTCTGTGCAAGGGCGTCAGATCCCCTGGAATTGGCATTACAGATGGTTGTGAGCTGCCGTGTGAGAGGGTGCTGGGAATTGAACCCTGGTCCTCTGGAAGGGCAGCCGCTACTCTTACCCACCGAGTCTCTCCAGCCCCAGTGGTTGCATTTTTCGAAGTTGATCTGGAGCAGTGATTAAATGAGGGGGCCAGAAAGACATCCAGGACAGCTGCTTGAAGGGTCAGAAAATAAGAAAGGAAGCCAGACGGGATGGCTCGCTCCTGCAGCTCCAGCGCTTGGGAACTGAGGCAGGAGGATGGATGTCTATAGTCCAGGTCTGTCCCGGTCTGTCTGGACTAACTAGTGAGACTATGTCTCAAAACAAAGCAAACAAATGAAAGGGGGCGTGGAGAGAGAGGGACAGAGAGACAGAGAAAGACAGACAGACAGACAGACAGACAGACAGGAGGCAGAGTGCCTGTCCAGCATGCAGGAAGCCCTGGGTCTCTTCCCAGCTCTCACCAGGAAGCCCTGGTCCAGCATGCCTGTAGTCCTGGCACTTAGGAGGCAGAGGCAGTAGGGCCAGACCTTCAGGGCCATTCTCACCTTGGCACCAAGTCAGAGGCCAATCTGCCCCATGAGTTCTGAGCAGACTCCAGGTGGAGGAGAGAGGGCTTGTTTGCTGGCCACACCTCCTTCTTACCCTGGCTTCTGACTTGAGACTTCTCTCCGGTTCTGCCCTGGCCTGACTGTTATTCATCAACCAGGCAGTAGATGGAAGAACTCTGGCTTCCATAGCTCTGGGGCCTCTGATTTCAAGGAGTGTCACTTTGATCCTCTTCTGTGTGACCTGGGGAGATACTTTCTCACCTAAAGAATGGAGGGAGAGGGAGAGAGACAGAGACAGAGATCCAGAGAGATAGAGACAGAGACACCAAGAGATAGAAACAGAGAAATAGAGAAATAGAGAGACATAAGACAGAGACAGAGGCAAAGAGACAGAGACAGAGAGACAGACAGACAGAGAGGAAGATGGAGCTGTATGTAGTTTGTCTAGTTTGGGACTAAGGACACTCATTCAAACTTTCTGACTGGGCGTGTCATCATTTCCAGTGGGCGTATGTAGCAGGGTTGAGCCAGCACTGGTCTTCGGCAGGCACACACCTGGCTCTCGGGGCACTGGATTCTAGCTCTGATGTGACAGATGTGAAGAACAGCACATTCCTTAAAGGACTGCTTCAGCTGAAGTGGTCAGAACTGCTCTCTTCTGATCGCCCAGACACAGAGCTCTGTAGAATGGGACTAAGAACAGACACAGGGGGCTGGAGAGATGGCTCAGCGGTTAAGAGCACCGACTGCTCTTCCAGAGGTCCTGAGTTCAAATCCCAGCAACCGCATGGTGGCTCACAACCATCTGTAATGAGATCAGATGCCCCCTTCTGGTGTGTCTGAAAACAGCTACAGTGTACCTAAATGTAATAAATAAATAAATCTTAAAAAAAAAAAAAAAAAAAAAAAAGGAGGAACGGACACAACACAGCTCACTCTTGTAAACCTCCAAGTGCATCAGAGTCACAAGGAACCTGGCTAGGGCTGTGAGGTCTGAGAGATCTGAAGTAAGAGTTGAGAAGTGGGCTGTGCCCTGGGCGCTTGTCATTGTGTAAGAACAAGCTAAGGCTACACCTCAGAGGCACGCACCTGCATAGGGTGCCTGTGGCCCCGGGCTCTCTCCCCTGTTACGCATGCTTCCTTCACCATCTTCCTCTGCAGTGGATGTTGCTGAAATAGAAGACTGGACCATCACAGCTCCTCTCCGCTCCGCTCCCCTTCCCTCCCCTCCCCTCCCCCGGCCTCAGTATCCTTATCTGTTCTGCCAGATGTGTTTTGGTCTCACCATCTCCAGGTTTGGAGGTCTAGCCTTGGCAGAAGAAAGACCTGGAATCCTGCTGCGTTCATCTCTGGGATCCTAAAGCAGAGAGCCACACATGCTCACAGCCCAGTGAGCCGTCCCTTCCCAGCCCCGTCTGTCCAGCATCCCAGAACAGCAGTGAGCTAGCTGGCTGGCCGGGATGGCCCTGTCCTGTGCCTTTGGCCCACGATGGCCCAGAGAACGGTCCTCCCCTCTGCTGGGGTGCAGCAAGCTGCGGGGTGGGGTGGTGGTGGAGGGGGAGGCTCATCTCCAGCTGGCTTGTGTCTATGAACCCCTCCCTCCCCCCAGGCCTGTCCACAGGACCTTGGGATCAGCCAGAGAAGTCAGGCTGCTCACTAGAGCGAGGTTCTTTGGCCGGACTGAGTCCTGCTCCTGAAGCACAATGCCCAGCCCCACCCCTTGTTCGGTGCCCCCTCCACTGCCGAAGACTTTGACCTTGTGTTCCAGTGCTAGCTGGTGGGCAGAGGGCTGAAGTCAACACAGCCAGACCGTCGGGAGCTTTCCTGTAGGGGGAACAGGAACCTGCACCCCCAGGCCATTTTTCTCCGGATACCTGGCACCGGTGGTAAGTAAAGATATATGCTTGAGCAGAGTCGGGGACAGAAACAACACAGTTGTTGGGATCCGAGGACTTCTCCAGAGTCCTCTCCATGTCAACAATCCGGGCTCAACATCAGCGTCTGAGATTGGTGACCCATAAAAGGAGAGACTTGGGAACACGTCCCCCTGAGAGATGATGACGCTGTACCTCCTTGGCGTACTCGTCAGAAAGGAACAGCAGGTTCAGAACTTCACCACTCCAGGCCTCAGCTTCCCCCATCTGGAACACGGAATCTTTGAACAAAGTTTTAGTTTTTTAATTGTTATGCTATTGATTGATTGATTGATTTGGTATGGGGCGGGAAGGCATACATGCCACCCTCTGCAGGTGGGGATCAAAGGGCAACTTTGGGGACCGAGTTCTCTCCTTAAACCGTGGGGATCTCAGGAACAGAACTCAGCTTGCCAGGTTGGTGGCAGGCACCTTTACAGCTGAGACATCTTGAAGTCCCTGGATGTGGGACCTTGACTCATCTCACAGGCTGAATTTGAGGATTAAAATGGATGGGCCGGGCAGTGGTGGCGCATGCCTTTGATCCCAGCACTTGGGAGGCAGAGGTAGGTGGATTTCTGAGTTCAAGGCCAGCCTGGTCTACAGAGTGAGTTCCAGGACAGCCAGGGCTACACAGAGAAATCCTGTCTCAGGGAAAAAAAAAAAAAATCAATGACTAGACACGGCCCAGCTCTCAGCTGTACCTAATAATCACTCCCTAAACCATCTTTATTATTAAGCTGGGGAGGGGGCTTGATTATCAATGTCTCATAACTGCTATCCCAATTTAAAGATAAACCGGGACTATTAAGTGCACAAGGTACAGCCCCAGGCCCGTGGAGCCTGCAGAACTGCCTTGGCTTATCTCCGGCCTCCTCATCACGGCCTTCTGGTCTCACTGGTCCTTCGTGTTCTCCATTAAGTGCACGTGACAGTCAGAGGCACAAGCTGCCTCCTCTGACTGCTCTCTAGGGGACAAAGGTTATAAGCAGAGAGACAAAGAGAGAAGCCAGCGCCGGCCACGGCTGCTGTGAGGTACATTCGGGCGGCATTGGGCGAGATCTGGATTCCCACACCGGCAGGGTGGTCTCGGCTTCAACTTCTGTGCCTGGCTCGGGCTGATGGCGAAGGCCGTCTCTATCAGAGATGCGGAGCTGGGAGGGGGAGGGTTGCGTTGTCTCCATTGCATTTTGTGTCTTAGTGATGAGAGCCTGAGTCCAAACAGGCTCTCCCGTCTCATGCTTATGTTGACTATAATCTCTCTGTCTGTCTGTCTCTCTCCGTCTGTCTCTCTCTATCTTTGTGTCTCTGACTCTCTCTGTCTCCGTCTGTCTCTGTCTCTCTGTCTCTCTCATTTTCTCTCTCCCATCTGTCTGCCTGTCTGTCTGTCTGTCTGTCTGTCTCCCTCTCTGATGAACACAATAACTTCTCTGGCACATCTTCCAGGATACACGTTCCAAGCACGCTTGATTAGAATAACTGGCCATAAAGCAGAATTGCACCACTAACACCAAAGTATCAGCAACCGCAAGGAAACGGTTGACTTAATGACAGAGCTATGTACTCGCAGGCCCAGGAGTTCACTAGTGCATGCGTGAATGATCTTACCCGAGGCTAGACCATGGCTTCTGTGGTCTGGCTCGTGCTCCTAATGAGGACCACATGCCTTTGTACTTTACTTTAACAACAGCTACTCTTGTCAGTGTCTACTGTAGGGCTCAGCGTCTTTCCTCTCCAATCCTGTCCCACTGGCAGTCCTACATGGTGCATTTAGGCTTCGAAACAGCAGGACTCTCAAGCACAGGCTGCCGGTCTTCCCCCGCCTCATTCCCTGGTCTTCTTTCCTTCCTTTCTTTCTTTCAGATTTATTTATATAATGTATATGACTATACTGTAGTTGTCTTCAGACACCCCAGAGGGCATCAGATCTCATTATGGATGGTTGTGAGCCACCATGTGGTTGCTGGGATTTGAACTCAGGACCTCTGGAAGAGCAGTCAGTGCTCTAACCGCTGAGCCATCTCTCCAGCCCCATCCTTGGGTTTTTCAAATCATGTGACTAATGTGAACACAGGGCACCACAGTCGGGCTAGCCTGGGCTCTGCTTTTCTCCAACAGGTTGTCTTGGGTCACAACCTCAGTTGCCTCCATTGAAAATGGGTATGTCTCCTCTAGGGTTGTTACAAAGATCTCAATAGGTTGTGTGTTGATAGTTCACACACACACACACACACACACACACACAAGCACATGCACAGACATACAGAGGGACACACAAGCACACATACAGATAGATATCTACATAGGCATGCACACAGAGACAGACACACACACATGTACAGGCACATACACACAGAGGAAGACACAACCACACATACAGATATACACACACACACATACACAGACCTATGCACACACAGAGGGACACACACAAACACATATACAGATATATAAACATACACATGCACACAGACAGACACACACAGAGGGACACATAAGCACACATACAATATATAGATATACATACAGGCAGGAACACAGAGACAGACAGACAGACACACAGACACACACACAGAGGGACACACACACAAACACATATAGAGATATATAAACATACACATACACACAGACACACACACATGCACAGACACACACAGAGGGACACATAAGCACACATACAGATACATAAATATACATACAGGCACGAATACAGAGACAGACACACACACACACACAAACACACACACAGCTGGAAGCCATGCAGCTGCGGTCTCCCCTCACAGAGCCTATTCTTTCCCCGCGGCGGCGGTGGCTCAGGTTCTGTCGCCGTTCCTCTCTCCTGTCTGCTCAGGGACGTCTAGTCCTCCGCTCGCCTCTCTCGGCCCCTCCCAGCTGGTTCCTAAGCCAGCAGCTCTGGGTGTGTTCTCCCACGGCCAAGCTTTGATCCCAAGTTTCTTCTTTGTCCTTTTTTTTCCCCCTTTCACTTTTGAGGCAGGAAGTTACTATGTAACCTCTGGCCTTGAACAAGCAATCCTCCTGCCTCAGCCTTTTGAGTGCTAAGATCACAATTGTGCCCCCCAGGCCTGCTTCATGGGTCTCCCGCCCCCTCCTTCTTCCTTCCCCTCTCCCTTTCCCCTTTTCTTTTTGTTTGTCTTATTTTGTTTCTGTTTTGTTTTGTTTTTGTTTTTTCGAGACAAGGTTTCTCTGTGTAACCCTGGCTGTTCTGGAACTCACTCTGTAGACCAGGCTGGCCTCGAACTCAGAAATCTGCCTGCCTCTGCCTCCCAAGTGCTGGGATTACAGGCGTGCGCCACCACCGCCCGGCTCCCCTTATCTTTTTGAGACATGGAGTTGCTATGATGCCCAGACTGACTAGGAACTGCCTCAGCGTCCTGAGTTCTCAGATTACAGATGTCTTTCCCTATCTAGACCCCCCCAAGCCCCATCAGCTCTCCCCCACCCCACCCTTGTCCTTTCCTGGGTCCCTCAGTGGTGTGAGTGTGGGAACAGCATCAGTGAGAGCAGACATAGGCTCTCTCTCCAGCTCCCGTCATGACCTCAGCTGACGCGTCTCTCTGGTTGCCTCGGCCGTCCTCCCACAGAGCGTGTGTGTGTGTGTGTGTGTGTGTGTGTGTGTGTGTGCCGGAGGGGGGGACAAGGCACTTTCGCACGTGTGCGGGTGGCAGATAGGCAGGCAAGGGTCACACAGAGCCGCTCCTCTGGCTTCAGGCAGCTCCCTTGGCTCGAACACTGAAAAAGCACACCCCGGGAGGGCGCGCCCTAACCCTGGGCAGGCTGGGAGCTACTCTCTCTTGGAGTCCAATGACTGGGCCAGGCTCACACGGTCAGTGTGTCAGAGATAGGCTAAGCTGAGCCTGTCTGACCTGCTAAACAAGCACACTATGAGCTTCTAATATTGTGTACTATGAACTGTGTATTGTGTACTGAGTACTTAGTACTTGTACAGTATACTGGGTACTTGTGCTGGGTATTATGTGCTGTATACTGTGCACTTGTACTGGGTAGTACTTTGTGCTCTGTACTGAGTACTTGTACTGGGTACTGTGTTCTGTGTACAGAGTGCTTATACTATTATATACTGTGTACTGTGTACTTAGTACTTGTACTGGGTACTATGTTCTGTGTACAGAGTACTTATACTGTATACTGTGCTCTGTGTACTTGTATACTTAGTACTTATACTGGGTACTGTGTGCTGTGGACTGAGTATTTATTCTGTATACTGTGCACTGTGTACTTGGGTACTTAGTACTTGTACTATTATATACTGTGTGCTGTGTACTGAGCACTTGTACTGTATAAACTGTGTGCTTGGTAGTGAGTGCTGGGTACTTGTACTGGGCACTGGCTACCATGTACTGAAGGCCTTCCAGGCGCCATCACAGAAACCACCTGCAGAGCTTGGCAGTGAGTCCCCAGGACAGCTGAGGAGACTGGAGCTGCTCCTGGTTTACTAATGAAGTGGTCTTGTCTCCGGGGTGGGGGATGGGGGGATGGGGAGGGAGAAGGGGGATGGGAGGGGCTGTTCCCTAACCCCCCCAGCACCCTCGCACAGGCTTCAAGCAGCCACCTTCTGTTTATGGACTCGGTACCAATTTGGCGTCTGCCACCCCAGCAGAGTCCAGCTCTCGTGGCCCGCCGCCACCCCCGCTTTGCAAAACTAGGCCGTATTGAGAATGATCCGGCTGTTCAGGGCCCCAGGCCCATGTTGCCAGGAGCTGGGGTCTGAGGGAGGCCAGCCGAGTGTAGAGGGGGCAAGAGTTTGGCCCTTCCGGACACACACAGTCTCCTTGTTCTGCCTCTCGGGAGCTTTCTGAATAGAGCAAGGTCAAAAGCGGGGAGGCCTAAACATCTGAAGGTGTGGTCAGCTCAGCCAGCCAAGGCAGGCCTACTCTTCAGCCTGAAGAGCAAGTTCTGAGGGCAAACCCTGTGTCAGACATGCTCGAAGCCGCATTGGCTAGCTGGCCGCATGGCGCATGGTAGGGATGCCGTAAATGTGTGCAGAATTCATTTGGAGTTCAATTCCAACACCAACACTTACTGGAGATGTGTGTGAGACACTTTTCCTTTCTGAGCCTCAGTTTCCTTGTCTGTAAAATGGGACTAAAAACAGCAGCCCTGACCTCAGAAGGACACCAGAGGCTTAGGGGTAAGGATATGTGATGCTGTAGTTCTGGCACAGGAGCACAGTAGGTGTTCGGCCACTGGTGTCACACTGTGCACCCCTGAGGTATGTCTCAGCCGCAGCTCAGGGAGCATGCTACCAGGGCTGGCAGCTGGCCAGGTGAAGCTCTGCTATGCGAACCCAGTACTTCCTGACCACCAGACTACCCTGAAAACCGTGGCTGTGATGACCACCGTGGTGGGGCACCCAGGGAGCTGCCTCGATTATCAGCGGAGTGACCTTAGGCGCCTGATTCGCCTCTGCACACCTCCATGCTGCTCCTTGTTTGCTGGGAGCACTGGGCATGGGAAGACCGCTCAGCAGTTAAGAGCATGGTCTGCTCTTCCAGATGACCCGGTTCAGGTCAGGGCTGCCTGCCATCTGTGAGCCCAGCTCTGGGAGTTACAGGGGTCCTATTCTTGCCTCTGCCTGCACCCTGCACTGAGGTGCAAACACACACACACACACACACACACACATACACACACGCTCACACACACACATGCATGCTCACACACGTTCACACACACACTCTCACACACACACACACTCACACACGCTCACACACACGCTCACACACACACACGCTCACACATACACATGCTCTCACACACATGCTCTCTCTCTCACACACACACACACACTCACGCACACACACTCACAAACACTCACACGCACGCGCGCACACACACACACACACGCTCACACACACACTCACAAACACTCACACGCACACACACACACACACACACGCTCACACACACACTCACACGCACACACATGCTCACACACACATGTAGACATATAAAAAATGAAGTAGACCTTGAAAGAGAATCAGATGACTACCTCTTACATTCTAGAGTCTTGGCTCTTGATCGTCACCGATGGGATGGGAGGGCCTCGGCAGTGTATGGTACCTCCTAAGTCTCCAGGAGCCCATGGCGATGGTGGTGATGACGAGGACCCTCCATCTTCTCTCTTGCAGGCTGGCGTGATGCGTGTGGCCGTGATCGGAGCGGGAGTCATCGGGCTGTCCACGGCCCTCTGCATCCACGAGCGTTACCACCCGACACAGCCGCTGCACATGAAGATCTATGCAGATTGCTTCACGCCGCTCACCACGAGCGACGTGGCAGCGGGCTTCTGGCAGCCTTATCTCTCCGACCCCATCAACCCGCAGGAAGTGTGAGTGGGGGTTCCGTGAGGTAGTCTGGGGGCCCACGGAGATGAGACACAGAGGGAGCCACTCACTACAGCCTTCACCACCAAGGACGAGTCCCTCGTGGAAGCCTTGATCTGGTGTGGGCATGTGCTCTAGAGCTTTTGGGTAGAGGGGGTGGGTTATAAGCTTGAGGTCATCTTCGGCTATATAACAAGACTAAGATTAAAAAATAACCAGTCGCCGGGCGTGGTGGTGCATGCCTGTAATCCCAGCACTTGGGAGGCAGAGGCAGGCGGATTTCTGAGTTCGAGGCCAGCCTGGTCTACAGAGTGAGTTCCAGGACAGCCAGGACTACACAGAGAAACCCTGTCTCGAAAAACCAAAAACAAACAAACAAACAAACAAAAAAAACCAGTCAATCCCAGCACTCAGGAAACAGAGGCATGGAGACTCACTGCATGTTGGAGACTAACCTGGTCTACATGGCAAGTTTTGGGCTAGCCAAGACTACATAGAGAGACTGTATTTTTTTTTAAAAAAAATTTATTTATTTATTTTATGTATATAAGTACCCTATTTGTATGTACACTTACACACTAGAAGAAAGAATCAGATCCCATTATAGATGGTTGTAAGCTACCATGTGGATGCTGGGATTTGAACTCAGACCTCTGGAAGAACAGACAGTGCTCTTAACTGCTGAGCCATCTCTGCAGCCCCCTGTATTTTTTTTAAAGTAAACACATAAGGAAAGATGAAGAAAATAATTAAGAAAATAATAAACTGGGTGCCACACCCAACTGTGGTCCCAGATTCCACAGACGCCATCTTGATCCCATCACCGCAATTGTTGAGCCAAATCTGAAACAAGCTTTGTTATTTTTGTTTGTTTGGTTGGTTAGTTGGTTTTTTCGAGACAGGGTTTCTCTGTATAGCCCTGGTTGTCCTGGAACTCACTCTGTAAGACCAGGCTGGCCTCGAACTCAGAAATCCACCTGCCTCTGCCTCCCAAGTGCTGGGATTACAGGCGTGCTCCACCACTGCCCGGCTTGTTGTTTTGTTTTTTGAGACAGGGTTTCTCTGTATAGCCCTGGCTGTCCTGGAACTCACTCTGTAGACCAGGCTGGCCTCGAACTCAGAAATCCACCTGCCTCTGCCTCCCAAGTGCTGGGATTACAGGCGTGGGCCACCACCTGGCAAGCTTTGTTAAATACTGACAACGGCCAGGTCCACACCTGGGACACCCAGGGAACGGCCATACATGCCTGACACACTTCCTGCCCACATGCCTCCCAGCGACATATGACCAAGCCTATCCCGTGCAGTTGGGGCAGCCGACCTTGTTGACAGACGTGAAAGCGCCTGGCTCGTTATCTCCCATGAGCACAGCATTCCAGGAAGTCATCTAACTCGGGGCCAGTGGCGCTTACAGGTTAGGGGCGTTTTTGTTTTAGGGATCTCGTGGGCACAGGTAACACAGAACCTCAGCTCTCCGGGGCATCACTAAAGCTCATCTCTGACATCAGAGCAAGCAGAGGCTGGAGAAATGGCTCGGAAGGTAAAATACAACCTCTGCCACTCGAGTCTGACCACCAGAGTCCAGATCCCCAGGACCCACATTAAAGCCAGATGCAGTAACTCACATCAGTAATCCCAGGCTGGCCTTGCTGGGGGATGTTGAGAAATGTTGAAAGCTCACAGCCCTCACACAGCAGCAATAGCAAGCAAGGTAGAGAGGTGAGAGCCAGCGCCTAAGGCTGGACTCTGACCTTCCCACGGCGGCCACAGTAGGTGCGCGTGTGTGAGCATACACACACGGAAAATAAACACTGCTGAGGACTGTGGATGGCCCGTTCTATGGTGAATCCCAGGCATGGGGGCCTGTGGTTTGCGGTTCTTCCATAAGGTGGGGTGGCTCTTAGTCCCACAGCACCGACGAATCCAGAGAGGCTCAGAGCCAGGGGTTGATGAGGCTGACTGACCAGGACACAGAAGGTCACAATGTGTGTTTGATGACATCGTGCGACTGAGCATAGTTTGTTCACATCAACCATGACTGTGATGAGCTTGCTTCCAAGGTTCCTTTATTTTATTTTTGAGACAGAGTCTCACCATGTAGCCCTGGATCCTGCTGTGTGGATTATTAGGTGGATTATTAGGCTGGCAAACTCACAAAGATCCGGCTGCCTCTACCTCCTAGGATTTTAATGGTGTCTGCCTTGATGTTAGCGTCTTGAGGACCAGTAACTAGAGAGAAGGCACCAGTCCCAGAGGCTTCAGACGGCACATACTGGATAGCTCTGCCTGGCTGGAGGGAAGCCTGTGAGGTGGGCTCCTGGGGAGATGCTCAGTTCCGGGCTTGACCAGTTCAAAGCCAGGTCAAGGCTTTGCAGTGTGAGCCCAGTCCCCAGGTCCCAGTCAAGGGTGCACAATGGGGGTGCTTTCCCTCTGGGAAGCCAGGTGTGGGAGAGCTGTTAGGAGCACTGTAGGAGTGAACACAGTAGATGTCTAAGGGTGACACATGTCCCTGTCAGCGTCACCACAATGCTACACAAATTGGCATTCCGAGCAATTCTACCCAGGGTGTTTAGTGACCAAGACTCTGGTACCATTTTGGTTTAAAATAAGTTTGGAGTCACAAAGAACGGGACCAATGTTCTAAGCGAAGTGTCTGGACAAAGCTAACTTTAATCTTTTTTTTTTAATTTATTTATTTATTATATGTAAATACACAGTAGCTATTTTCAGACACTTTTTCTTCTCCCTCCGGGCCTGCTTTCTCACTGTAGCTGTCTTCAGACACTCCAGAAGAGGGCATCAGATCTCACTCTGGATGGTTGTGAGCCACCATGTAGTTGCTGGGATTTGAACTTACGACCTTCTTCGGAAGAGCAGTCGGCGCTCTTAACCACTGAGCCATCTCTCCAGCCCCCCTAACTTTAATCTTGATTGAGAAGTTGTACTCAAGGGCTGGAGAGATGGCTCAGTGGTTAAGAGCACTGGCTGCTCTTCCAGAGGTCCTGAGTTCAAATCCCAGCACCCACATGGTGGCTCACAACCATCTGTGATGGGATCTGATGCCCACTTCTGGTGTGTCAGAAGACTGCAACAGTGTACTCACATTTATAAAATAAATAAATATTTAAAAAATATTATCAAGGGGCTGGAGAGATGGCTTAAGTGGTTAAGAGCACTGACTGCTCTTCCGAAGGTCCTGAGTTCAAATCCCAGCACCCACATAGTGGCTCACAACCATCTGTAATGAGATCTGATGCCCTCTTCTGGAGTGTCTGAAGACAGCTACAGTGTACTCACATACATAAAAATATTATCAAATACTCTATTTAAAAAAAGAAGTTGTACTCAGAATAGCAAACACAGAGCTAGGAAATATATTCTGTTTTTGTCCTAACTCAGATAGTGACTGTGTCTTTCCCCCACTGACTGGGGTCTGACCCCTTACTCTTTTTATTTTCTCAAGACAGGGTTTCTCTGAGTAGCCTTAGTTGTCCTGGAATCCGCTCTTTAGACCAGGCTGGTCTTGAACTACAGAGCTATGCCTGGCTCTGCAGAGTGGTAGGATTTGACTGGGTAGTCTGAAAAAGAATCGGTGCACAGGGAGTGAAGGAAGACGGTGAGGAGTCTCAGCTCCAGATCGTCGACGTCTTAGAAACAGCAGAGAGTCTTTGTGTAACAGAGATTTCACTGTGTGTGGTGTGTGCGTGCGTGTGTGTGTGTGTGTGTGTGTGTGCGCGCGCGCGTGTGCGTGCATGCGTTAATACAGTTACACAAGGTCTTACCAGGCAGAAGACTTTAATCCCTCGATGTAAACTCAGGTTTTGTAGTAATCAGTAGGAGAGCGTCAAGTGTGCTGTCTCTTACACTTCCAGGGAGTGGAACCAGCAAACGTTCGACTACCTGCTGAGCTGCCTGCATTCTCCAAACGCTGAGAAAATGGGCCTGGCCCTGATCTCAGGCTACAACCTCTTCCGAGACGAAGTTCCGGTGAGCTAAGAGTCCTTGCCCAGGAGGTGTATAAACAAGCCACGGTGCAGAGAAACCGCAGAACTAGACCATTCTGTGGGTAGAAAGAGAGGCTTATCAGGGAGCAAGTCATCAAGACTACTATGCCGGGGGTGGGAGGGTAATGGGAGACAGAGAGAAGGGTGAGAGATTGTCTGGACTGACAGGAACTAGGTGTCCTTGCCCAAGGTAGTTGACCCATGAGGAAAGGTTAAGAGATGCTCTTGGAGACTGTCTCAGTCAGGGTTTCTATTCCTGCACAAACATCACGACCAAGAAGCAAGCTGGGGAGGAAAGGGTTTATCCAGCTTACACTTCCACACTGCTGTTCATCACCAAAGGAAGTCAGGACAAGAACTCAAGCAGGTCAGGAAGCAGGAGCTGATGCAGAGGCCATGGAGGGATGTCTTTTACTGGCTTGCTTCCCCTGGCTTGCTCAGCCTGCTCTCTTATAGAACCCAAGACCACCAGCCCAGGGATGGCCCCGCCCACAATGGGCCCACCACCCTGGATCACTGAGAAACTGCCCCACAGCTGGATCTCATGGAGGCACTTCCCCAACTGAAGCTCCTTTCTCTGGGTTAGCTCCAGCCTGGGTCAAGTCGACACACAGAACCAGCCAGTACAAGGATGAAGGGTGGTTCCTGTTCTGCTTTTCTGATGCTCAGAAAATAGCAATCCTTCTGTTTAGGATAATGTTACTGACACTGCCATTTGGATATGGGGCATAGATAGAGCTGGAGCCCTGAGCTGGACGAGTGCTCAGAGGTCACAGACTATGGGTCCAGATTAGTCTGTCTTCTGTCCGTCTGTCTGTCCATCCATCCATCCATCCATCCATCCATCCATCCATCCATCTATCCACCCATCCATCCATTCATCTATCCATCTACCTATTATATCTATCATCTATCTATCTATGTACCTATGTACCTATCTATGTACCTATGTATCTATCATCTATCAATCATATATAGCTATCATCTATCTATCTATATATTATCTATCATCTATCAATCATATACATATCTATCTATCTATCTATCTATCTATCTATCTATCATTTATCATCTGTCTACCAACTATCTATCTATCTATCTATCTATCTACCCACCCACCCACCCATCCATCCATGCGTGTATCCATCCATCTATCCATCTACCTATTCTAGCATATATGTATCTATCTATGTATCTATCATCTATCGATCATATACATATCTATCTATCTATCTATCTATCTATCTATCTATCTATCTTGGTGGAGTTGAGGGTCATGCTTTGCATGTCTTAAGCAAGTGTCTTGCCACGGAGCTATGCCCCAGCCTCAGGTCCACTGAGACTGCTGTCTCTACCCCACTCCTGGTCCTACTCTTATAAGTGAAGGGAATAGACCTGAGCCTGACTGCGTGAGTTCAGATCTCAGCCCTCCCTGCTAGCCATGAGATCCAGACAAATTTCTTGACCTCTCTCAGGTCATCTGGCCTGTCTGTAAGGATGCACACAGCACCCACCCCAGTGGCTGGTTGGGAAGGTGAAACAACAGAGCCAGAGAAACAAAGGCCGCAGGTAGTGTCTGCCGCAAGCCAGCATCCTCTGAGTCTCCGTTCTTCTGATGATCGAGTCCACCTGGCCCTGTGAGCCTGTCTCCGCTTCCTCCTCAGGACCCATTCTGGAGAAACACAGTTCTCGGATTCCGGAAGCTGACCCCCAGAGAGATGGACATGTTCCCTGATTATGGGTAAGATTCCTGTCGAGAGAAAGAAAAAGAGAGAGAGAGAGAGAGAGAGAGAGAGAGAGAGAGAGAAGAAGAGGAGGAGGAGGAGGAGGAGGAGGAGGAGGAGGAGGAGGAGAAGGAGGAGGAGGAGGAGGGGGAGGGGGAGGGGGAGAGGGAGGAGGAGAGGAGAGGAGAGGAAGGGGAAAGGACATGACTGCTCCTAGGTGTAGTGGAGTGCTCAGAGGTCACAGACTTATGGGTCCAAATTAGTTTATCTATCTATCTATCTATCTATCTATCTATCTATCTATCTATCTATCATCTATCATTTATCTATCATCTATCTGTCTACCAACTATCTACCCATCTATCTGTCATCTATCATCTGTCTGTCTGTCTATGTATCTATCAATCATTTATTTATCATCTATGATAGATATCTATGTTTACTGGCAAGACAAAGGAGAGACTAGCACAGACAGAGACATCCGGGAGAGTCCAGAGTGGACAAGGCCAGAATGAGCTGGGTCCTGCGAGGAGAGGGGGGAGGGGAACTGAAAACAGAGAGAGGGGACCAGGTGCAACAGTCAGGAGACCAAAGATATAGAAGAGGCGAGTAACCGGAATGGTTGGATTATACAGGAAAGGGCTTGCCAGACCTATGGGCTGAGAGTTCAGGGTACAGGGCAGGGTATGCCAGCCACACCCTTTAATAGGTAGGGACGGAGGGATGCTGGGAGAACCTGGAGGCCAGGACTGCGTTGCTATGACCTGGTCTCTGCCATTCGCACCAGGGTCTGAGACTTGACGCCTGTCATGTGCAAAGACACTGGGGCATGACAATTCAGCTAGAACTGTGTAAAAGGCAGCAAGGATGGGAACTCCAATCTCTCATCCCGTGTCTGTCCTGGAGCCCCCGGTACCCTGTCCTTCTGATGCTTCCTGGGGTTCCAGGTGCCCTGGGCTTTGGGAAGAAAGACCAAGCAGCTTTGCACACTAGACACAGCTGCCTGTGAGGAAGGACTTGCTTTAGCTGATGAGGTGTTTGCCACGGCAGCTCATGTCACTATCCAGCAATGAGAGGGGCAACGGGGTCCCACCGTGGCCTCTGAAGGAAGCACCCATTGGTTTAAGGATCCTTCCCTAGGACTCCCCTTCAAATCCCATCCGCTCTCCTCACAGCCCCCTCAGAGACCGAGCCTGTGCCTATGGCCCCTGAGGGACGTTCAGCATTTAAACCATAGCCCTCCGTGTTGCTAACCTGCTCTCTCAGATGAGGAAACGGAACTCCAGAGAGGCTGAGTGACTCCCCAGGGCCCCATGGCCACCATGTGACCAAGCTCAACCCGTGTGCTCCTCTCCTGACCCCCATGCCCTCAACCACACATCCAGCTTCTACTTGCGTATCCCAGGATGCCGTGGTTTGATAGAAAAATTTCTCCTTTCATTGAGCAATGTGGGATAACCCTCGCTGTTACCCCACAAATGCCAGTAGTGACTCAGCTCTATCCATTTTGGGAACTCAGAATAACACCAAGGCGATCTTCAAACAGCAGATTCTGACCGTTTGTTGTTGTTTTCCCCGCTCTGACTCTAGCTACGGCTGGTTCAACAC
The DNA here is from genome assembly GCA_964023405.1 of Apodemus agrarius. Taxonomy (NCBI): domain Eukaryota; kingdom Metazoa; phylum Chordata; class Mammalia; order Rodentia; family Muridae; genus Apodemus; species Apodemus agrarius. The sequence continues at coordinate 4,131,516 of OZ030028.1, forward strand.
GAGCCTCCTTCTTGAGGGGAAGAGCTATCTCCCATGGCTGACTGAGAGGTAAGACCGTAACCTTCCTTTGAGAAGGAAACGTCCCAGTGACCAAGCCCATGAAAGAGTAGTAGACAAGCTCCAAGCTGAAGATCTTGGGGTGCTGCGGGGAGCTGTCCCTGGTCCTGATCGCCACTGTGTGCAGAAGCCGTGGCTCTGCATTCTGCAGAGCGCCAACCCACCTTGCAGACCTCCGTTGTTAGACTTCTTAGCGACTTCGCGCAAGGCATCATGGTCGTACAATAGTTTAAATTGGGTTGAGATGCTCTTCTAGATCTATTTGCATGGTATGCATAGATGATCTTTAAGATGTTTCTCGCCCTTTCCTTTTTCTTGTCTAACTGCTCTCGCCAGCATCCCTAGAACAATGTTAAGCGATACAGGCAAGAACGGATGTCCCCGTCTTACTGTTGACATTTTAATGTAGATCTTGTAGAGTTCCACATCAGTGAACATTAGCGTGGGGACCCCATGCATTTAGAGTAAAGGAGACTTTATATGTTCGCTATATTTTATAAAGATTTTTAAAAACTGAAATGAATGGAGATTTTGTAGTCTGGGAAGACTTTCTCAAATATGGCCTTCAGGATCCTATTCTGAATTTTCTGACTCAGAACACCCAGGGCAAAGGTCCAGATTTTTTTCTTTGTCTTTGTCTTTTTTGAGACTACATAACCCTGGGTGGCCTGGAACTCAGATCCACTATCCCTGCTTCCCAGGTGCTGGGATTAATAGAGTCTCATGTCTAGTAGGTCCAGAATCTTATGTCAATGCGTTCTCTGGGTGAGTGTCGTTATCAGCCGAACTCGGGAACCCTGTCGTGTGAGACCTCTCCTGGGGACACACATGTATGACTATTCACCCCACAGGGGGAACCCACAACAGATAAAAAGTGATTATCACATCCAAGTCCAACTGAGTTAGTAACAGCAGTATGGGTGAAGCGTCAGTCACAGGAAGTCCAGATGACTCAGTGGCTGTTACATCAGGAAGCCCAACTCAATGCAGGTGTGGGCTGCAGCCCCTGAGCTCCCTGCTCACCTGTACACAGCTGTCCAATCGGAGAATCTCCCCTGGGCTGTTCAGCTGCCCCCGCCCCCCCCCCAACCCTCAGCAAGCCATTGCTTACATAATCTTGGGGTGAGGCCTCATGAATCTTGTGTGTTCCCAGACCCTTGAAGTTTGTTACTTTGTGTGTCTCAGGGGAGTCCCTGCTCCTTCCTGGAGAGAATGTTACAAACTCGAGGAAGTTGTAACACAACAATTCATTGCCCTGATGGGACATTGTGACCCCCTGACCGGTCTCCTTCCAGGTGTCCTATCATGATGAAATTACATAGTTACCCTTCCGATTGTTACCCTTTCTAGCTCCTTTGATGGGTTTTCAGGAGCAGGATCAAACCCTAGGCCTCATACCCCCTGGGAAGACGTGCCACCACTGAGCCACATCTACAGGGCCCTTCTCTGGGACACTGACAAACAGGGGTGGGTGTCCCCGGGCCTGTTCTATGGCGTTGGCTCAGCTCTGCCTCCCTGCCCCTGCTCCCCTAAAGTCTTTGATATAAGTCCTTTTGATATAAACCAACATGGTGACAACAGACTGTAATGAGAAACAGAATCTGGTCTTGTGTCCCAAACTCTCAGCTGACAGCTCACTCCACGACCTCCAGGAAGACCTGTCTCCATCGGCTCAGTGATAGGCTGGAGCCACCAGAGGAGACCTTGCTTTCAGAGGTGGTTTTCAGAGCAGTGGCCCAGCGGTGCTCATGTACTGAAAGACGGCACGGGGGCCTGGAGTGGGGCTAATGTCCATGGAATGTCCACTGTGCTGCCCTCTAGGAGGGATGTGTCAGAGAAGCGAATCCGGGGAGGTTTTGATGTGTCTCCTCATTCCAGGTTAACCGAGAGGGGCGTGAGGCTCATCCATCGGAAGGTGGAGTCTCTCGAAGAGGTGAGTGGCAGGGATGTGAGGGGTGAAGGGAGGAAGGAAATGCTCTCTGCGGTGGGCGGGAGACGCCCTCTTTAGACTCTCAGGGCCCCCGTAGGCCTGTCCCACCTCAGGAGGACTTGGGCATTCTGAAGGAGGTGTCTGCCTTGATATCTGTGGTAGAAGGGGACAAGGGGATCACAGAGGCCAGAGGGACTGGCTATATCTGCCCCCACATGTTTCAGAGTCAGGGACGCCTGACCCTTGAGTCAGCAGCACACCACTCCCCAGGCCAGACCCTTCCACGCTTCCCATGACATCTGGGCTGATATTTCTGCAACGTCCAGGTACTCAGCGCAGACCACAGGCACACCGTCACCACACGGTGACGAGCTCAGGGCACTATATGCTAACAGCTCAGCTCTGTGGTTCCACTCAGTGCCAGCATGCAGAACAATGGTTGGCACGGGGAAAGTGCAGCGTGTCCAGCCGCTCGTACTGAGCTCCGTGGGGTCAGGTCTGGCCCCGATGGACACCTGGGGGTCTGTGGTTGATCCTGAGACAGTTCTCCTCAGTAGCTCTGAGACAGTACACTCTTAGTAATGCATGTGTCCATGAAGGCCTTGGGGAGTTGCCAAGGACGGGCTGCAAGCATGGGGTGCTTCCTGTGCCCGACCTGACAAGCACTCTGGCCACAGGCCGAGTTGAAGCAGGTCCTGGCAGAGAGAGGGCAAGAAGATAAGCTGACAGGGGGCCTCGTGGAGGGTGGTGCCATCCTGGCTTGATGTGAACTTTTCTTTAAGGTTTCAGGAAAGTTCACATCTACAGTACTTTCTATCCAGCAGCCTCTCCTCAGGGTCACACAGCATCCTACGGTAGCCCGTGAACATCATTGGCTTTGCTAGAAAACCACTGTCAGCAAGGTGGCAGTGGCACACGCCTTTAATCCCAGCACTGGGAGGCAGAGGCAGGTGGATTTCTGAGTTCAAGGCCAGCCTGGTCTACAGAGTGAGTTCCAGGACAGCCAGGGCTACACAGAGAAACCCTGTCTCGAAAAACCAAAATAGAAGAGGAAGGAGAGGAGGGGAAGAGGAAGGAGGAGGAGGAAGGAGGAAGAGGAAGAAGAGAAGAAGGAGGAAGGAAAGGAGGGAAGGAGAAGGAAGAGGAAGAAGAGGAGGAGGGAGGGAAGGAAGAAGGAGGAGGAGGAAGAAGACAAGGAGGAGGAAGGGGAGAAGGGGAGGAGGAAGGGAAAGAGGAGGAGGGAAGGAGGAGAGGAAGGAGGAAGGGAAAGAGGAGGAGGGAAGGAGGAGAGGAAGGAGGAAGAGGAGGAAAAGGAGAAGAGGGAGGGAGGGAGGGAGGGGAGGAAGAGGAAGATGAGGAGGAGAAGAAAGGAGGAGGAAGAGGGGGAAGGAGGAAGAGAACAAGGAAGAGGAGGAGGGAGAAGGAGGAAGAGGAGGAGGAGGGGGAGGAGGAGAATTATTGTCAAATGGGAGCAGCTGAACCTCAGGAGCTAAAAGGACATTTCTGTGGTCAGAAACCAAGTGGAAGTCAGTGAGGAGATTTGGAGCCAGGGTCACTGGACCCACGCCGGCACAGCTCACCCCAGGTCCCCAGGGCGCAGCCAGCTGTGGTGTAAGAGGCTGGAGGACGAGCGGAGAGGGCACAGAGCAGAGGGCACAGCACCGTCCCCACCCCTCCTGTCCCTGACTTGGTCTTGCTGCCAGGTGGCAAGAGGAGGCGTGGACGTGATTATCAACTGCACCGGGGTGTGGGCCGGGGCTCTGCAAGCCGACGCCTCCCTGCAGCCAGGCCGGGGCCAGATCATCCAGGTGAGGAGATGGTGCGGTCCGGGGAGAGCCTGCTCCATCTGCTCCTGCCGCTCCAAAGCTGGCGCAGGGTCCACGTTGACAGAGTGACTGCAGACTTCGAGGAAGCGACTTAGTGAAGAAATAAGGACCAGCCGACGCCCTGCCCTGCTGTTTTGGAATTTTGTACAAAGTGTGTGTGGGGACCTTTTCCCCATGTAGGAGCCACAGCACAGCCTGAGTTACAAAACAAAACAAACAAACAAACCTTTATGGGGTGCTTATCAAGGGCCAGGCGAGAGCCTAAGCACCTTTTTGAGTTGATAGTTCCATCTGTAGCTCAGCCCTTTGAGATGGTCCTATCATATCATACTGCCATCTTAACTGAGGCACAGAGCTGTCAAATAACACATGCAAGGACACACAGCAGTAAACAGTGAGCCGGGGGTCAGAACCCAGGTGAGCCAGCCTGTGGGTGCCACCGTTGTCCCATGCCTCTCGGGCTGTGTGGGGATGTACATGTACACGCTTGCCGTTTGCGGGCACACGGATGGGTGTGGCCATGGGCACCCAGGGATGTGCACATGTGCGTTTGTATGTGTGCGGGGTGTGTGCTCCGTGGGTGTCTGTTTGCTCTTTGAGCTCAGATTTTCCTGTGGACGTGTGGCGAGGGTGTGCGTGGGATACTCCAGGGAGCATGGGGAGCTGTTAGGTGACCCTCCTGCAGTCCTGGGTCAGAAGGGGGTCCCGAGAGGGCTGAGCACTGAGAGAGCCAGCTGCAGGGTGGACCGCTGACCTGGACCTCACTCCCAGACAAGATGCATCTGTCTCGACTAACAGGTGGACGCCCCTTGGATAAAACACTTCATCCTCACCCACGACCCCAGCCTTGGCATCTACAACTCTCCGTACATCATCCCAGGGTAAAGCTCTGACCGATCTAAGGTCACAGAAGGGGTGACTTCACGGCACCGTGGCATCCCCATCCACCCAGCGGGTGTCTTTCTTAGGAGATGAAATCTCTGGGTTGGCGGGATTTGGTCCTGATCAGACTTTAGCTGGAACATCCCTTCTGGCAGCAGAGGTGGTAAGGCCAGGACAAAGGTCCTGGATATGCAGCCAGTGATATCGGAAGCGGCTGGAGTGTCAGCAGAGGGGGTGGGAGAGCATTTGGGTTTAAGTTGTTCATGATGGTGGCGGTGGAGGCTGTGTTAGGGCATGGAGGGTTATTGGTGCCGAATGACGTCATCGTGGCAATGTGGCGAGGATATCGGTGGGGAAGGAGAGTGCTGGGGGGGCTGCTGGCAGGCATGGGGGTGTTTGAGTGCAGAGTCAGGGAGATCAACATCGTCGATGGTGGTGGAGCAGGAACGGCAGCCGATGCTGATGAAGGCTGATCGTGGTTCTAGCGTGGCAGAGATGGTGGTTTCAGAGCGGTGACAGGCGGTGTGGTGGTGTGCCTTGGTGGTGATTTTATTGACATGGTAGGGGTGACGATGGCATGGTGATGCTGCTTTGGTGGTGGAGACGGTGACGGGGGTCAGTGTCGATGACTTTGCTGGTGGTAGCGAGGTGTTGACAGAGATGGTGGGAGTGGTGGGGATGGAGGTGCTAGGGATGGAGATGAAGGGGATGGAGATGAAGGGGATGGAGATGAAGGGGATGGAGATGAAGGGGATGGAGATGCTGGGGATGGAGATGAAGGGGATGGAGATGCTGAGGATGGAGATGAAGGGGATGGAGGTGCTGGGGATGGAGATGAAGGGGATGGAGATGAAGGGGATGGAGATGAAGGGGATGGAGATGCTGGGGATGGAGATGAAGGGGATGGAGATGAAGGGGATGGAGATGAAGGGGATGGAGATGAAGGGGATGGAGATGAAGAGGATGGAGATGAAGGGGATGGAGATGAAGAGGATGGAGATGAAGGGGATGGAGATGAAGGGGATGGAGATGATGGGGATGGAGGTGCTGGGGATGGAGATGATGGGGATGGAGATGAAGGGGATGGTGGCACAGGGGGTTCATGGAGACCACATTGCCAATGGGGTGTGTCTAGCAAGGGCAGCAATGCTGACAGGAGCGGGTGGCTCGGAGGATGCGATAGTGGGGGAGAAGGGGAGGGGGAGACGCCTCTGCCTGCCGGAGTTCCTTTTCCTTAGCTCTCTTCATGTTTACACAGTTCCAAGACAGTTACGCTGGGAGGCGTGTTCCAGCTGGGGAACTGGAGCGGGCTAAACAGTGCCCGGGACCACAGTGCCATTTGGAAGAGCTGCTGTCACCTGGAGCCCACCCTGAAGGTGAGGGGGAGCCCTCCGCCAGTCAGCTTGGCCCTGATGGGAAGGTACCTCTGTGGGGGTGAGTGGGCCAGCTAAGAGCAGAGAGAGACTGGGGAGTGTGGTACACAGTGTACAGCACACAGAGGGATGTATATAGTATACAGACTAGAGTATACAGTATACACGCTGGGGTATAAACTACACAGTACACAGCTGGCATGCACAGTACACAGTCTGGAGTATAGACTATACAGTGCACAGACTGGGTGTCTTAGGATTTCACTGCTGTGAACAGACACCATGACCAAGGCAAATCTTTTTTTTTTTTTTTTTTTTTTTCTTCGAGGCAGCATTTCTCTGTGTAGCCCTGGCTGTCCTGGAACTCACTCTGTAGACCAGGCTGGCCTTGAACTCAGAAATCCGCCTGCCTCTGCCTCCCGAGTGCTGGGATTAAAGGCGTGTGCCACCACTGCCTGGTGACCAAGGCAAATCTTATAAAGGACAACATATATTTGGGGCTGCCTTACAGGTTCAGAGGTTCAGTCTATTATCATCAAGGTGGGAGCATGGCAGCATCCAGGCAGGCATGGTGTAGGGGGAGCTGAGAGTTCTACATCTTCATCTGAAGGCTGCTAGTGAAAGACTGACTTCCCAGGCAGCTAGGATGAGGGTCTTAAAGCCTACAAGGCCACACCCACTCCAACAAGGCCACACCTATTCCAACAAGGTCACATCTCCTGATCACGCCACTCCTTGGGCCAAGCATGTACAAACTATCTCACAGGGTTATACAGTATACAGACTGGGGTATATAATACACAGTACACAGTACACTGCAGCCTGTGACAGTACTTAGGAAGTCTTTGCTGTGCACCGATGACACCTAACTGGCCCTTCTGAGAGTGTCCCTCACAGGGTGGCCTCTTCACAGAGAGCAGTGTACTTGCATATGTCTCCATTTTCACATCTGCCTGATTGTGGTCGTGGTGACCAGAGAGGTGGGAAACTGTTGTGGTTGGTGGTGACAGAGTGCAGGGCCGGTGATGGTGGCACAGGGTAACACCAGGACGGTGGCTGGTGTTCATCTATAGCATTGCTATAGATGAACCAGCAGGCGGTGGCAGACGGGGAAGGACCTGGCCCAGGGAGTTAAGATGCTGCGCAGCAGTTAGGACCTGTGTTCGAATCCAGAGCTCATGTAAAGACAGATATGCAGCCCACGTTGGTAAACCCCGTGTACCCATGGTGCTGCGGGAGGAGGAGACCAGGACTCCCGAGGCTCGCACGCCAGCCGGCCCGGCACACACAGTAGTGAACAGAGCTTGTTTCTAACGAGGCAGAAGGTGAGGACTGATACCTAAGGTCATCCTCTGGCCTCCATATGCAAGCTGTAGCATGCATGCACCCGCACTACACAAGCCCACACACGCGCGCACGTACACACATATACACACACACACACACACTTAGACATACTCACACAAACCCACACATAAACACACATTAACACATAATCACATACATATACACTTATACATTCTTACAAACTCACACATACACACTAACACACACTCACACAAAATACACATACATATACACTTGTATACACACACATACTAACACACTCACACAAATATACACTTATACACACATGAACTCACACATATACACAAACACACACTCACATAAAAAACACATACATATACACTTATACCAATACACACATTTATACTTTACATACACACTCATACACTCACACACAATACACGTACATATACACTTATACACACACTCACACAGGCCCATACATACACACATTCACACACAATACACATACATAGACACATACACACACTCACACAAACCCATACATATACACATTCACACACAATACACATACATATACACTTATACACATACATACACTTGTACACATTCACACGCATACACATTTACATTCACACATACTCACATACACTCAATTCACACACACTCACACACTCGCACATACTTACGCACTCACACTGTGGGATGTGTGTGACTGCTGATTTGTGATTGAATACCATCACGACACCCAAGGGGATGGCCACGAGATCCTAACAGCTAACCCACAGCTGCCCGGAATGTCAGCCGGGACACAGTCTAGATAAAGTCAACGGCACTTTTTTTTTTTTTTTTTTTTGTCCAGAATGCAAGAATTGTGGGTGAACTCACTGGCTTCCGGCCAGTCCGGCCTCAGGTCCGGCTAGAAAGAGAACGCCTTCGTTTTGGATCTTCAAGTGCGGAGGTGTGTTGTGTCAAGGGCAGAGGTGTCCACCCCAGCTCCAGCAGCAACCCGGCCACTCCCCGGGAAAAGCCACATGGGCCGAGATCAGGTCTTCCGGTGTCACCCACCTTTCCTGACCCCTCTTGCTTCTCCCAGGTCATCCACAACTACGGTCATGGAGGTTATGGGCTCACAATCCACTGGGGTTGTGCGATGGAGGCGGCCAACCTCTTTGGGAAAATTCTAGAAGAAAAGAAGTTGTCCAGGATGCCTCCATCTCACCTCTGAGGACTCTAGTGACCCACCACTTGCCCCAAGATGACGCCCCCAACCCCTTCAGCCAGTTGATATGTGGAGGGATTCCCTCTCCCCACGCCCTGTCCCAGCTCCGCCCCAGCCCCACCCCTGGCTTTCTCTGGCAAAGGCACAAAGAGAGGACTCATCCATCGCTGCCTGGTCCTTCCAGAGCAGTGACACTGGTCCTAACCAGTCAGCTGGGTGAGACAGGCAAGACCTATGGCCGTGACAATTCTTCTCATGCTGGAAGGACTGTGCTAAGGCTGGCTGTACTCAGTGGCAGGGTCTGTGTTCAGTCCTGTAAGGAGTGGTCTGGAGTCTTGCTTAGAACTCTGATGAATGGTTCACAACACAGTGTGTCTGCAGTGGTGGGAGGAGGGGCTTAGGCGGAGGAGAGAGGAGGAGGAGGAGGATGAGGAGGAGGAGGAGGAGGAGGAGGACTCCCTTCTCAGCACTCTGCTGGTCAACACTATTAAAACACTGAATATCCAAACCTCTCGTCAGGATTGATCCTAAGACGTGCCTTCCCCTCATTCTCGCCGTGACTACTGTGGCCTTGAGACTTGGTTTAGCTTGTGTGTGTGTGTGGTGGGGGGAAGGACATAGTTCAGGCCCTGGAGTAGGCTAGGTAAGTGCTCTACCACTGAGTGGAACCCTGTCCTCTCGGGGCCTGAAGTCAGAGAAATGCTTTACCTTGGGCACAGTGAAGATCTTCTTTTTAGCTGTTGTTAATATATGTGTCTGTGCATGTGAGTGTCCGCACCCACGATGATGTGTTGAGGTCAGAGGACAACACATCCAAGCCAGCTTTCTCCTCCCACCGTGTGGGATCCAGGGCTGGAACCCAGGTCATCGGGCTTACCCTCGGAGTCAGCTTACATTTCCGACATTTTTCTGAAATTCTTTCTTGTAAGGAGAGAAACGGGTGACATCCCCACCAGTCAACGGAAGGTTCTGTGACGGACCGCTTAGGCCTCAGCCCAGCGCTGGGTTTCTGAGGAGAGTCAGCTTCTGGCAGTCCTCGCGCCACTTGAGAATACCAATTAAATAATCACTTTATTCTATTTATTTTAAGGTGTGGGCGGGTGGGTGGGGAATCTTGGGTCAGGGTTTCTAGGTAGCCAAGGTTGGTCTTGTGCTCATGAACGTTCCGCCTTTGCTTCTGCTTCTCGGGAATTAGTGTGCCTAAATGTCTGTCTGTCTGTCTGTCTGTCTGCCTCCATCTTTTTCTCCCTGTTTCTCTGTGCACATATGTGTGTGTGTGTCTGTCTCTGTGTGTGTGTGTCTGTCTGTCTGACTGCCTCCATCTTTTCTCCCTGTTTTTCTGTGCACATATGTGTGAGTGTGTGTCTGTCTGTCTCTCTGTCTGTCTGTGTGTGTCTGACTGCCTCCATCTTTTTCTCCCTCTCTGTCTCTCTGTGCACATGTGTGTGAGTGTGTGTACGTGTGTGTGTGTGTGTGTGTGTACGTGTGTGAGTGTGTAAGAGTGTGTGTGTGTGGCTTTTGAGGGTGTCTCACGAGACTGGCCTCAAACTCTGTTTCTGAGATAACCTTGGGCTTCAGACCCTCTCACATCTGCCTCCCGAGTGCTGGGATTACAGGTGTGAATTTAATGTTGAACTTAAAAATGCTTCAAGAGTTCATTATTTCTCTTGGGTAGAAATTACAACCCTCTTCATGTAGCCCCTGGAGAACACGCCCACCACCCCACCCCTCGTGTCTTTCCTACTGGAGCTGGGTTGTTTGAGGAAGAAGAAGTGAAACGGACCTGCTGGGAGGGGGGGAGGACGAGGAGGGAGAAGAGGAGGAGGAGAAGGAGAGGAGAAGCAGGTGAGGCAAAGGGAAGACTTTTCTAGGAGAGCTGAACTGCCCCAGGAATAACTTGAGACTCAAGAATTGTGGCTGGGTGTGGTGGTACCCGGGGGAGGAAGATCAAGAGAATGGGGCTAGCCTGGGCTATACTGTGAAAGTCTGTTTCAAATATCAATAATAATAATAATAATAATAATAATAATAATAATAATAAAAACAATGTGACAGTCAGAACAGGGTAGGGGTGGACACCACACTGTCCTCATGATGAAGAGGCCACTGTCTCTTCATCCCATTGACAGAGTTGTCTCCACTGAACTCAAGGTCCTGGATGCTGCCCGCGGGCTGGGCCACTGCACCTCATAGAGGACAGGGTACTTCCTTGGATGGAACAAGTTAGTCGACTTTCAAGTGAACAAGTGTCACTAGTACACGGTGACCATTGACCAGATTTAAACCCCGTAATGTCCGTCACCAACGTTTTAATAAGAGATGAACTCACAATGCACATCTGGCTTCCTCGCAATGTGTCCGCTGAGCGGTGGCCAGTTTCCTCTGGCCTTCAGTGGGGCCTGGCAGTCTCCTTCCTCCCTCCCCCCGAGAGTCTCCTTCCCGAATCTCAGAAGGCAGCTCCGGCTCATGTGTTCCGTGTGTGTTCCGGAGTCGGGGAGTACACGAGGACTACCTCCAGACCCATCTGCCTCCCGTCCTTCCTCCCGAGGCCATGACAACAGCCTCCTCCCTCCCTCTGACATGGGCTTTCCTGATCCTTGTGCCAGGATGTCCTCCTAGGACCTGCCTCTGCAGGGCCAGCACTGCCCTTGACGGAGGAGCGTGAGAGGAAGCAGAGGCGGACCGGAAAGGACAACAGGTTCCCGGTCCCGGGACTCAGTGGGCCTGCACTTGGTGCTTTGCCCTGGAGATGCCTCCTCGGCCCATGCCGCCGCCTACACACAGCAAGGTCTGGAAGCCTGAATAAACCGGGACTCACCATCCAGGGCTGAGCGGGGAGCCGAGAGAGCCCAGAAAGGCCCTAACTGCTTCAGGAGTGACTCTGGCTTTGGTTTGGGGGGCCTAAGTCTCCCCTCTGCCAGGTCTCAGTCTCCAGTTTCCAAGTCAGGGAATGGGTTAACAACTTTCTGAGTCTGGTGCCACCTGGTAGGTACCTAGCTCTCCCCAGAAATATGACAGGACCCTCTGCAGCAAGAGACAGAGACTCCAGAAGGGGCCAGTGGGGGCTACTTGGCTCAAATTCAAAAGCACATTCCTCAGGCGGTTTCTACCCAGCAGGCCCTGGAGAGCCATCTTGAAGGGCCCAGCAGCAGGGGTCTCGGGCTCCAGAAAAGCTGCTCCAGCCAGACACTAGCTTGCCTTAATTCCGAAGAATTCCTGAGCCCAGGATACAGGAGAAACATACTGGTCAAAATGGCAGGTGTCACGGGGGTCTGGGCTGAGACTCTATCTATGGAGATCTTTGGGCAGTGGCTCTCCAAGGGTATGACTGGGTAGCGATGTGACATCTGCTCAGCTGGCCCTGAGCGCCCTGGGACCCTCCCACACCAGCAGTTTCCCCATGCAGATCCACGGTGATGTACAAACCTTCCCCCACCACAGAGAACCCCCCAGGGGTGAATGCTGCCCCATCTTCCTGGGGCGGGTGACCCTCGATGATGAACATGGCCAGACACAGTGAAGACACAAAACCCTGTCGGTCCACATCGCCCTCTTGGGAAAGTTCTTGATGTCGGCAGTGACCGTAAGGTAAGCGGGCTCCAAGCCTCAAGGACCGGCTCAGCTCCAGGGGTCACTACTCCTGAGAGCCCGAGTTCGACCTGGGGACACCTGCGCTGTTGGTCCCTCGGCCAACCATCTCCTGGCCCCACTCCCGGTGGCTGGACTCCTGCAGCGCTCGCCCTTTGGTCTCGATGGGCAGGAAGCAGGAGGCCACGGCAGCCAGGAGGCAGCAGCCACTGTAGACGGCCAGAGTCAGGTACACGGACGATTCCAGCATCACCTGAGGAGGAGATGCAGGGATGTGAGAATGCCTTCTCGAGGGGTTTGCAACCTCATAAGGAGGACGATATCGACCAACCCGACCCCCCCTCCCCCCCAGCTCCCAGGGACTAAGCCACCAACCAAGGGGTACACATGGCTCTGGCTCCAGCTGAATATGTAGCAGAGGATGGCCTTGTCAGGCATCAACGGGAGGAGAGGTCCTTGGCCCTATGAAAGTTCGATAGATGCCCCAGTGTAGGGGAGTCTAGGAGGGGGAGATGGGAGGAGGTGGGTGGGTGGGTGGGTGGAGGAACACCCTCATAGAAGCAGGGGGAGGGAGGATGGGAGAGGGGGTTTCTGGGAGTGGAGGGGGGGAGCACTGGGTAAGAGGATAGCACTTGAAATGTAAATAAAATTTTTAAAAATCTCTCATCCTAGCTGTCTGGAAGTTAGTCTCCTCCTAGCCTCCAGATGGATAAGAAGAACTCTCAGCTCCTCCTGCACCACGCCTGCCTGGACGCTGCCGTGCTCCTGCCTTGATAATTGACTGAACCTCTGAACCCGTAAGCCAGCCCCAATTAAATGTTGTTCTTTATAGGAGAAAAAAAAAATAAGAACGGCTCCTCAGAGCTGCGGGCAGGCCGTACAGCTGGCGAAAGCAGAGCCCTTCACCCCTGCAGGCATCCTCCCATAATCTTTGTTCTGAGAGGCTGAAATAGGAGGGATTGCTTGAGTTCAAGGCCAGCCTGGGCTTAAGACTTAAGGTTCTGCACAGCACCAGGCACAGTGGGTGCCCGAGTCCAAGTTCTCTCTAAAGATAGAGTAAGAGCCTGTGCCAAAAAAAAAAAAAAAAAAAAAAAAAAAAAAAAACCCAAACCGACCAAGCAAGAATCCAGAGTCATTGCTGTGGTCTAGCCTGTGCCAAATTCCCCGTCTGATGACAAATGTCAGACCTCAGACAGCTCAGTGCTCTGTCCCCGAGGAACAGGCACAGAGCGAAGACACATGCTGCCCTCTCCTTGACGATCAGACTGTTTTGAGGCAACGGTCCCCCAGAACCTGGAATAGGGATTGTTCCAGGGGTCTTGTCCCAGAAGTAGGAGGAGGGGGGGAGCTGGTGCGGGTCAGAGGGAGCCTGTGCTCTGGGAAGAGCGTTCTGAGGACCGACAGACCACCCATCAGCTCGCACTGCTGGGGAGGAGGAACACAGTGTGCCCAGGACTGCTGAGCCGTGTGCACCGCTTGCTTAAACCTAAATCTCACATCAGGACCCTGATGATGGACTTGGGGGGCACTGGGCCCCTTTATTGGTCGCTCTCCCTAGCGTGGCTGTGGGGAACGAACATCTGTGTTTCTTCTCCTACCATCTTTTTAGTCGGCACACTGAGGACAGCGTGTTCGGATCTGCAGGATCCAGGCTTTGGCCCTGACACCTCAGAGGACTTTAGAGATGGCGTAGAAGGGACAACATAGAGATGGATGTCAGCACCCCAATTTACTGACCCTCCCCCAGAATGGGTAAATCTGCCCAGACAGGATCTGCCCAGATCGGTGTCTGCTAGGGGTGGGGGCAACCCCTAATGGAGAGGGGCTTGGGGTGCAGTAGTGAGAACGCTTTGGAAGTAGACACAGTGGGTGCACAGTCCTGAGTGTGTGGATGTGACCAGGTGATCTGTTAGGACACAACCCCTTCAGCTGCCGCTGGGAAGACCCTCAGAGTCGCAGCTCCACCTCTGCAGATTCTCCCCCCCCCATCCCCCTGGGCGCAAAGAGCTGACAGACCACATTCAGCTGCAACAAGAGTTCCTCAGCTCCTGTTCACCCCTCCCTGCTCTCAGAGTCCAACCCACACCTCCTCCTGGGGGTCTGGGCAACGCAACTGCAGACACAGAGCTCGTATTAACTAAGCCTGCTCCTTGCAGACCGTGACGTCTGGAAACCCAGTTTTATCTGGCAGGACTGAAGCCTCTTGCTGCAGACCCTCTCTGTGCTATGTCCCCTGTCTGTCTGCAGAATTATTTTTTTAAAGGTTTATTTATTATTATATGTGAGTACACTGTAGCTATCTTCAGACGCACCAGAAGAGGGTGTCAGATCTCTTTATGGATGGTTGTGAGCCACCATGTGGTTGCTGGGATTTGAACTCAGGACCTTTGGAAGAATAGTTGGTGCTCTTACCCACTGAGCCATCTCTCTAGCCCCTGTCTGCAGAATTAATGAGGCCTGAGGACACCGGACACTGGGCCTTTCTTCTGAGTCTACGAGCTTCTCTTCTCCCACCCCAGAAACCTAACATTGTTGTCTTAATCTCATTCTCTCTCTCTCTCTCTCTCTCTCTCTCTCTCTCTCTCTCTCTCCCTTCCTCTCTCACCCTCCCTTCCTCATCTGTATGTGTATGTCTATCTATGTGTATATATGTCTGTGTGTGTTCACACACGCATGCGAGTGTGTAGCATATGTGTGGAGACAAGAGGACAATTTACAGGAGTTTGTTCCCTCCCTCTGTCTTGTGGGTTCCCAGGAATCAAACATAAGTTATCAGACCTGGTGGTAAGTGTCTCCCTCTGCCGAGCCATCTTGCCGGCCCAAATCTTTAAGGCAATTAAGTTTAATAACTCGACATACTCCTTTAAAAGTGACGAAGGCAAAGAAGTTGGATATTTAGACCTTAAACAGGAACGGGAATGTTTTGAGCCCCCAGAGTTCTAAACTGAACTCACCCAGATCAGCAGTTTAGAACTGGAGACAGACACCTGCTGTACTGCAAACCGGTGTGCAGTTTTTAGGGTCGCTATCTCACAGTTATCTTAGCCCCAAATGCTGCTCTCAAGTCTTCCTCTCACTTAAGCCTCCAGACACTAGCTGGGACCGCCTGCCCATGTGATGGCACCCAGAGTATGCGAATTACTCTGGGTCGAATCTTCTGGTCCATTAAGGGCTTTCTGGGAGGGGGGGACCTGAATTTTATTCCAGGCTTGTCTGAGTCCCTGCCTGTGGCCTTGGGCCTTTTATCCTTCTTAGACACTGTTCCCTGCTGTTCGGTTGCTGGGAAATGCTGTCCTCGCCCTGCCCCGCCCCGCGGGCTGCTACCTGGATCTGGATCTGGGGCAACACTTGCCTGAGCTATGAACGGAGTAATGAGCGCGCCCACTCTCGCCATGCCGCTGCAGGTGCCCAGGCCCAGCGCCCTCGTCGCCGTGGGATACACCTGGAACGACAGGGTGTCAGCCAAGTGTCGTGGGAAACGCAGGGACGCCTCGCCCCTTCCCACCCAGGACTGGTGGGGTAACGCCCGTGGGCAGGATGGCAGACGAAGGAGCTAAGAGGTTCCCCGAGGCAGAGAGCGTGAGGTCGGCTGCGGGAGCCCGGTTTCTGGTTAACAGTGATGTGGGAGAGGTGGACAGAGGGCTCGCCTGTCAAGGTCGGACCCCAGTACAACAGAAAAAACTGTGCAAACAGTTCAATAGGGATGGACGGATACCATGTATGTTACATAACACACGGTTAATGACTGATGTATGTGTAATTGCGTAAACGCATGGCTGGTACTCAATACAAAATGAATAAAGGGATTAGTACTACAGTCCTGCTTTTGCTGTTGTTGTTTGTTTGTTTTTCTGCTGGAGAACGTACGGCTCTCCAAGATGAACTTGGCACCGACCTCTCTGTCAGGTGCTGTGACCTGTGCCTACTTCAGCCACACCTGCTGCACCAGAAGGACTCAGGGGGCAGGACACAGAAGGGCGTGTTGCACTTCCGTGTGTGCTGCTTTGAGCAACTTTGTATGCCGTGTGCGTTCCCTCAGTGGCCAGAAGAGGGCGTCAGAGCCCCAGGAGCTGGAGTTATAGGCAGTCGTGAGCCGCCCAAAGTGGGTGCTGGGAACCAAACTCAGTTCTTCTGTGTGTGCTTGTAACCACTGACCACCTCTTCAGCTCCTAGTCTGGGCTATCACATACTACAGAAGCGTTCATCATGGTCACCGAGAGCCTTCCGGCTGAGATTTAGCCAAGGTCAGAAAAATATTTTTTTTCAGTACAGGAGTTGGGGTAGGGGTGGGGTGGGGTCAAATCCAGGGCCTTGATCAAGAAAGGCAAACACCCGCTCAGCTCTCAGGCCCCAAACACCGCTGAGATTGTCTCCAGGAAGGTGGGGTGTGAGCTGCCCCGAACCCCACTGCTTTAGCTCTATGCTCTTAAGCAACTCTGGAATTCTTACTCTGAGCTTAAAAAATTCTTACTCTGAGCAGGGAAAAAAATGGGGGGGGCTGTCAGAGGTACCCGGACCCAAGAACCATTGAAATTCTGTGCAGACAGCATCCTCACCCCCACCCCCTACGCCCCACCCCCATGCCCCACCCCTCACCCCCACTCCATGCCCCGCCTCCTACTCCTCACCCCACCCCACGCCCCACCCCTCACCCCACCCATGCCCTACGCCCCACCCCCACCTCCCACGCCCCACCTCCCACTCCTCGCCCTCCACTCCCTACACCCCACCCCCATCCCACCCTCAGGCATCTGTCCTACCTCAGGCGTGTAAACATAGGCTGCTTGGAAGCCTCCAGAAATAAACGCTCTTGCAATGAACAGTAAGAGGGTTAGCACATTTCTAGGGAGGAGAAAACAGCAGGAGAGGGCGGGGTTTGTTTTGGGTCTGATTCTCTCTGAGCCATCCCACCTTCCCGGAAGAACTGACATCCGAGTCTGCAGAGGTCCCCCCCACCCCCCAAGCGCCCAGCACACCCTCACAGATGGACCCCCAAGGGCAGCGCCCAGCACACCCTCACAGATGGACCCCCAAGGGCAGCGCCCAGCACACCCTCACAGATGGACCCCCAAGGGCTGTAAGATCAGCTCTTACAGAACACCGGCTGACAGACGGGAATGCCTGTGTCCACAACTGGGGTGAGAATGGGCGGATCATGGTCTGAATGACTGAAGCCCCCAGCTGAGCCTCAGCCATAGAGCACGCTTAACATTAGTGAAGCTTCGGGTTCTAGTAGGCCCTTATTTGGCCTTTTTTGGCTACTCCAGATCCCCAACCCTTGGATCTACTGCTCCTCTTTTGTTCCTTTTTTTGTTGGTTTGTTTTGTTTTGTTTTTCAAGACAGGGTTTCTCTGTGTAGCCCTGGCTGTCATGGAACTCACTCTGTTTGAGGCCCAGGCTGGCCTCAAACTCAGAAATCCACCTGCCTCTGCCTCCCAAGTGCTGGGATTAAAGGCGAGCGCCAACACCACCTGGCTACTGGTCCTCTTGATAACCCAGAACACCAACCTTTCATATCTAAGTTCCATCTCTTCCCCCACCCCTGGCCCACTGAGTCCCAGCTGGCATGATTCCCGGGGCCCCTTGGGGGTCAGGTGTATATTCAGAGGTTCTTAAGAGTTGGAAAAGTAGAGAAATGAGTCTTCAGTATAGGGTCTGTTTGAAACAAGGCATCTTTCCATCAAACAAGTCATTCAACGCAACTTTGTGGCCACATTGTACTCTGGAATTCTTATATTGAGCTTAAAGCGTGTGTGAACACTCTTGTACGTAGTCACCCCGTGGTGGTTTGTGTAAGAATGAGTAAGGATGCCTCCCACGGGCTCATATATTCAAATGCTTAATCTTTAGGGATGGGCACTGCTTGAGAAGGACAAGGAGGTGTGGCCTTGATTTCAAAAGTGCAGGCAAGGCCCAGTCTTGCTTTCTCTTCCTCTTGAGAGCAGACGGGGATCCAGAACTCCCAGCTCCTTCTCCACCATGCCTGCCGCCATGATGAAAACGGACCTAACCTCTGAAACCACCTTAAGCCAGCCCCAATTAAACGTTAACTCTAAACCCGAGGTTCTTAGAGATAACACAGCCACAGGGTCCCTTGCTGCACTGGCAGAGACTTTGACCTTGAGTCTGTCCCATCACGAGGAGCCTAATCCAGACCTGGTGGTGGCCTGGGGGTCCTCCTCCCGACACCCACCTTCCAATGCAGATGAACAGCAGGAGGCTGCAGAGCGAGAAGATGGCGAAGCACAGAGCCATGGTCTTCTTGCGGCCCAGGCGGTCGATGACCCACAGAGTCACAAGGACGCCTGCCAAGAGAGCGGGGCAAGGTAGGCGGCTTCTCAGCCGGTTCCCAGTGGGCTAACCTAACCCACATCATCCTCTGCCCCTGAGAGTGGACCAGCCCAGCGAACACGTGCGCTCCAGGTTCTGGCCCAGCTCAGCTTTCAGACGGGATGGCAGACCCACGCCCGCTGCGCCTGTGTGAGATTCGGTGCCACGGGGACCTGGGGAGAAGTTAGCCCGGGGTCTCGCTGCGTCTGTGTGAGATTCGGTGCCACGGGGACCTGGGGAGAAGTTAGCCCGGGGTCTCCGATCTATTTATTCACAGCAACCAGGAGACAGGTGTGTACTGGCTCAGGTCTCTAAGGGACAGGACCATGGGTTAAGCAGCAACTGCTACAGGCATTGATTGACAGGAGCCTGAAGGATGGCGCCTGCGCAACCAGGCAGCGGACCGTTCGCCCTGCCTGGGGCGCGTGCCCGGTTGGATCTAAGTCCTCTTGTTAATACTGAGTTGCCTTGTAACCTGGAGCTGGTCTTCTCTGAGCCTCAGTTTCTTTATCTATGTATGGGACTAGTAAAATGATGCAACCTGGGCTGGAGAGATGGCTCAGTGGTTACGAGCACTGATTGCTCTTCCAGAGGTCCTGAGTTCAAATCCCAGGAACCACATGGTGGCTCACAACCATCCTTAATGAACTCTAATGCCCTCTTCTTCTGGGGTGTCTGAAGACAGCTACAGTGTACATACATATAATAAGTAAATAAATCTTTTTAAAAAGTTCTGAAACTTATTTTCATAGAGGCAGCACAGCACAGTGCTTTTCATTAGTATATTATTACTAAATATTATTATTACTATATAACCATAATTGTATTTTGAGAATATATGTATATACCTATTATTCATCAAAAGGTCTTCTAAATTAAACACCACTGGCTGCCTTTCACTCCAGCATTCAGGATGTAGAGGCAGGAAAACCTCTGTGACTCTGAGGCTATCCTGGTTCTACATAGTGAGTTTCAGGGTAGCCAAGACTACATAGTGAGACTTGGTCTCAAAAAAGTAAAAGAAAGCCGGGCGGTGGTGGCGCACGCCTATAATCCCAGCACTCTGGGAGGCAGAGGCAGGTGGATCTGAGTTTGAGACCAGCCTGGTCTACAGAGTGAGTTCCAGGATAGCCAGGGCTATACAGAGAAACCCTGTCTTGAAAAAACCAGATCTAAAAAAATCCAAAAAAAAAAAACAAAAACAAAAACAAAAACAAAAACCCAAAAACCCAAAAAAAAAAAAAAAAAAAAAAAAAAAAAAAAAACAAAAAAAAACAAAAGAAAAGGAAAGAAAAGACAAAGATAAAGTAAAAGAAGCCAGGCAGTGGTGGCACATGCCTTTAATCCCAACACTCAGGAGGCAGAGTTCTTGTGGATCTATGTGAGTCTGAGACCAGCCTGCTCTACAGAGTGAGTTCCAGAATAGCCAAGGTTACACAGAGAAACCCTGTCTCGAAAATTAATTAAATGCTAGCAGAGCCCCATTTCCCACACTTTTTAAATTATTGCTTATTGGGTGTCAGGATCTGATCTAGGGGGAGTGATGTGTGTTCCGAACAAAACCAAACAAAAGCACACACAACAAGAAATAAAGAGAGTCTACATTTCAGAGCACTCACGTCATGGGAAGCTAAAACCTCCAAGCCGGTGCGCTCCCTTCCCCATGTGACTGGGGGAGACATTTTAGAATGGCTGTCGGTGTGGGGCACAGTTCTGAGCTCGGCCAGGAATGCGGACATTCAGTGTCTTAGGCAAACTTGTGTATGGCTCTGGGACAAGGGTGTAAGATCAAGGTGTTGTCTGTGGAGGTGACCCAGGCAAGATGGTGTCTCGAGGACTCTGCAGACTGCTTGGCTTTGGCTGAGCAGAGTGTGGTGACTGTGGGGAGAGGGGAAGTGGGAGGAGTCTGTGATGTGGGGCTACCATTAGCTCCTTTAGTAGTGTTGGTGCAGCATGGGATCTGAAATTGTCCTTGTTGGATGGGGAGGGAGGGAGGAGGGAGGGAGAGGAAGGAGGGAGGGAGAGAAGGTGGGAGGGAGAGGGAGGGAGGGAGAGGGAGGGAGGGTGCTGTTTAAGTTTTGAAGTTTGATGCCCCTCTCCTCACATACTTGGCGTTTTTTCTGGGAGGCTCCTCTGTGGCTCTGTCTCTGGACAACACCTCAGCTGCTCTTTTGTTCTAGGCTACCCCTTCGGGATTGTTTATACAACAGTTTTCGGGAGCAAGGACACTGTCCCCTCTGGAGCAATGGCAGGGGGCCTGGCAGCCAGTCATAAAGTCCTGTGCTGCTGCTGCTGCTGCTGCTTCTTCTTCTTCTTCTTCTTCTTCTTCTTCTTCTTCTTCTTCTTCTTCTTCTTCTTCTTCTTCTTCTTCTTTTTTTGGTTTTTCGAGACAGGGTTTCTCTGTATAGCCCTGGCTGTCCTGGAACTCACTCTTTAGACCAGGCTGGCCTCGAACTCAAAGATCCGCCTGCCTCTGCCTCCCAAGTGCTGGGATTAAAGGCGTGTGCCACCACCGCCCGGCAAGGTCCTGTGCTTCTTAAGCTTGAGGTTCCTCGGTGCCGTGGTTTGGACACAGGTTGAAGGCGTGCCTCTAGGAATCCTGTGCCGGGAGCTTGGCCCTCAGTGTAGTGGTGTCATGATGGACTGTGGCTGTGGCCCCTGTCTCTCTGGCTTCTTGTCTTTCCTAACCTGGGCTCTTTCTGCCGTGTTACCTTCCATGAGAGCTTCAGAACTGTGCACTGAATCCACTTCTTTATAAATTACCTGACCTCAGGCATTTTGTTACAGTAACCGGGATGAGTCATCCCACCACACACACACACACACACACACACACACACACACACGTCTTCCAACTGGGTCTTTCTTATCAAGGATGCAGACTAGGGCCTTGGGGCCTGACGTCATTATGACCCTTGCTGCAGTGTCGAGCTGCAGTAGGGTTCTGTGCACTGCATCCGTCTTGCAGCTGTGTGGCTGCTACAGCCCGGGAGTCTTGCTCTTTTATCAGAATGCCAGCGTCACTGGTTAGCGTGCGTGCTGAGTCCTACCCTCAGGCCTCCGCTGTTTTTTGCAGTGTGTAGCAAAGGGGCATATTTATTCTGAATCCTAAGCAGATGGCCAGCCTCACCTGGGAACTCAGACAGGGTGGTCCACAGCAGGTCCATGTAATCCTCTTGGCTCAGGTACTCACAGGCTAAGCTGCATTTGGCTTCCACCGCCTTCTTCCGGCTGGAGACTAGGGTGGGGAGAGAGGGGCAGGGATGGTCTGTCGGTCACACCACTCAGCACCGCAGTTTCCTGTATCCTGTCCCTTCTTGTATCCTGTGAACAGTGGGCTGGGAAACCAACTGTGAGAGATGCCAGTCTCCAGGGCTTGAGGGTTGCGGAGCTGTGGTTTGGCACCGAGACACCACAGAAAGAGCTGGGGAAAACAGACGGGCTCGGGGGTGAGCCCCGAGCAGAAGACAGACCACTAGCTTGACCTCTCTGAACCCTGTTTCTGCCCACTAGTGAATTTTATGCATTTTCTTCTATTTTGAGGTACGCTGTGTGTACTTGCTGGTTCTGTGTGTCAACTTGACCCAGGCTGGAGTTATCACAGAGGAACGAGCTTCAGTTGGGGAAGTGCCTCCATGAGATCCAGATGTGGGGCAGTTTCTCAACTGGTGATCGAGGTGGGAGGGCCCATTGTGGGCGGGGCCATCCCTGGGCTGGTGGTCTTGGGTTCTATAAGAAAGCAAGCTGAGCAAGCCAGGGGAAGCAAGCCAGTAAGGAACACCCCTCCATGGCCTCTGCATCAGCTCCTGCTTCCTGACCTGCTTGAGTTCCAGTCCTGACTTCCTTTGGTGATGAACAGCAGTGTGGAAGTGTAAGCTGAATAAACCCTTTCCTCCCCAGCTTGCTTCTTGGTCATGGTGTTTGCGCAGGAATAGAAACCCTGACTGAGACACTGTGTCAGCACAGAGAGCAGAGAGGCAGACTACCTAGTGGCTAATGCAATCCCAGGGCTGTGTTACATCAGACACACACACACACACACACACACACACACACACACACACACACACTGCTAACACAGGCAGGATGCACTAAGGTGACTGCTGGTTTCTACCACATGATAATGAGCGGTCTCTGTAGTTAGCATCCCCAAATAGCCTGCTCCCACCACACCATGTAGTGTCCAGGGAAACCCGGAAGAAAGACAGTGAAGCCTCTTCCAGGGAGAGTCTTGACCAGGTCCTGGGATTCTTATCCTTCCCATCTCCCACCCCCAACTCCTGAATAATCCTCCCTGCCTAAGTTCACCCCTAAAATGAGAGTCCAGAAGTCTACCTGTGTGGCTGTGGCTCTCTGTCTCTTGAGTACCCACACCCACCGTGGGGATGTTCCTGTGTCCCCAATGTATCTCAACTCTCAGAGTCCAACAGAATCATCCTGAAATACTGCACTGTGCTAACAAGATCCGGGCATCACCAGGCCTCTGAAAAAGGCTCCAGGCTGCTCCTGCCCCCCAAGAGCACCTGGTCACTGGACCCCCACTGTTTATCCTAGGAAATCTCTAGCTGATGAAGGGGACATTTCCCTACAACTATACTTACATGCATACACACATATGCACACATATGTACACCACACACATGTTTCTCTCTCTCTCTCTCTCTCTCTCTCTCTCTCTCTCTCTCTCTCTCTCTCTCTCTCACACACACACACACACACACACACACACACACACCACACACCGGCATCTCTTGTGTGGGGTTGCTTTCCTGCTAGGCTACACTAGAACTGCACTGTCCTCACAGCCTCCTCTGGAAACAGTTACTGTGTGGGCTCTTGACAGAAAAAGCCAGCCAGCCTCTGCCTTCTGACAGTGCAGTGGGTCATCTGATTGGCTCAAATGTCTACTACCTGAGCGCTGTCCCTTCTGCTCAGTCAGTTACCCCACACCCACCCCACCCCCAACCAGATCTGCAACTGGGTGCTTCTGCAGGCCTTAGCCGCTTACTAACCTTCCCCTGTTAGCACGGACAGTACTGCCTCTTCCAATTCTTAGACCAGTAAGACCTTGCATGAGTGAGTGAGCGAATGAGTCGTGCGAGACGTTGAACCCAGGGCCTCATGTCTGCTGAGTGCATGCTCTCCCCTGGGGTCCCTCCCATCACGCAGGTATAAACCGCCGTCCACAAACCCTTAGGCTTTACACCCAAGGGTGAGTGGGCAAACCCTGGAGAAACTTGGTTCCTTTATCTTCTGCCTTGACTTCAGTAACAGAATTCAGTGTCGCCTTCAAACCAGAACCAACCGGAAGGCTGAACGAGGGCACAGCACATCTTTTTGTTTCCTCAGTTTGTCCGGTGATTCCTGCTTCATTCTGCAGCCCTCTGGGGAGCTTTTAAACCTGACTACCTTGTGGGCCTCACCCATGCTGATTGCATTGGTCTAGAGAAGGTTTAAATGGCACTGGCGCTTTGTCAAAGTTCCCAGGTTGGGGGTTTGATGGGTGTGGTAAAGTGCTTGTTTAGTATGGGGGGGAGGCTCTGGGTTTCCCCCCAGTGTGGGGAAGTCCCCTGTGGGGCAGGGGTGGGACTCTGCCCCAGCTGCCTCATTCCCACAGGCAAAGGGCACTTCAGCCACTGCCCAGGATCACAGGCAGTAACTTGCAGGGGATCGGGTGTGGCTGCTGACGGGTGGGGGTGGGGTGAAGGTGCAGGGAAGGGAGGTGGTACTTACTGCTGCAGACATCTCCGGCTTGGAAGAGTTCCGTGGTGAGCAGAACCAAGCCATAATAAGAGAAGGCATTGGAGAACCTGCAGAGGGCATGTGAGCAGAGATGTCAGAGAAGCCAAGGCCCCTCCCGCCCCCCCCCAGGGTCTACTACTCATCCCTGCAGGATCTTGGAGGCTCGCCAGGAAGGTGGCCATGAAGCATCCTGTGTTCTTGGAAGGACCAAGATATACAGGGTGACATTCCCAGTGGCACACGCAGGGCTGGCACGGGGAACCGAACATGATTTTTTTGGATTTCAGAGTGTGGCGCTACATCACATCTTCCTTCCTGCATGGAATCTGAATGCAGGGTGTGCAGCTCCATAAGACAGCCAGGCAAGCACCTGGTCATGACCGCAGGCCACAGGCGAGCCTCGCTCAAGGTGACAGTGATGGTGGCGGGCAGCCGCTTCTCTGGTTCAGTCAGCCTGACTAAACAGAGCTGTCTTGATTGGCTAAAACCATTCCCTTCATCTTCAGTATCTAGTTCCTTTAGTCCCAGCCTGCCTTCTTGACCACTGTAACTTCAAGCACAGCACGGGAGTGACATGTTTCGTGGAAATGTCAGACACAGATGGTTGGCTCACGGTGGTATGTTCTTCCACCGCGGCCTTCCTAACTGCGGCACTGAGCGGTCGCCTGACGGACAGTCGCCCTCTTGCCCCCTAGTGCCGCGGCATGTAAACCAACACTCAGCGCTGGCCCAACAAGGGGAAATATACACGAGATTTGCCAGGAGCACACAACCAGATGCCTATGCCGAAGATCTACAGGGCTCACAGGCTGATGTGGAAAGCCAAGATTATCCTGGGCTATCTGAATAGCCTGGGCTATCTGAGTAGCCTGGGCTATCTGAGTAGCAGCGTGTTAGCCTGCCATCTGTGCCTGACCCAACATCCTCTCCGCTCTCAAGGAAAACCTCTGCAGTGTATTAACTCAGCAGACCAGTTGCTTCTATCAGTAAGTAGATTGATAGGAAGATAGATAGATAGATGATAGATGATATATAGATAGATGATAGATATAGATAGATGATAGATGTTAGATGATAAATAGATAATATATAGATAGATGATAGATACATAGATAGATGTTAGATTGATGATAGATTGATAGATAGATGATAGATAATAGATGATAGATACATAGATATATAAATAGAGATGGATAGATAGATAGATAGATAGATAGATAGAAGAGAAAAAAAGCTAAGGATGCCACCAGATTGCAGTAATGATAGTAGGGAATGGAGTATCAGTGACTCCAATGGCAAATACCCTGATTTATGGCTTTCCTATTTTTTTTTTTTTGGTTTGGGTTTTTTGGGTTTTGTTTTTGTTGTTTTCTGAGACAGGGTTTCTCTGTGTAGCCCTGGCTGTCCTGGAACTCACTCTGTAGACCAGACTGACCTTGAACTCAGAAATCCACCTGCCTCTGCCTCCCAAGAGCTGGGATTAAAGGCGTGTGCCACCACCGCCTGGCTGGCTTTCCTATTTTTGTGACTGTATTTCTTTATTTAACCACTTCCACATGGGGACACATTATATTTGCTTCTGAATAAACTGTATTCTCTTGGAGGTAAGGACCGGGTTTGACACGGACAGGATTGAAATTAGCTCCTCACAAATGGTTTTTGGGATTCGAAATCAGTCCAAGGGAATTACAGATTCTTTAAAAATTACTTAGTTTCTTTTGAAGTATAGATTCTTAAAGGTGGGTATTTTAGTTCTGTTCAGTACCCCCTTTCTAAAATCCGTACAGATGCTCACAGCAGGTGTTTAATAAGTGCTTGGTGAGTGGATTCAGCTCTTAGGAACTCGGAGGCGGAACTCAAGCGGCCTCTGTGCTATCAGAGGCTTTCTTTCTGCCCTCTTTTCTGTAATTGACCACGCTGGGAACACCTTCCTTCTGATCAATGCCTCTGTTCAAAGGTGAAAGGAAAGCTTGGAAGCAGGCTAAAAATAGAACACCAGCCCTCCAGCCGCCCAGCACAAGGCTTCGCACTAGATCTGGAGGTGGGGGGGAGGGACGGGGCTGGGGGGGGTAAAGGAGGGGGGTGGCTGAAATTGGACTTTGGACTTGCTGCAAAGAGAAAAACAATCACCCTCTGCGTTTGCCTCCCTTCCAGTCTCCTCCCAGGGCTGCCTCTTAAGAAAAATTAAGCAGCGTGGCAACGGGTGGATCCCAAGAATGGCGGTGTTGGCTACATCTTGGTTTCAAGGACAAGGCTGTGACCACCAGTGGTAGTCAGGGCAGCAGGTGCAGAGAGGAAGGCCCTGTCTCTAGTCACAGTGACCTCCTGTAGAAAGGTCCCTGGAAGTTCTCTTCTGGTCCCCTCGGTTCCGTCAACCCCATCATGTGGTCTGGTCTCCCTGGCCCCCACCACGGCTGGCAGCTCACTGCCTTGGCACCCCGGCTGCCCCGTCTCTCTGGTACACAGGTTTTGTGCTGCCCCCCTGTATCTTTACCGTATCTACCTTAGAGAGCATCATTAGGGATGGCTGGCAATGCGAGTGTTCTCTTGAAAGTCAGAGGTAAAAGTGTTTCCTTTAAAAGCTACTTAACTGAGTGGCTGCAGGGCAAGTTCCAAATGTGAGGATGTGACCCGATCCAGTGGTGCCCGGATGCGGAGGGGTCAGCTGTGTGGTACTGACAGCACACATGGTGGCCAGCCTAATCCCAACACTCCCGAGGCAGAGGCCAGATCTCCACAGTAAGCTGGCTAGCTTCAAGTGAGAGACCTGATGTCATCTTTGGCCCTCCCATCTACACATATGCATACACACATGTGCAAACATTCATACACACACACACACACACACACACACACACACACAGATAAGCGAATCTCAATTCCTGACCATTAGCAGAGGGGGAGGCCTCACAGCCAGCAGCCCTAGCAGTTAACAGCGAGCAGTGGGAGGGGCTCTCAGTGGGAGGAGCTTTAAATGGGAGGGGCTCTCGACGGGAGGAGCTTTCCGTGGGAGGGGCTCACAGTGGGCAGCCAGCTGCTCTCACCATATAAACCACAGCAGCAGAGTTGTCCAACGAAAGTGGGGTGTGAAAAGGTCCCTCATTTTGCCTCGGTCTTCCTGTTTCAAGACAAGGATATACGAGTTATTGGCTAGCCTCCAGTGCACAGGAACGGCCGCTGGAGCCCGGTGTCCACACACATACAAACACACGCATTCACACACTTACACACAGAGACACACATACACATACACAGAGACATACAGATACAGACACAAACACAGACATAGACGCACAGAAACACAGACACACAGACACATAGACACATGCATACATAGAGACATACAGATACACAGACATATATACACACACGTACTCTCACCCACATTCACCCACACACACATCATACACACACATGCGTGCACACACAGGCACGTGCAAGCAGATACACACACACTCAGACACACAGACATACAGATTCACAGACACAGAGACATACAGATACAGACACTGACATACAGATATTCAGACACACACAATCACACATACATGCACACACACACATACACAGACATACAGATACACAGACACAGAGACAAATACAAACATACAGACATACACACACACACAAAGACACACATGCATACACACTCACCCACACACACATCACCCACGCACACACACTCACACATACATGCATACACTCACGCCCCCACATGTACACTCACACTCACATACATATGCATGCACACACACACATACAGACACACTCACACACACACACATGCACAAGCACACACTCTCACACACAGAGACACACACAGGCGCGCGCGCGCGCGCACACACACACACACACACACACACACTGACCTGTCTAGAGATGATGAGCTTTCCCAGCGGCATGGGGGCTCCATTTTCTGTCGCGATCCGCTTTAAAGTAGCAATTGCCTTTTCCTGGTTCCCCGACAGCACGTCGTACCTGGCACTCTCCGGCAGCCACTGGTGGGGGACAGGAGACCCAGGCGTGGCTGGTCAGTAGGGACAGAGGACCCCTCCCAGCCACCGTCTCTCATGGGTGTGGGCATCTTGCGTGGGCGAGGTGGTTCTCTGGCGTCAGAGACCTGGCTTCAAATGTGGGTCCTCTGTAGGTTACCCGGCTACAGGACACAGTGCAGTGACGTCACGTCCCTGTGCCTTTGAGTCCTCGTTCAGGTGTTTGCAGGGTTACACGGGGTAAGATAAGGATGAAACGGTCACCGCCACCACGGCTGCTTAGAGTTCTGGGGTCAGGTGGAGGGAATGAAGACCACCATTAAAAAAAAATCAACCCTAAAGCCAAGGGGTGGTGGCACATGCCTTTAGCCCCAGGGCTTGGTAAGATCTCTGAGTTCGAGGCCAGCCTGGTCTATAGAGTGAGTTCCAGGACAGCCAGGACTACACAGAGAAACTCTGTCTCAGAAAGAAAAAAAAAGGGGGGGGGCTGGAGAGATGGCTCAGTGGTTAAGAGCACTGTCTGCTCTTCCAAAGGTTCTGAGTTCAAATCCCAGCAACCACATGGTGGCTCACAAGCATCTGTAATGGGATCCGATGCCCTCTTCTGGTGTGCCTGAGGACAGTGATAGTGTACTCATATAAAATAAATAAATAAATAAATAAATAAATAAATAAATCTTAAAAAAAAATTAACCAAGCCCGAAAACAACCCAAAAGCTAGATGGCTTTAAACATAAGTACTAGCCGGGCAGTGTTGGCGCACACCTTTAATCCCAGCACTTGGGAGGCAGAGGCAGGCAGATTTCTGAGTTCGAGGCCAGCCTGGTATACAGAGTGAGTTCCAGGACAGTTAGGGCTACACAGAGAAACCCTGTCTCGAAAAACCAAAAACCAAAACCAACCAACCAAAAACCCATACATACGAAGCACAGAACTGCAAAGAGGAGCAGTGGAGCGGCCGAGAGCAGGAGCAGCCAGCGCCAGCCCAGGCTGGGCATCACGAACACAGCCAGCAGCACCTCGAACACGGTCCCGATGGCCCAGAAGACCTGGCGTGGGAGAGGGAGAGTCAGTGGTGGCAGGGCTGGTAGACCGTGGACGGGAGTGAAGGTCAGACCGATCGCGCATCCTGCCGTGGCCCCTCCCACGCTGCGTGAGTATCACGCACTGCTGGCCGCACTGCACCGCAGCGAAGCAGGAGGCGAGGATAACTAGTCTGTGACACAGGCATGGCCGGGGGCATTCAAGGGACTTTGAATTATTTCCAGTTTTTTCCCTAACCGTTCTGAGTATGTACTGGGGTCAGCATGTCCCGCCTGTCCTGCGCCCGTCATCGCCGTGGTCCTAAGAGAGAACCGAGTGTGACCAGAGCTAGCCAGCCAAGGTCAGCTGCCCGGGCACGGCATGTCATCAGAACAATGGCTGAGATGGTGGTGAATGCCTGTGATCTGAATGGTAGGGAGGCAGAGGAAGGATTGCCGAAAGTCCAGGGCTAGCCTGTGTCACTTAGTGGGTTCCAGGCCACCCAGGGCTACGTAGTAAAAGCTTATCTTAAACAAGCACGCTGATTCAGAGGGATAATCATTCATTACCCATGCCTGAGTCAGGCAGCTGCTGTTGTTAGACTGTAAGTCAGGGGCAGAGCAGGCACTGGTATGCAGCCGAATCCTGCAGCCCCTGCATGGCTGGGCCTGACGGCTACAGAGTGAGTTCAAGGCCAGCCTGGGCAATTTAGCAAGACTCTGTCTCAAAATAAAAAGTTCAAAGAAGGCCGGGGATAGAGCTCAGTAGAGGGGCACTCGCCTGGCATGTGTGAGATCCTAGATCAGTGGTTTTCAACCTCTGGGTCATGACCCCTCTTTGTGGGGGGTCAAAAGACCCTTTCTCAGGGGTCTTGTAGCTGATATCCTGTGTATCAGATATTTACATTCCTATCCATAGCAGTAGCAAAATTACAGTTATGAAGTAGCAATGAAATTATTTCATGGTTGGTGGTCACCACAGCATGAGGAACTGTATTAAAGGGTCTCAGAGTTAGCAAGGTCGCGAACCACTGACCTAGTTCAACCTCCAGTTAAAGAAAGACAGGGAGAGGGCTGGAGAGATGGCTGGAGAGATGGCTCAGTGGTTAAGAGCACTGATTGCCCTTCCAGAGGTCCTGAGTTCAAATCCCAGCAACCACATGGTGGCTCACAACCATCTGTAATGGGATCCGATGCCCTCTTCTGGTGTGTTTGAGGACAGCAACAGTGTGCTCACATACATTAAATTAAATTAATTTTTAAAAAAAGAAAAGAAAACTAAAGGGAGGGAGAAAGAAGGGAGGAGGAAAGAGGTCTACACTGTATATCCATGGAGGAAAGAGGTCTACACTGTATGTCCATGTGTGTATTTGTCAGCTGACTCTGTTCTGTCTGCACTGCCCCCTCCCCCTTTGCTGCCCCGTGGCGACATACATCTGAGAACTGCTTGCCGGTCTGTAAGCACCCCCGAGACCCGTCACCCCCTCCTTACCTCAATCAGCAAAATACACTTGGCTCTGGCTTTCATGGGAAGGAACTCTGCGTACAGCGTCACCCTAGGTGAGGGAGGAGACGGGGGTTAAGAGAGGGGGAAGATGGCAGACTCTGAGTCCCTCCC
Organism: Apodemus agrarius; assembly: GCA_964023405.1. Classification (NCBI taxonomy): domain Eukaryota; kingdom Metazoa; phylum Chordata; class Mammalia; order Rodentia; family Muridae; genus Apodemus; species Apodemus agrarius. Next base: position 4,162,406 of record OZ030028.1, read on the forward strand.
TCCAATAAATGGCCCATGGGCCCCTAAGTCAGAATTTCCTGGTATCACAGCTAAAGTCTGAAATCCAATAACCAGGTTCTTCCTGTGGCTCATGGCTGACTTCAAACTCACTATCTTCCTGTCTCTGCCTTCCAGGAGCCAGGTTGACAGCATGCACTATCTTGCTCTGCCTGTGTGTGATTCCCTTGTCCCTGGGAAGCAGTTTGTCACAGATGGCTGCTGTATTTTTAACCAACCCCCCAAATGACCCTCAGGTTCCGGCATGCTTCCATCGAGGTCGGCTGTAATTATGGAGTCTGGAGAAAGTCTTTCCGGGCAGTTGTGTTAGTGCGTTGATATGGCTGTGTTGATAAAGCCTTTTGTTCTTGGTTCCCGCTGTCTGTGCATCCCTGTGGGCAGCCACGGGGATTACGTCGAGCTGCTTCCGTCCGGGGTATGCGAAGCCAGCCTGCTCCCTTGCTGGTATGTTCTTATTCACCGATGGATGGAGTTGGTGTCTGGTAATTTGCCAGGACATAATTCAGATTTGACAATATCTTGTTCTCCACGGAACCTCTCCCCGCCAGCTGTAGCCTCTGGCTATTTCTACCTGAATGGACCACCGCTGCATTGATGACATTTTTAACTTGTCTTTGTTTGCATTTAGTAATCACATCCTAATTATAAGAAAGAGCTCTTCTGGGGCTGGCATGATGGTGCGGCCAATAGAGGTCCCTGCTGCCAAGCCCAGTGACCTGAGCTTGGTTCCTATTGGTTCCTGTGACTCCACATGGCAGGAGAGAGCTGACTCCTCTGACCTCGGTAAGCATGGTTGTGTAGGAAGTCACCTGGAAGAAAGGTCCACACCCTGGACCTGCATGGTTTTCTCCAGCTGTATCTTCATCTGAATCGTGCTCTGTGGAGCTCGCAGCGCCCCCTACTGCACACAAAAAGCTATCGCCCTTTACTGTCTCCTGTAAACTGCTTATTCTCATGAAGATACTTGGAGCTTTAGGGAGTTTTATTTTTCTTTTATTCTTTTTTCTTTTCTTTCTTTCTCTATTTCTCTCTCTTCTCTCTCTCTCTCTCTCTCTCTCTCTCTCTCTCTCTCTTTCTTTTTTCGAGACAGGGTTTTTCTGTGTAGCCCTAGCTGTCCTGGAACTCACTCTGTAGACCAGGGTAGCCTCGAACTCAGAAATCTGCCTGCCTCTGCCTCCCAAGTGCTGGGATTAAAGGCATGTGCCACCACGCCTGGTTTTATTTTTCATTTTATAACCAAAATGTCACTTGTAATGATAGAGTTAGGACACGGTTTAACTCCCTTTACAAATGAGAATCCAGGTTTTGGGGCTGGAGATTCCTCAGTGGTTAAGACCTTGGAGGATCAGCGTTAGATTACTAGCACCCACGTGGAGGTTCAAAACAACCACCTGCAACTTCAGTTCTAGGGGATTGGATGCCCCCTTCTGACCTCCACAAGTAGTGCATGCACAAGGTGCGTGTGCTCAGGCAAAAACACTTATACACATAAAACAAATCTTTTTTTTTTTAAACCAGTTTTTCCTTTTGATACTAGAAATTGAGCTCAGAGCTATGTTCAAACTAGCCAAGTGTTCCCCCACTGGGCTATATTCTAAGCTACCAAATCTAATTAGTTTTAGAATTATTCGTAAATAATTGTTTTTATTTTGTGTGTGTGCAGTGCCCTTACTGACCAGAAGGGGGAGATAGAGCTCCATCCATTATTAGCTATTCAACAGAGGGGCTGAGAATTAAACTTGGTTCCTTCTCTCCAAGAGCAGTAAGCGCTCTTTTTTGTTGTTGTTGTTGTTTTTGGTTGTTTTTTGTTTTTTGGTTTTTTAGAGACAGGGTTTCTCTATATAGTCCTGGCTGTCCTGGAACTCACTTTGTAGACCAGGCTGGCCTCGAACTCAGGAATCCGAGGAGCTGGGTTTTCTAATCAGCCAAATGGGGACAGAGTTGGGATAAACATCTTCTGAAGACGCATAGCGTAGCTGTCCCGTGGACAAGCACCCAGGTAACATCCGTCATTGTCGGCAATGAATGCCGTGGGTACTGTAGCTCTTATCGGAACATCTGCCTGGCCCGTGGCGTTGTGTTCTCGAAACAGCTATTACCGATACATTCTGGCCGTTGATATTTTTTAAAATAACACCCTGTTGAGATGCTGTTCTGATTTTGAGGCACTCCGGCTGAGTAAAGTTACTCTAAATGAATGGAAACTCTTAATATCACCTAACTACCTAGAAATATTGTCACCTAAATGTCGCTCAGTAAAGCACTTGGGAGAGCCATCTTTCTAACGAGCTAAGAGTGCCGTCTAATTATGACATAATTAGGTTTATGTAAATGGCTACATCAGAAGCTCCAAGGAGCCCGGACCCTCTTGGGGCTTCCTATTTCTCCTGTTATTCATCTGTGGGTTTTTTTTCCCTCCTCACAGATAAAACAGCTATCTAGTTACATACGTGAGAAAGCACGTGCAGGGGGCCTGGGCGATGTTTGAAATTTCACGGCAGCCATTGGCTGGCTGGGGGACGGGGGAGGGGCAGTGTATTGTTTATTAAGACACACTTGTATGGTCAGTCATCTCAGCATGGGTGGCTTTGCTGAGCCCTACTGTGGGGGCGAGAACTTTCTAAAGCATGGAGGGCCTTGGCCGATCTCAGTGATTTCGAACCAGCACGTAAAGACTGTCCATAAGGTGAGAGAATGAATGACCTAAGGGAGATTTCATCTGAATGGTAAAACAGAAAGAAGTCTGTCTGGGTTTCTTGAAGACAGACGTGTTGAGATTTGTGTTGAGTTCGAGTTCCTAAGGAGAGAACTGATAGAACGCTCATTCGTGTGCTAAGACTTCTGGAAGACTCTGCAGCCTGCGGAGCGGTTCTCAGAAGATGTCTGTGAGTGAGGATGATCAAGCCGCTCCCCGGTGGGTGATTGTCTCCCTAGACTAAGGAGGATATGTTGACCTCGGTCAGAAAAGGTTCTGCTAGCCGGGCGGTTAATCCCAGCACTCGTGAGGCAGAGGCAGGCGGATCTCTGAGTTCGAGGCCAGCCTGGTCTACAGAGTGAGTTCCAGGACAGCCAGGGCTACACAGAGAAACCCTGTCTCGAAAAAACAAAACAAAAAAGGTTATGCTAGCAGTGGTTTGCCCAGCCAAGAACTCCCCCAGCAACTGGGTATGGTGGATGGAGAGGCTACAGCCACACCCACAGCACCAACCTAGGGCCTCCCTGACCCAGTGAGCCAGCAGGTGCAGCTGCGGGGAGCAGAGCCCTGTCCCCCTTGACCCTGAGTAGGTCTGAGCAGATTAAGTCAGGCTCACTGGATAGGTCAGACATAGGGAATAGGGAGGCTTTGCGGAAGAGCTCAGGGATATGGAAACATAATATCTCAGTGAGAATGACCAGGGGTTACAGAGCTAATTCATTAGCACCACTGTGTTCCCAACCTCCACCTCTGGAGGAAGCAATTGATACAAATGGATACAAACGGATGGAGCATGCGCATTGTATTAAACCTCACTCATGTTTGACTCTAGTGCCATCTTAGTTGTGAGCTTCTGGGATCTCCTGACACCTGCTGAGAACAGATGGCAACAGACATTCAGGTCATCTTTGTTATGGGACAGTGGTTTGGGATGTTGCCTTGTCCTGCCTAAACTCTGGAAAAGGTTCAGTTCATCTACGTAGATGATGTAATGCTAACCTCTGAGTGTTCTGCAGATTTGGAAAACCCAAGGAGAGACAAATGGGTCCAGTGGTGCTTCCGGTTACCTCACGAGCCTACTGCGGCCCGGTTAATTGAAAGAAGAAAAGGAGGTTGTTAGAACGATAACTATGACGTTCGAATCCAAAAGGTGCCCGACGTGGATGGAAAGGGACGTAAGCCTTTTCTAAGCCACAAGATTACAAAATGGCAACCTCAGTGGCTGGGGCGGGCTGCCTCCCTGCGAGCTGCGGACCAGAGAAGCCCCTAAGGCCCCTCGAACCATAAAGGCTATTGCTACAGCTGTTGGCTCTGTGCCAGAACTAGATAGTAAGACCCCATTGCTGAAGATACTGCATGCTCATGCTTTGAGTGTAGGGCATGGAGAAATTAGCCCAGGAGTGAGCTGGAAACGCCCACTCTGCTAGCTGGCTTTCATGGTGCCTGAACGGACTGGTAAGCCGCTGCTGGAGAACTGTTACCAACATTCCTGCTTGCTTAGCGACCGTGGGTGCTGAAATGCAAACATGCCAGGCATGATGTACCTGCTTGTGCGATAGTGGTTCGGCTGTTACGGGTGAGACCAACCACCTTCCAATTGGATTTAAGGCCCTCTCCAGAAGAGGCAATTCTCATCTGGTACTGTAATCCAGGATAAAAGCCCATGGCTGGGAAGGTCATAGGACCCAATGGGGAAGCAACTTCTATGGTTTTTCGAGATGAATGTGATGTGCCCATCAGTCTGACTTCTTTCTATATATATGTTTACTCCCATTGATCATTATTGTTACCTGCCTGAAGTCAACTGCAGATGAAGTTCCCAAGACCATGTGACTAATACTATGGTGTGCTAGCCTAGTCATAAGCTGTAGGTGAACATCTATAGCCACTCCTCTCCAAGGATCATGAGGCAGAAAGAATTGAAAAGATGGAGGAACCAGTGGAGCGTTGTGTAACAGTTTCCTCAGAGGAAGATAAACAACTCAGGCTAGCTTCAGGAAGTCTCTGAAACTTACAAGACTCACTTCACCCCACCCCCTTGCTGGAGTAAATAGTAAAATCTGAGAATTACTCTGAGAGGAGCAAATCCAAGTTCAACTGTGAAGAAGATTCTTGAGACCAGCTGCCCGGAAGAAACAGAGGCCTACTGAGCTGCCCGGAAGAGGTTTTAAACCAAATGGAGCACCTGGAAAGGACACTTTCCAACCTGTTGCGCCGCCTGCAGGCAGTGCAGTGTGCTCCAGGTCCCCAGATTTGTGAGCTGTCAGTCTACCCGGGATAGCTTTGGTGATGCAACCATCTTTGAGTCGCTTCTGCACCTGTGAGTAACCCCTCACCCCTATTCTTACAAGTAACCCCAATAAAACCAACATGGACTTGGGTGGCAAATGGACTCACTTTGAGCATGGTGAGCGTGGCTCTCTCAGGCCTTGCCCTCCCCTCCCCCCGCCTTGCTGAAAGCCTTAGCTTCCATTCCTAAACTAGCCTGGATGGTCTGCCCCCTCATTTGTCCACTTCCTCTTCCGGAGGCTGACTACTGAGGTCCAGGTATCAAAGGATTGAAGTCCAGCAATCAGAAGCCCCCTCTGGCTCACCTAATTAACATGCCCAATCAAAACACCCCACAGCACCCTAGCCCATTCTAACAGAGCCCACCCTTTTTCTCTTAAAAATCATTTGCTGCCTTTTTTTCTTCCCAGAGAGCAGCCACTTTAACCTTTCTTATGAAAACAGGTTTTCTGGTGTGGTTTGTGCCTAACTAGAGGGTCCCAAAAGGGAATCCCGGCTGTACAGAGGACTCCTTTAGGGGTTCGCTGTACTTTAGTCTGTAGTGGGATCCCCATCTGGGGTGTGTAGACAGGCGTGTTGGGCCTGCAGGACAAGTTCTGTCACACAACACCTGGTGTGTTCCCCTCCCTCCCTGTACTGGGGACTCTGGGAATAACGCATCTCTCAGGCTCTGGGGGATAACCCGTTCTTCATGAGGTGCCCTGCAGCCGGTTTGGGGCGTAATCTTCCTTTGATCTGGTTACTTAAAGTCTTCATTTACTCATAAGCTTCCACAAGTTTCTCAAAATTTCTGCTTGTTTGACAGTATCCTTTGCTTATGAGCTCTGTTAAAGATTCCTGTCACCTCTGTGTCATTTCCAGGAGATTTGTGAGCAGAGGTTTAGGTACATCTATTCTGTTCTAGCATTCCTAGAGGAGGAATTTGACCAGAGCCGCTATGGTTCCTCCAGCCACCAGGGGGCGCTGCTCTGTGGTTAATGGTTCATGGGCTGGAATCCTGGGAGCTGGGCTACAGCCTTGCCAGCCCAGATTTATGGCTGTGTCTCTGTTAATGGCCTCTGCTTAGAGCTCCAGTGGTTTATAGTTCCTGGATAGTGTGAAAGCATGCTCTTCCACTCCCGGAAAGCGTGTTAGGTGCCAGCTCTACAGAGTTCTGGACAGGAAGACCAGGGAAAAGAGTGGAACAGGTGCATCCTTAGCTAAGGACGATTTTGAGCTTGCGATCCTCCTGCCTCCAGCTCCTCAGTGCTGGGCTCACGGCTATTCGGGACCACACTCGATTTATGGTGCTGGGGATCGAGCTGAGGGCCTGCTGGGCAAACCCAAAGATGACCAAGTGTCCCGTCGGAAGTGATGCAGCGTTTGACAGAGCAAGTGTAATGGCCCAGGAGGACGTTTGGTAGGAAGGGAGTATTCCCCCAGGAACTGTCCTCATCCGTGGGACCGTAACGCTCCGAGGGACCCGTGAGGTGTGGATGCCAGCAAAACTCATGCAGAGAAAGGATCAGGGTCTTGTCTCATCTGAGATTACAGCACAGAATCGGGATTCAAGCGTAGGTCTTGGGGTCTGCAGAGCCCATGATGCCAGCACACTGACTCAGGGCAAACCTGCACTCCTTAGATTGTCTCTCCAGACTGTCCTGGAGGAGCCCCAGCAGGGGATTTTGATTATATTGTTCACGGTCTCTATAGATGTCACATGCCCTGCCACCCCTGGCCTCGGTAGTGCGAGCAGTGGACAGGCTCCACCTTGCACGTGGTGCCCTGTAGGAATGGGGCATGCAGAACATGCTTTCAGAACCAGCGGTCCCATTACAAAGGACATACGGTTCCGGAAGTCAGGAAGGCGTCGAAGCTGGAGGGGTCTCTGCTGGCATCATAGAGTCTGTGGGGTGGATTTGTGTGGACTTGTTGTTAGAGTTTGTGTGGACTTGTTGTTAGCATCTTCCAGAGGTCTTGGCTCCCAGAGAGAAAACTTCATACCGGGACCGTTCAAGAATGCAGTAAGATGTTTTTTGTTGTTTTTGTTATTGAGACAGGATCTCCCTCTGTTGCTCTGGCTGGCCTAGAACTTGCTATGTAGACCAGGCCATCCTCAGACTATTAGAGCTCCATCTGCCTCTACCTCCCAAGTGTTGGTGTGAAAGGCGTGTGCCACCACATCTGGCCGAAAGCAAGCAAGTCCCCCAAGCAAGTCCCACTTAGTGACTGCTGGTGGCCGTGCCGTGTGGATGTTAAAAGTGCGCCATCCACGTGGGGTCTGGTTTGTTATGACTTCTCTCTTCTTTAGAGCCTTTGGACACTGCCGGTGCAGTTGTTAACTGAAGGATACTGGTACTGGTGGTGTTCTGTCCAACATGGCTTCCGGTTCCAGAAGCCCTGCACAGGCATCCCCACATTCCAAGGTGGAGAAGACAGCTGTTCCCCCTTATCTCCAGGCGTGGGTGCCTGAACCTGAGGCTGTTCGGCTCGCTCCTATGGAATGGTGTCGCATTTGACAGAGGCAGGTGTGCTCACACCTCCGTGTGCTGTACATGTCTCTGGATGGCGGTAGATAGCACAGACCATGGAACATGCTGCCCGGGTTGTCTGCTGTTCCGTGTGCTTCTGTGACTAGTGACCGGGAGAGGGCTCTACACAGTCATGTCTCCCCTGAGTATTTCTAAATCCAGCGTTGCTGAACCCGTGCATGAAGAAGATGGCTAAGCCTGCGCTAGGTATTTACTTACGACTGGGGCACCCCTCCGATCCCAAAGCCCACCAGGCCTCGGAGCACCAGGATCCAGCTATACACGGGCGCGAAGGCGCTGAGGATGCCATAGTACAGGGTCCAGAGCACGCTGATCTTCAGCCCCTGTGGAGAAGGAGACACGGAATCGCGAGAGCCCTGAGCAGCTCCAGGCGGCACATGTCTACAGGCGAGAGCTACCGATGATGGATGGGGAAGCCCGGGCTGGGCACCTGATTTGGGTTCTAGTCCAGCTGTCACGTATGTGTGTGTGTGTGTGTGTGTGTGTGTGTATGTGTGTGTTTGTTTGTTTGGAGATAGGGTTTGTGTAGCACTGGCTGTCCCGGAACTCACTCTGTAGACCAGGCCGTCCTCTGCTTCCAGAGTGCTGGGATTAAAGGCATGTGCCATCACTGCCTGGAGCTACTTTTTTAAAAAAGATTTATTTATTTCATGTCTGTGAGTACACTGTCACTCTCTTCAGACACACCAGAAGAGGGGCATCGGATCCCATTACAGATGGTTGTGAGCCACCATGTGGGTGCTGGGAATTGAACTCAGGACCTCTGGAAGAGCAGTCAGTGCTCTTAAATGCTGGACTATCTCTCTAGCCCCCCCCCTTTTTTTTAAGATTTATTTATTATTATATGCAAGCACACTGTAGCTGTCTTCAGACAGCACCAGAAGAGGGCGTCAGATCCCATTACACCATGTAATGAGTCACCATGTGGTTGTGAGCCACCATGTGGTTGCTGGGATTTGAACTCAGGACCTTCAGAAGAGCAGTCAGTGCTCTTAACTGCTGAGCCATCTCTCCAGCCCACCCCCCCCTTTTTTTATTAAAAGGTTGCCAGCGGGGCTGGAGAGAGAGCTCTACCGTTGAGAGTGCTGGCTGCTTGTCTAGTGGATCTGGGTTGGATTCTCAGCACCCAAATGGCAGCTCCATTGTCTGTAACTGCAGTCCCAGGAGATCTGATACCTTCCTCTGGCCTCCAAGAGCACTTAGACTAAAGCTGATCATGGACCCACCATGGACTGAAGACACCCAACTGTGAGTCAAAACAAGCCTTTAATTTTTATAAGCTGAGTTGTGTCAGGTATTTGTTACAGCGGAGGGCCCCTGGCTAACACGGCCAGAGCTGAACTCACAGCTTCCAACCCCCGAGACCTGGGTCCTTCCTCCAGGGCCTTCAGCAGCCCCTCGTTACCTCCAACAGACCTCGCCCTCCTCAGGCAGGTATAATACGGGCCAGGTAAACTTGTCTGGCCTAAAGTTACCATGACAGATCGTGGGTCCCAGTCACTCACTAACCCAAGTTTCAAGGGAAGCCACAAACCACATGATGTTTCTTTTAGTGCAAAAGAGGACAAAATGGAGGCAACGCCCCATAAAACCCTGCGAGGGGTAAATAGAACCCCAGGGCTGGGGTGTGGCTGTTCCCCTGCGGTGCGTGTCTAACATGCTGCTAGGGCGTTACAGGGGCAGGATACGCATCTAGCTCACTGCAGGCCCTGGCATCAACCCCAGCACTGAGATCTGGAATACACGGGTATGCCTCTGTCTCTGTGTCACCAGTTTGCAAACCAAACCCTAAGAAAGCCTGGGACCGCATTCTTGGGTTGCTGTCTGCTATGAGGACAATGTTCACAGATCACTGAGACTGAAATGTTCCTCACAGGCAGAGTCCTAATGTGTGCCTGGAATCTCCTCTTCCTCCTTAAAGATCCCACTGTGCTAGGTGCAGTGATGTGTGCACACTTGGGAGACGGGAGGATGAGAGTCAGGAGCTGGAGGCCGTCTGGGATACACAGAGTCCCCATCTCAAAAAATGGTGGGGCTGCCCAGTCACACTACCCACACTCCAAACTGTAGTAAACAACTAGAATGTTCTATCACGAATTGGCAAACACCTGTGCATATTCCACACACTTGTTTTTCTTTTTGAGACACCCTCAGGTAGCCCAGGCTAGCCTTGGACTCACTGCGTGCTAGGGGTGACCTTGAACTGCTGAATCTCCAGTTCTTTCATACTCCCTCCTAATGCTGGGGTCACAGAACATGCCACCCATGCCCAGTTTGATCCAATGCTGACTTAGAAGACGGTCTGCTGTGTGCTGGACCATCGCTCTACCCGCTGAGCCGTATGGCAGCCTGACCCCAAGTAGTTCTCTGTCCTTCCTTTGGCACCTTTACTTTGCATGTAGGGAAACAGGCTCAGAGAGGCAAACCAACTTCCTGGAGACTGCCTTGCTCTGCAAGGGTGGGAGGGTGGAGTAGAGAGGGGGATGGATACACACTCGCGAACACACACTCTCAAACACACACACTCTCTCCATATTTAATAGAGCCCCGGGGCATAGGAACTTTCATAGCACTAAAGCGTCTCACTGCACGCCGACACCCACGCAGGCGCGGGAACCCGCCACCTGCACCAGGAGGGTAAGAAGTGGCGCTGTGGTCGATCCTGATGGTCGGCTGCCTGGTGTGCCCAGGTGCCTGGATGAGTGGGGGAGGGAAGGATTGGGGGTGCAGGGTGGGGCTTCCTAATCACAGCCTGCTCCTTGCTTCCTGAGATCAGTTACAAATTTCATCATGAGCCGGGCGGTGGTGGCGCACGCCTTTAATCCCAGCACTTGAGAGGCAGAGGCAGGTGGATTTCTGAGTTCGAGGTCAGCCTGGTCTACAGAGTGAGTTCCAGGACAGCCAGGGCTATACAGAGAAGCCCTGTCTCGAAAACAAAACAAACAAACAAACAAAAGATGCACCTTCTTCAGCCCTCCCTTGGGACTGCACAGCCATACCCCTCCCCTGCTAACGCCTCTGAGACCGTGTAGGGGCTGCACCTCAGCGAGTGCAGCGACAAGAGGAACCTTACTGTTTTCCTGCCGTACTGATCCGAGATGTTTCCCCAGAGCGTGGAACTGGACATCATGCCGATGAAGACCACCTGTGGGCAGACACACCATGTCGGTGAGCAGCGCTGGACAGAAGGGACCGGCGACCCACCTCTGACGTCTCTCTCTCTCTCTCTCTCTCTCTCTCTCTCTCTCTCTCTCACACACACACACACACACACACACACACACACACACACACACCAGTACACACCAGTGCCCCAGAACGGATAGCCTGCCTCCGAGTGATGTCCCTTTCTTTTTGGGACAGTGCCTGTTTGTGTAGTCTGGACTGGCTTCAAACCCTTGATCCCCCTGCCTCAGCCTCCTGAGAGCTAGGATTACAGGTGGGTACCATGACAGCCCCCTGTAGATGGGTTCCCAACAGTCGAATGGGGGAGGGGTGTGCCACTCTTGTACCCATATCTCAGGCGAGGATGCTGAGGCTCAGTAAGGAAAGTCGTGACCGGGCTCTGCTGCTGTCGGTGTCTGGATTATGATAGACATGGTGACTCAGGAACTGGGGCTCTACAGCTTTCTTACAGCAGATAACAGGGGTGGCGGTCACAGCACCCATGAGGCGTTTTGTTTGTTCAACAGGGCTTTGCTTTATATCTCTGGCTGTCTTGGAACTCACCAGGCTGGTCTGACAATCACAGAGATCCCCCTGCCTCTGCCCCCTGAGTGCTGGGAGTAAAGGTTTGTGCTTTTGTTTTTGTTACGGGAGGACTTGGACTGTGTAGCCCCGGCTAGCTGGGCTTGGACTTGAAATTCACTGGTCGGTTTTCGAGTGTGCAGCGCTGTGCGTAGCTTCTCTGTCATAATCCTCCCCTTCCTCCTCCTCCCCCTCCCCCTCTCTCCCCTCCTCCCCCCTTTCCCTTCCCCCTTCCTCCTCTTCCTCTTCCTCCTCCTCTTCCCCTTCCTCCCCTCCCTCTTTCTGCTTCTCTTCTCCTAGCCCTCCTCCTCTCCCACTACACTTCCTCTTCCTCCTCCCCTCTCTTCCTCCCCCTTTCTGTGTGAGACTTCCTCTCTCTCTCTCTCTCTCTCTCTCTCTCTCTCTCTCTCTCTCACACACACACACACACACACACACACACACACACATACATGTTATTGCCTGACTCCCTCCCCCTAAGCTGTGACCTCAAGTCAGCCGTGCTCCGCCTTCGGATGGTGCTCCCGAACAGTCAGCTGGAACTGCATAATGCTTACACTCACGGTGCTCTGGGGCCCATCGCCATAATTAGCAACCGTTCTTGGCCCCAGCGGTGCTGTGTGGCCTGGAGCAAGCAGCTCAACCTCTCTGTGCTTCCTTTCCCGCCATTCTAGCCTTTCTAGCACAGTTACGAGGACTAAAGGGCCCAGTCATACAAAGCTGTGCTGCGGTGCTTGGTGTCCAGAGCCAATGGGTCTAGAATGCCCTCGGAGACTAGCCTATGGGCGTGACTGGGAAGGGTTTGTACACCGGGCTGATGGACGTGACGTGGTTGGCACTGAATAGAGAGAGAGATCAGCGTACCTGAAACCACCTCTCTCTCTCTCTCTCTCTCTCTCTCTCTCTCTCTCTCTGCTTCCCGAGGGAATGCCATGTGACCTGCTGCCTGGTGCCCCCCTCCCTCGTGCCTCGTTCACCAAGGCGGGTCAGATTGCATCTCCAGACCCCCGGCCACATCAACCCCTGTCCCTTAAGTGGCTTCTTGTCGGGGTGGCAGCCATCGCAGTGAGACAAGTAGCTAAGGTGTGTGCGCACTGCAGCCACCGTGGGGCCGGCCGTCTCCGCCCTTGGCACGTTAAGCTCTCGGGAGCGTTAGCCACTGCGATCATGGCCGCTGCCCCACGGAGGCTTCTGCCTCGTTCTCCTTCAGAGCCTCGCTCCCGAGAGCACATCATTCCCCACTTACTGAGTATCAACTACTCGACAGGGGCCACATCGCCAGCCGACATGTCACCCCACCGGGAGGAGGGTGGCGTCTCCCGCCTGCAGCTGGGCGAGGCGAGGCTTGTACGGTGTGCGTGACGCGGGCTGGTGGGTTCCAGGCTCTGAGGCTGCCAAGGAGCTAAAGCACAGGGGGGCAGAGCTGGCCGCCGCCCTGCTGGGCACATCATGGAGGAAGCGGGCAGAGCTGGCCGCCGCCTTGCTGGGTACATCATGGAGGAAGCGAGCCTATGGGAAGCCGACAGCAGCGTTTCCTTCCAGGGCGACTGTGCTGGCGGGCTTTACGTCAGCTTGACACAAGCTACAGTCATTTTAGGAGCGGGAACCTCAGGTGAGAAAATGCCCCTACCAGACTGACCTAGGGTGGGCAAGCCTATGGTCCTTCCTTCCTTCCTTCCTTCCTTCCTTCCTTCCTTCCTTCCTATTATTTATTTTGGTGTTTCAAGATAAGGTTGCTTCAAGACTTCAAGCTTCCTTTTTTTTTTTTTTTTTTTTTTTTTGTAGCCCTGACTGTCCTGGAACTCACTCAGTAGACCAGGCTGGCCTCGAACTCAGAAATCCGCCCACCTCTGCCTCCCAAGTGCTGGGATCAAAGGCGTGCACCACCACACTGCCTGGCTTTGTGGTACATTGTCTTGATTGCTGATTAAAGTGGGAGGTGCAGGCTCGCCTTCCGTGGGTGAGCACTACCAGGTGACCTCGGTGCTATAGGAGGCAGACTGAGTAAACTGAGGAACAAGACAAGAAGCCACACCCTCCACAGCCTCTGCCCCTGCCCCTGCCTCCAGGTCCCTGCTTGGAGTCCGTGCCCTGACTTCCCTCCATGACTGTAGGCTGAAGTGAGCCCCGCCCTTTCCCGTCCTCCCAGGTTGCTTTAGGTCACGGTGGTCATCAGACAGGTAGAAAGCCCACAGGGACAGCTTGCTTGGTATTTTTCTCTGCTGAGTCCTGGCGGCAGGAGGCCACCCCACCCCGCAGGACACGGGGACCTGTGAGCTGCGGGGGGCGGCAGGAGGCCACCCCGCAGGACACAGGGGGGGGGACCTGTGGGCTGCGGGGGCGGCAGGAGGCCACCCCGCAGGACTCGGGGACCTGTGAGCTGCAGGGGTGGCAGGAGGCCACCCCGCAGGACACGGGGACCTGTGGGCTGCCGGGCACCTACCGACGTGAGGAGCGCCACCTGCCAGCTGGGAAGCCGCCACTCGCAGTGCAGCTGGGGCGCCAGGATGCTGAGGATCATCATCTCCATGGCGTCCGCCATCTGCCGGAGGAAGGACACACCGTGAGGGAGGCCGCTGCGCACCCGCCCGACCAGGCCCCCTCGTGGGAAAGCCCCTGGGACTGAACCAGCGACCCACGGGACAGCTATGTGCGGGCTCTGTTTCCCTGCCTTGTATGTCTGCTTGCCTTCAAACTTCATTTTTAAATTTTACACTTATTTCTCTTAATGGGCATTTTGCCTGCGTGTGTATCGGTAGAACATGGGCATGCAGCGCCGGAGAGGGTCAGAGCATGTGGGATCCCCCTGGTGTCAGAGTTATAGGCAGTCGTGCAGCACACATGGGTGCTGGGAAACTGTGAGATTTGAAGCTGGGTCTTCAGGGTGAACAGCCAGGACTTTTAACCACTAGGCCATTTCTTCGTTCATTTTTTCTTAATGATTACATTTGTGTGTGTGTGTGTGTGTGTGTGTGTGTGTGTGTATGCACATGCACACACGTGTGCACCCTCTCATTGGCCCCTTTATATGTGTGTGTGTGTGTGTGTGTTTGTTTTGTGAGACAGGTCTCATATTGCACCCCAGGCTGGCCTGAAATGAAATCTTCTTCCCACCTCCCGGACACTGGAATTACAGACATGTACCACCGTGTACAGTTTTATTTGCTCATGTTTTTAAAAATACAGGTCCTTGGGTCAGAGAGCTCAGTGGGTAGAGTGCCATGAATTGACCCCTGGGATCCACATGTTAGAAGAAACAAACCATCTCCTGTCCCTGTAAGTAGTCTTCTGACCACACCACATACATGTTCACCAGGGTGAACACACACACAAACACACATTCATACTCATATAAATGTGTATACACAAGTACACACATATACACTTATATACACATACATACACAGAAACATACACACCCATACTTACATATACTCATACACACAAACATGCATATTCATATACATACATACACACATGTACACATTCACACACAACACACACATACACATGCACACACAACATACACACTCACACATGTACATATCTTTACATACACATACACACTCGTACACACATACATACACACACACATACATGCACACACATTCACACACACATAAGTGTGCTCCCCCAGATGAAGTGAGAGAGCACTGCATGTCTCAAATCTGAGCACACGTTTTCCCGGCGGCAGACAGTGTGGTCCTTTGTCTTTGGCTGGCCGCATGTTAGTGGGGAATTGTCTGCATACTCAATGGTACTTAACGAACACAATGTTTGAATATATCAGCCCATATTAAGGAGCCCCAGTCACTAAATGCCCTGGTACTACTGTAAACTAGACAGAGTACTGGGAAGTTAAAAACGGCTCCACACACAGGCCTTGGGCATGTGGCCCGGTACAGGTCTGCTTCTACTTAGAGAAAGGACAGCGAATCCGGTTAGAAAGCCAGGTGCTGCGGTCACGCCTCGCATCCCGCTCAGAGGCAGCTGCGTCTGGGTTGAAGGGCCGTGTACTTTGGGTCGTGGCTAAGGGGTCCTTTACAAGGAGTGCGAACACCTTGGGTCAGGACGCAGTCCTCATTTCATTTTACTTTTTTCAATCCTGGGGGTGGAGCCCAGGGCCTGCTCACAGCTCAATGAGCATGCCGAGTTGCACGCTGCCGGTCCCAGACGGCAGTGTGTTCTGTTTCCCTGGGCGGGGATATGCACCTGAAGCCCTCACCTGACAGGAGCCATGAGTCCCCAATCTGCTTCTCTAGTGGGGTGCCAGCCATGTCCACCTTCCTCCCAGCATGCACCTGGGCCATCACCCCACATCGGCTTTGCTGACTGGCATTCAGGCAGAAGTTATATGTGGAGGGATAGATAACCGTGTTACTTATGTGGCTGTGGGACATCTTAGCAGCAGGGGGTCCTTGGGGTACAGGAGGCGCTGTGCCCAGATATTTACTTACCCAAGCCAAGCCGGTGAGAACGGAGAGCTTCCACTGAAATCTTCCAAACCCAATGGCTTCCACCGCATCTTCCACCATGAAAGTGTCTGGGAAGGAAAAGGGGGAAGAGAGGAGGGATCAATAACACATCTTGTATTTGTCATAGCGTGGCATCTGGGGTGGTCCCCAGACAGGCTGATTGACAGCAGGATGAGCTGCTCTAAGAACTAGCATCATAGCCATGACATCATCATCCTCACCACCACCACCACCATCATCACCATAATCATCAGCACCAGCATCAGCACCGCTGTCACCCTTCTCAACCACATGTTCACTGATGCAACTGTCACGGATTGTGATGTCACCGGACCACCTGATGTTCCGGCCTCCACTTCCGTGTCACCCTCCGGTACTCTGAGCCTCCCCAACAGCCCCTTCTCAAGAACTTTCTACGGCCAGCCCGGAGGCCGGCAACCTGGGCGCCGGGCCGATGCCCGAGCCGCCGGGCTTTCTCACCGTCAGTGGGATTGGCAAACTCCTTGGGGACAGCTGCGCCATCGTCCAGCTCCACAGCCTCTAGGCCCACACGGACCCCCTCGATCTGGACATCATGCTCCCCGGAAGCCGTGTCGTCCTCTGACCGAGCGCTCTCCCCCGTGCGGCGGAATTTCACCACCCTGGAGACGGAAGCAGGTGTGACCGGGATGGCCGGGGCGCCCACCCGATGGCCTTACTGCAGGGCTTTCCCACCCCAGGCAGGTAATGGGCTCTCCTCACCGTCCGGAGCTCTGGGCTTTCGAACCTGGCATTTATGTCGAATTTGGAGGGTGGGGGTGGGGTCCTGGAGTTCTGATCAGTTGACAGTTGGACAGTTGGGCTCTGCATAGAACCGGCAGCCGGTATTCTCACGGGCATGCCTGTGCCTTTGTTCTAGGCCTGGGTTCTGTTGTGACACAGGGTCTCGCATTGCCTTACGGTTCCCAGAATCCATCGGTTGGTTGGACGTTTCCTAGCGGTGGGGACGTCGTGCGTCTTTACACAGACAGACCGTGACACTCCGGTCACCTAACCTCGCAGGTCAACTGCCCTGCCTGTCTCAGAGCGTTGCCTCGGGGTGTGTCTTGGCACAGTGTGGGGCCACTTGTTTGGGTCTCTACCTCTGTCTGTGACACGGGCAAGGACTGGGTCACACTCGGGGCATCTGCAGGGAAGGCTCGGCGTTGATGTCTAGGGACCCGAAACTTTAAATTGGGAGAACTCTCATGAAAACCCACATCCCCGGGTCTCTCGACTGAGGTGGGGACATCACTATGTCCTGACTTTACCTTCCTTTTCTCTAAAATGGCCTCGAGCCCCAGAGAGCCCTCCTCTCTGTGCTCCTGGGCTTCCCCCCACTCCCCACTTTGCCCATTTGTCTGGCCACGAGGGCAGTTAAGGGACTCCACGGGACTCCGAGCTGAGCCTCTCGCTCCGCAAACTCTGTATCCGCCCTCCCTCCCTCTGTTTTTATATTTTATAAAGTTGGGGGGTCTCACTATGTAGCTCAGGCTGGACTAGAACTTTAGAGCCCACCCCCAACTCAGCCTCCACGCGAGTAACAGCTGTGCCTCACCACCCTGGTCCACACTGGGCTCTCTCTCGTCTCTCTGAGGGGGGAGAGAGGTGGCTTCTCTGAGAAGCTGTTTCTTCATCTGAAGCTCAGAGCAGAGCGAGCTGTCTCCTTCCAACTTCCTCCTACCCAGACACACGAGGGCTCTGCTGTCAGCCCGGGTCGGAGGTCAGAGCACCCAGTCAGGTGAGCTCCGCCTCCCAGCCCCCGGAAGAGCTAAGCAGTGCGAGACTGTGTGCTTGTCCTGCCTATGACTGAAAAATCGCAAACAGCACAGTGGCCCAAGCGAGCGACTGGAGAGCTGTTTAAGGAGCAGAGGGGGTGGGCAAGCCCAGTACAAATGTGATGATGATGGTGGTGATGGTGGTGATGGTGATGATGATGATTTACTGTTGTTATTGATACAGTCTCATGTAGCGCAGGCTGGCCCCGACTTCATCACACAGCTGAGGATAACTCTGAACTTCAGGTTTCCCAGCCTCTACCTCCTGAGCTCTGGGATGGTCTGCATGTGACCCTGTGCTCGGTCTATGGTGGGACTCAGAGCCCGGGCTGTCGCATGCTAGGCGAGTGCTCCCCCGACTGACAGTCTTGTAGTGTTCAAGTCTTGAACTCTTGACTATCGAGACGCACCGGGCTAAGGCGTAGAATGTGTTTTCTTTTAGAAGCAGAGAGAGGCTGCCCTGCTCTGGAAGCTTCTAGAACACACACATGCCGGATTGCAGAGGACAGCCAGAATCTACAGCAGCCTTAGCTATGCTGTGTGTGGAAGGAGGGGGGCCGAGGGCAGGGCGCGGTGACTGAGTTCGAAGCCTGCGGCTAGTGGTGCTTTGGGGGGGGGGAGGGGGTAGTATGGAACCAGTGTGCTTTCTGCAGCAGCACGGAACCAGGGTTCCGTCCTGATCCGCCTGGCTCACTGGCTCACAGTCTCCAGTTTCGGGCACACTGGAAGCCTGGCTCCCCACAACCCCTACCCAGGTCGGCCATACCTCCGTGGACTCCAAACCTCTGTGGAAAATTCTTTGTGCAGAACTGTTTCAAGCATACAAAATGTACAGAAATCCCCCTTCTCCTTTCTGCTCCACCCATCCCGGGGGGCTGAGCCGAGAGATACTGACAGCCCTGGGGTCATTCAGTTGGTGCTGTGGCGACACAGGTGACCCTTCCCCGGTCACACATGCCTCGGTATTCAAGTTAACCCCTGAAACACCCTAGAAAAGGGCCTGTCACTGCCCCCACCCCCGAGGCTGTTTACATCGTGACACTTGCGCTGGCTGTGGTGACGTCATCGAGTTTTACAAAACAATCAGAGCTTCATTTATTTACTTTTTAAATGATTTATTATTATATGTGAGTACACTGTAGCTGTCTTCAGACACTCCTGAAGAGGGAGTCAGATCCCATTACAGATGGTTGTGAGCCACCATGTGGTTGCTGGGATTTGAACGCAGGACCTCTGGAAGAGCAGTCAGGGCTCTTTTTTGTTTTTGTTTTTTTGTTTTTTTTTTGTTTTTTGTTTTTGTTTTTTTGGTTTTTTGGTTTTTCGAGACAGGGTTTCTCTGTGTAGTCCTGGCTGTCCTGGAGCTCACACTGTAGACCAGGCTGGCCTCGAACTCAGAAATCCGCCTGCCTCTGCCTCCTAAGTGCTGGGATTAAAGGCGTGCGCCACCAACGCCCGGCTGCAGTCAGGGCTCTTAACCTCTGCGCCATCTCTCCAGCCCCAGAGTGTCATTTCTTCTTTCCTTTTTGTTTTTGTTTTTTCGAGACAGGGTTTCTCTGTGTAGCCTTGGCTGTCCTGAAACTCACTCTGTAGACCAGGCTGGCCTCGAATTCAGAGATCCTCCTGCCTCTGCCTCCCGAGTGCTGGGATTAAAGGCGTGCGCCACCACGCCCGGCTCAGAGTGTCATTTCTTTTTCCTCCCTCCTGCTCTGTTTTCGATGATGTAGGATGTCCACTGCATGACCCTGGCCACCCCAACCGATTTAAGGGTCCCGATCAGCAGCATATGGAGCATACTCGCAGCTGGTGCCGCCGGCTCTGGTCTGGTTCATCTTTACACCTCAGAGTCTGAGCCTCGAGCCCCAACCCCCCTGGCTCTCACACCCAGCAGCCGTTCTCCATCTCTGCACGTCTGAGTGCCCCAGCGAGGAAGTAAACCATAAGCTGTCAGTGCTGCTCCTTTTCAGTTCTTAGAATTGAATCTTGGATCTTGTGCACTTAAGAGGCAAACAATGGATCGCTGAGATACGCCTGCTGCTTTTTTGTTTTTTTTTGTTTTTTTTACTTTTGAAATAGTTTCACTAAGATACCCAGGCTAGCCCTAAACTCACTCTAGAGCCAAGGCTAGCCTTGAGTGTAGGATCCTCCTGCCTCAGCTTCCTGAATGGCCCAGCTCCCCGCTCCTTTGTAAAGGCTGAATGGTGTTCCATCGGATGGAGATACGGCAGTTTGTCCAGCTGGCGCTGACAGAGCCCTGGGCTGCTCCCGTCTGTTGTGCCTTGTGAAAAAAGGTACGACAAACGCGGCCTTACAGGCTTCTGGGTCCCTGATTTTACTACCTCTTTGGGGCTAAAAGCTGATAAATGTTTAAAAGTTTGAGGAATCACCAGAGCGACTCGTGCACACCCCTCGATATTCCCGTGCGGTCCTGTTTCTGCAGGCGCCTGCTAGGCGTTGCTCGGTCCAGTTTGGGCGCGGACAGCTGACCGGAGCACTGTAGCAACCAGCCCTCCCGGGCTTTCGGTTACATTTCTAAGTAGAGATTTTAAATTTAAAATCGCATCTGTGTGAGCGCTCACACTTGCGTGCACATGCTACATCGTCCACCTGGAGATCAGAGGATGAATTCTAGGAGGCCTACCTCTCCGACCACGCAGAAGGACCCGGGTGTCAAGCTCGGGCTGCCAGGACTGTGGCGGGAGCCCCTTCCTCTGAGCCACCTCGCTGGCCTTCTGAGTGCCTTTAGTGAGCTTTGCAGGGCTCCCCGGAGGCCAACTTAGGAGCGGTGTCTGTTCACGTGCTTAAATGATCAGTCCTTCACTCTCTCCCATGTCGCCTGTACTGGCCTCAAACTCGCCATCCTCCTGCCTCAGCCTCTGGTGTGCGTCCCGTGCCACTGTTTCCTGATGGTCTTCCTTGTTCTGGGCGGCAGACTCTTTTGTCAGATCCCCTTACAGATGGTCCTGAGCCACCATGTGGTTGCTGGGATTTGAACTCAGGGCCTTCAGAAGAGCAGACAGTGCTCTTAACCGCTGAGCCATCTCCCCAGCCCACAAACATTTTCTTGAGTCCACCACAAGCTTTTCCACCCGACTGTGTGATCGTTAGACGCAGGAAGGTTTCTTTTGGTGACGTGGCCTAACGTCTGTCTTTGCTTTTGCTTTTTTTTTTTTTTTTTGGATTTGGTTTCTTCGAGACAGGGTTTCTCTGTATAGCCCTGGCTGTCCTAGAACTCACTCTGTAGACCAGGCTGGCCTCGAACTCAGAAATCTGCCTGCCTCTGCCTTCCAGAGTGATGGGATTACAGGTGTGCGCCACTACCACCTGGCTGTCTTTGCTTTTTATTGCTTGTGTCTTTGTCAAGTCTAGAACCGCTGGACCCTGGACCCAAGGTCATGAAGTGATCTCCTGTTTTCTTCTAACTGTTCATGTGCACGCGTGTGCATGCGTACTCATATATGCAAACCAGGACTTAATCTGGAGGTCAGAAGACACCTTGCAGGAGTCTCTTCTGTCTTTCCTCCTTGTGCGTCCCTGAGACCGAACCCAGGTCATCAGGCTTGGCAGCAAGCACCTCTACCCACTGGGCCACATGGCCGGCCCCTCTTCTAAAGGCTTATGGGTTTTGTCCTTTCTCTGGCAGGCAGTCGCACGGCCTTGTGGAAAGCCACACTTTCCAGGGCTTCTGCTGGCTCTGCACTCCACTGAACTGTGTGTCAAGGCTAGTGTTATACAGGGTTGACCCGCACAGCTTTATAGCAACTGCTTTTTAAAATTATTTTTGCAAACTAATTTTGATAATCAGGGCCCTTGCGGCATCTGTGGGGTTTTGTGTCCTGGTGTCCTCTGAGTCTCTATGTGAATTCTAAGACGGATTTTCTCTTTTCTGGAAAGGACGCAAAGTGGATTTCTGGGGCCAGTGACTTACTGAGAAAGTGTCCTTCGGAGAACACCCGCTGCAAACTGGGGGCTGGGGGACGGCGAGAGAAGTGGTAGAAAGACTCCACCAGGTCCCTAGGGAAGCTGCAGCATGGACGGTCCCCACCCAGAGGTGTGGGGACCCACGCATGGGCCCGTCTTTGGCTACAGCACCTCAGGTTCAAAGGCTGTGGTTTCCAGGCTAGATGGTGGCCTTTGGACATGCGTGGTCCTTCACGGGAGGGACCCGCTAAGCCGCCAGCACTGGTAACAGCTGGGCAGACGCTAGCCCAGGAGGGGTCGGCATCCCTGAGAAATAAGGTGATTCTGAGGCGCTGTGCACAAGTGAGTTGACAGTAGCACCGGCGTCAGCGCCCAGCCGCACAGCTAGAGATGAGTCGAAGCTTGCTGAAAGCCAGTAGCTGCATGAGGCCCTGCCAGTGTACATGTGCTAGTGCACTGTGTATGTGCACGTGTGTGTGTGTGTGTGCACGTGTGTATGTGTGTGCATATGTAGGTATGCATGTATGTATGTGTATGAGTGTGCATATGTGAATGAGTGTGTGCATATGTGTGTGCATGGGTATGTTTTCACGTGTGTGCATGAGTGTGTATATGTGCATGAGTGTGTACATGTGTGTGAATGTATGTGTGCCCATGTATGCAGGTGTGTACATTATGTGCATATGTGTGTATGCACAGGTATGTGTTCATGTGTGTGTCCGTGTGTGCATGTGTGTTCACGCATGCTTGTGCTTGCATATAGAAACAAGAGGTCCATATCAGATGTCTTTCTGTATTGTTTTCTACACTGCTTTTAATGCCGTTTTGAGATCTTACTTTTACTCTGTATCTGTGGATGTTTTCCCTGCGTGTATGTCACATGCATGCAGTACCTGTGGAGGCCAGAAGAGGGCACCAGAGCCCTGGAACTGGAGTTAAAGATGGTTGTGAACCTCCCCATGGGTGCTTGGAACTGAACCTGGGTCCTCGGCAAGAGCAGCCAGTGCTCTAACCACTGAGACACCTCTCCTACCCTTGCACCTTCTTTTCTGGCGACGATCCCTCAGTGAATCTGGAGTGCATGGCTGATCAGTGCTCCAGGCGTTTGTCTGCCTGACTCTGCCTCCTGGCACCAGGATTATAGGTGCACAGTGTATAGGATATAGGGGCTGGGGCTCAAACTCAGGTCTACAGCTTGCACGGCAAGCACTTTACAACTCAAGCCAATTCCCTCCACCCTCAGCCTGGTAACCCTAATTTTTAGAAAAGTCAGTCTCTGTTACCTTGACAAGCGACCTATGAGTTAGATTCCAGTTTATCAATGTGAACACGGCGATCTGAGGGACTTGCCCTGGGCCACACGGCTTAAGAGAGCTAAGCTTCTGGCCTCATTTTCTTTGCAATCACAGCCCTTGGTTGGAGTCACTTGACCCCCCCCCCCAGTCCGTGTCACCCTGAGCATCTACAGGTGATGAGGCCTGAGCTGGGTGGGTCTGAGTGGGCAGGCCACTGGCCACCCAGACACAGAGAGCCGTGCCCTCTAGAGCCAGAATCCAAGCACACAGCTCAGTTCCCTGTGACCTCCCCAGCCTGTCACCGTGGACCAGGGGTTTCCAGAGCCCTCAAGCTGTTTACAACATAAGTGACTACGTTCAAAGGTCTCCCCTGGGGGCTGAGAATTTTTATTTTAAAATCCTTGGGAGCTTCTTGGAATCAGACAAGTATTTGTCCTTTTGGGGACCCTTTACCATGAAGTAGGGCTTCCAGGGACACAGCCAAAGAACCTCCAGGTCTCCTATGGCCAAGAAGGTTGTCCCTGGCTTACCCTATACCCAGGAGGCCAAGGACACAGGCCTCTGACCAATGTCCCACCAGTTTGGAACTGAGGTATCTCATTCAACTAGACAGCAGGTGTCCATTATCAGTAAAGGGGAGGAGATAAACTGCCTTCGACGGGGACACAGCAGAGAGAATGTTTGCGGGAGAACTTGGGGAGGGGTGCTGACATAGACCACAGAGGCCTTTGGAGTGAGGACCATGCTGAAAACTGGCTTTCATGCATCCCGTCTCAATTAAAGCCACTCCATTGGTCACGAGTGGACCTAGTATGCCAGTGATGGATTAGGTAAACAGGCTCTACAAAGGCCCGAGTGTTTAGGAGCCAGTGTGCCCCTGGACAGCTGGCCTGAGCTGGCTGCAGCCCGCCATGACTGTGAACTACGAAAGCCTCCCAGTTACTAACACAGGCCACTGGGCACACGGAATCTCCCCACCCGGATGAAGGAGCCAATCGAAGAGGACCCAAGAATCTGGCACACGTCTGCCATGCCCAGAGATGGAGGGCAGGTTGGCGGTTGCTAGGCGCCAGGCTGTTGCTAGGCAACAGGGAGGAACTTCTAAGTGGGGACCAGGCTCCCATTTGGGGTGAGAGGGACAGAGCCTTGGGATACCTCAAATGTCACTGAGTTTTACACTTAAACAGATTTTACATTATATTTATTATCCTGAAATGAACGCAACCCACCAAAGCTCTCAGCTCAGGCCGGAGAACGTCTGCTCATTTATTTGACGAATATTTATGGAGTGCACAGGCCCAAAGGACACTTCTGGCTTTATAAAAGGTGAAGGAGAAACGGTGATCTGTCCAATCCTAGTCACCCTGCCACAGGAGGGGCTCACAGCACAAAGCCAGACAGCTGGCCTGGTGTGGGAGTGTACCCCAAGTCCCAGCCGTGTAGGAGAAACAGGGCAACCCGGACAGAACAGTGAGACCCCATCTCAAAAACCAAAACCCTTTCACCCCCACCATGTGTGTCCATCTGTGTATGTGTGCATGTATGTGTACATGTATGTGAGTGGGTGTGTGCACGCGTGTATATGTATGTTGTACACCATAGTATCCACAGAAAATGAAAATGTGATTTGCGCAAACATGCGCAAATAATGGTTGCTATGACGACTGTGATGTGGCCGACAAGGCTCACCCCATGTCTGTAAGTTATTTAATCTTTTTCTTTTTTAACATTTATTTATTTCATGTATGTGAGTATACTCCCTGCAGTGGTCAACTGTAATTGTAAACTTGACACAACCTAGAGTTTCTAGGGAAGAGTCTCAATGATACATTGTCTACTCTGGGCTGGCACGTTTGTGGCAGGTGTCATGTTAGTGTACAAAGACCCCGCCTACTGTGGGCGGCACCATTCCTTAGTCAGGGGGACCTGAGCTGTGTGGAGAGAAGCAATGGAGCATGCATGTGTTCATCTGTTCCCGACTGTGGAGACGGTATGCACTAGCTGGAGTTCCTGCCGGCTTCCCCCAAATCCTGGGCCACAGCCTGAAACTGCCTAAAATGACGCCCCTTCTCTCCAGAGTTGCTTTTCCTCCTGTTTTTTTATATCACAGACACAGAAATTAAACTGTACCTGCTCCTCCAACAAATTACATTTTCTTTCTTAAGATTTATTTTTTAAAGATTTATTTATAATATGTAAGTACACTGTAGCTGTCTTTAGACGCTCCAGAAGAGGGCCTCAGATCTCATTACGGATGGTCGTGAGCCACCATGTGGTTGCTGGGATTTGAACTCAGGACCTCTGGAAGAGCAGTCAGTACTCCTAACCACTGAACCATCCAGCCCTTGTCCTCCTTTGTCACAGAGGGAGACACTCTCAGAGCTGGCAGCTCACCCCATGTCACACAGCAAGTGGCTCGCCTAGGTCTTAGTTCCGCCATCTTCCGAGTTTCCCTTCTCAGACATCTCTCTTCCGGGGTAGCATGCTGTTGGCTGTTTACCTTGTGTTGGTTGGTCTAACATTAGAAACATTCTTCAGGAGGGGAGGGATTTACATATGTATGGGATGTCCACTTAAGAACGTGTGTTATAGGCTACAGAGTTGGCTCAGGGATTAAGAGCATTTGTTCTTGCAAAGGACCAGAGTTCAATGCCCAGAATTTACACAAAGGCTCGCCACTTCCTTAGGCACCAGGCATGCACATGGCAAACAGACTTGTCAAAGGCAGAACAACCCAAGTGCGTGCTGACGGTGGATAGATAAACAGTGGTACATCCATCCAATGGGATAGTAGACTCTCTTTGTATTTTGTTTGTTTAGTTTTTTGAGCCAGGGTTTCTCTGTGTAGCCCTGGCTGTCCTGGAACTCACTCTGTAGACCAGGCTGGTCTCGAACTCAGAGATCCGCCTGCCTCTGCTTCCCAAGTGCTGGGACTAAAGGCGTGCGCCACCACTGCCCGGCCATCAGATCTCATCACGGATGGTTGTGAGCCACCACGTGGTGGCTGGGATTTGAACTCAGGACCTTTGGAAGAGCAGTCAGTGCTCTTAACCACTGAGCCATCTCTCCAGCCCTGCTATTTCTTAAACACTATATATATTTAATATATATTTTTATATATTATATAATTATATTATATAATATTAATATAGAATATTTATTGTATAATATTATTTTATAATATATTGTTTATATTAATAGCATATGATATATAATATAACATATTATTTTTATATATATATATACATATATGTGTGTATATATACACACATATATATATACATTTACCAAAATAGCCAGAGACTTTTCTTGGTCTAAGTTTGCTACTTGAGGAGGGGAAGAGCTTTAGGAATCGGCTGTCCAGTGTGATCTGCCTTATGAGGAACCTTAAGTGAGGGCCTGCAGCTCTGGGGTGATGGACTAGGAAGAAGTCCATCTCTTCATCTGAGCCTCTGGCCCTCCTTCCTTGAATAAAGACTGAAATGAGGAAGCTCAGATTGCTCTGTGATCATTACAGGGTAGCATGGAGGGTCCTGCAGAGAGAGGGTCCACCTCAGAACCACCACGGACTGCCTTGGCCTTGGCTTGCCTCTCCCTAACCGTGCCGTTCAGGAGCTGTGTGACCCTGGGTAGGTCACTTCACCACCCTGAGTAGGTTTCATGGCTTTAAGTGGGGATGGCAGCTGCTGCCTTGCAGGGTTGCCATGGGGACCGAAGGTACCATGGCGGAGACAGTGTCTTGAAAAGACTGGTGATCTTAGGGAGTGTTGAGCCTGGGCTGGTGGTGTGCAGGACATCACCTACTGAGCGGAACAAAGTTCACATGGCTCTCATGGTCGTGGTAATGAGGTCACCGGCATCCCTTCCCCCGTAAGGGGACTGTGTGCTCCCAGCATTGCAAGACACAGGGATACCTCAGAGGTGGCCTTTGGTGAAGTGCATGCCTGGCAGATGGGGGCGGGGCCTGCATTTGAGATCCTACACCCACTTTTTAAAAAGCCAGGGGCACATGCTTGTAATCCCAGCTCTGGGGAGTCAGACAGGCCAATCCCAGGGGCTCAAGAACCGCTCGAACCTACTTGGCAAGTTCTTGGCCAATGAGCGACTCTGTCTCAAATACAAGGCGAAGGTACTCGAGGCACAGCGGGCATGTTGTCTCTGGTCCACACACGCGCAAGCACCACAGGTGTGTTAACGTTTAGGTATGGAGAGGTTAAGAGACTCTTCGAAAGGATACATCCTGTTTACAGCAGTGGAGATCACGGAGGAGCAGGTGGATGTGGGCTCCCCAGACTGGCAGCCAGAGTCGGGACGAGAGGGCTCAGGACCCAGTGCCAGCTGACCTTTTGCTGTCTGACAAGTCCCCTCTGATGGCTTCAGTCTGAGATGCCCCCTCCCCATACAGCTGCTGTTTGGAGTGGGGTTTGCTCCAGCTGCTCTTCCCTAGAGGCTGAGGGACAGTCAGCATGGGTGCCCAGCCCCCACGGCAGGTCCATGTGCCCCCCCCTCCTATCCTTGTCTATTTCCTGGACTCTGATGCTGACATGCCTTCATCGCCAGGAGCTGAGCTGTCCCACCCTCCCTCCCTCAGCACGGTGGCCTGGCAGCCTCAGAGACTAAATCAAAGATTTATTAAGATGTCCTGACGGGCATTTGATCGGAGCAAAGGTGCGTGACACAGGTGACGGGGCTCTCAGATGTCAAAGATGCCGGGATCCAAGAATCCAACGGGGCTCATACTGGGAGACGGTGAGAGGGAGAGCGGCCAGAGGGAGGCCGTGTGGGCGCCAGGGGACTGCGGCCAGACAGGGCTCTGGGGTGGAAGGTGGGAGCTTTCCTTCAGACCGCTGTGTCTACCTCTGCATTCTTCCGGTCTCCTGAGGAGACGCCTGTAAGTCAGGAGACTGGGATTCCAGTCACACACAAACTGCCCCTCAACCTTGTCTGAGGAGCACTGGGGCCCCTGGAATCTGACAGTTAATGGTGAGTAGGGCTAGACACTGCGATTCAAGCAACAGAAAGTGCCAGGTTCACTGACAAATGGCCTAGCCTGGTCTCCTTCAGAGCCAGCCTGAGGCCTCTTTATTTTTATGATTTAATATTATTTTATGTGCATTGGTGTTTTGCCATCAGGTATGTCTGTGTGAGCGTGTCCGGTTCCCTGGAACTGGAATTACAGACAATCATGAGCTCCCATGTGGGTGGTGGGAATTGAACCCCAGTCCTCTGGAAGAGCAGCCAGTGCTCTTAACTGTAGAGCCATCTGTCCAGACCCCTGGAGGGGCCTCTCAGATTGCTCTCTGTTCAGTAACTGAGGTTCTAATGTGAAAGAGGAAACCCTTAGTCGATCTGGACCCAGAGAACAGAGGATGACCCGGGTATATAAGGATGGAGACAGGCTGCAAGCCCGTGTGAGGAGGTCTCCTATCCGCCAGAAATGAGGGCGTGGCAGATTCAGCAGAAGCCATCTAGACAGACTGGGGCCCACATGACTGGATGAAGGGCCATACTTAGATATGCATGCTTTGCCACTGTGTAGATATGCATGCTTTGCCACCATGGGCCAGAGGCAAGCCCGAGTAGTGTGGACTCATTCAGAAGAGGTTCCAGTTGATTGACAGGTGAAGCAAGGTTTAGAGGGGCAATAGTGACTGCACCAGGACCTCAAACACTGTGTGCACCAGGACCTCACACACTGTGTGCACCAGGACCTCACACACTGTCTGCACCAGGATCTCAGGCACTGTGTGCACCAGGACCTCACACACTGTGTGCACCAGGACCTCACACACTGTCTGCACCAGGACCTCACACACTGTCTGCACCAGGACCTCAGGCAGTTCTCAGCACACAAGACCATTCTGGTCTACAGAGTGAGCTATGGGACAGCTAGAGCTACACAGAGATACCCTGACTCCAAAAACCAAAAAATATTTATTTTACTTTTATTTGTGTGTGTGTGTGTGTGTGTGTATCTGTGTGCATGTGTGTGTGTGTGTGTGTGTGTGTGTGTGTGTGTGAGAGAGAGAGAGAGAGAGAGAGAGAGAGAGAGAGAGAGAGAGGCCTTAAGAGAGTGTTGACTCTCCTAGAGCTCCAGTTACAGCCTCCCAGCCTGGTCACTGGGAAATGAGCTCGCCCTCCATGAGGCCAGCAGGCTCTTCTAGCTCCTGAGCTAAGCCCTTAACCCCTCCAGTCCTATGACTTTCTTAAAAGACAGGCTGGCCTCAAACTGGTGATCCTCCTGCCTCGGCTTCCCAAATGCTGGACTTACAAGTATGCACCACCGTGCTAGACTCCAGCATGCCTGTGCTTGGCCCATAGTTCCCCTTCAGAGGCCAAGAGCTCTGGGGGAGTCACTGACTCTGCATCTCCTCCAGCCCAGATGCTCAGCTCCTCAGGAGGGCGGCTCAAGGACTCCAAGTTCAGGAAGATCCCGAGAATGTCCGCAGAAAACGGAAACTCACTGTTGATATTGGTTGCGATGCCCTCGCGGGTCCCTACCGCTCCTAAATTCTAAGTTTGTCACTGGTGGAACTTTTAGTCTTCTGTGGGTTTTACTTGTGGTTTCTTGTCACTCCACGTTGCCTGAGGAACACTGATCTTACATCTGGAAAAAGAGATGACTAACTTATAATCGTTTTCGTTATCTTCCTTACTGCGACACACCTGAGAAAAGCAACTTAGGGAGGGATGATTTATTCCGGCTCATGGTGTGCGGGGACACGGTCTGTGATAGCTCGGGAGAGGTACATTGGCAGGAGCTTGCCCTGGACTGGGCAGAGTAGGAAACTGGTCAGAAGCAGGGGTCAAGCTCTGACCTCAAGGTCCACCCCAGGTGACTCAGTTCCTCCAGTCGGACCTCACCCCCTAAAAGCTCCACGGACCCTGAAAGCACCCCAGGACTTGGAGACCAGAGGCTTCAGCATGAGTCTGGCCCTGTGCACACCCTTGGCCCACCTTTTTGCTCTCCTAGGGTTCCCGGGAGAATCTGCCGCCAACCTCTGCTTGTGTATTCTACGGCTTGCCCAGCCCAGAACTGGAAAGTCTCCCACATTCCTACGCAAACCAGTCGTCTGGAAGCCTGGGGACCCTCCCGTCAGCCTGAGCACAGCAGTGAGTCACTTCCAGGAGTTGGTTTCCCCAGTCAGTGACATTTCTCCCGGCTGTGGTGAAACACCCTGAGGAAGCCACTTAGGGGAGAAAGGCTTTATTTGACTCATGGTCTGAGAGCATACTGCCTGTCACTGGGCTAGGGAGAGCTCACTCACATCTGGAGGGAAAAGGAAGGACAGAGACCGGAAGCAGGGCCAGGCTATAGAGGTCAAGGCCAGCTCCACAGCGACCCTCGTCCTCCAGCTAAGCCCCATATCCGGAAGGTGCCACAGAGTCCCAAGCCGTCACCTGCAGACCCAATGTTCAAACGCATGAGCCAGTTGGGACATTTCACACCCAAACCAAAGGATCACAGAGAGCTGGCATCCATGAGACCGTGTTCTCTCTGCTCCCCCAGGAGGCCCAGGGCCTCCTATCTCACAGATGCTGAAACTGAGGCCTGCCCAGCCGACCTACAAAGCCAGCAGGAAAGTTAGGTTTGACCCCAGAGATGCTTGAACAGGATGTCCAGCAATGGCTCCCAGCGGGGTCATCGGCGGAGTGGCGAGGGGGAAGCAGGCCAGGATGACCAGCCAGAGCTACAGCTTCCAAGGAGGTTCGCTGTGGCGAGTTTTTATTTACTTGACACAAGCCCTCATTTGTGCAGCCCTGGAACTCCCAGAATCCTCCTGCCTCTGCCTCCCAACTCCTAGGATTAAAGGTGTGCGCCACCATACCCAGCTGGAAGGTTTTCTTCTTGTGTCTACACAGCGACATGGCTTTCTCATCATAAGGCTGAACTCTTGCCCTGTTGACTCCCAGAATCTCTTGCTAAACGCTCACTGCTGGGTGAGGGACGACACTGGCGCTGCTGAGGAAGCAGGTGTGAGGGGTTTGGTGGGATGGAAGTCAGGAATGGTTTCCAGGCGAGCTCTGAAGAGGTTCCGGGGGGCCTGACTAGGTAGCTTGTTGTCTAAAGGGTGCCCTCCTGGGGACCTGGACAATGTTGGGAGACAGTGTCAAGAGTCACAATTGAATCTGGGGTGAGGTAGGTGGAGACATGGCTAAATACTTAACTGACAACAGGTCTAAAATGCCAATCATGTCAAGAAATGCTCCTGTTACAGCTCAGGGAGTGTCACTGTAAAGCCCATGGCAAAGACTCGCTGGCCCCTGAGAGGTGGCGCACCGGTGGGAGGAAGCTAGGTCATTCACTGGAGGTAGAACCTTCAAGGGGTTCCAGGCTGCTCTCTCTACTTCCCTAATCCACTGAGGTGAGAGGCCCTTTCTGCCACACAGCCCTGCTGCAAGGATGCGTTTGTCACTGTACGACACTCCCAAGACAATGGAGACAACCAGAAATGGGCTACCCCAAGGCAATGGGACCAGTTGGCTATGGGGTATCTCAAGGCAATGGAGCCAACTTGTTATGGGCTATCCCAAGGCAATGAAGCTAATTGGCCATGGGCCATCTCAAGGCAATAGAACCAACTAGCTATTGGCTATCCCAAAACAGTAAAGCTAATTGGCCATAAGATATCCCAATGCAATGGAACCAACTAGCCATGGGTTAAGACCTCTGTAGCCATAACCCAACCACCTCTCCTACCTTTGGCTTGTTTTCTTAGGTAATTTTGTTGGTAATTAGGTAATTACGGGAATCTTTTTAACCTGTCTGGAATAAGAAGTGAAAGAGAGCATAGCGGTGGGGCACGCCTTTAGTCCCAGCACTGGGGAAGCAGAGGCAGGCAGATCTCTGTGAGTTCAAGGCCGGCCTGGTCTACAAAGCAAGTTCCAGAGCAGCCAGGGCTACACAGAGAAAGCCTGTCTTGAGGAACCAGACCAACCAACCAACTAAACAACAAATACAAGCAAAAGAGAAACAGCCAACAGTAACACAAGAGTACTCAGAGAATGCAGAATACCCCAGGTCCACCCAGCTAGATAGGTTACACCCAGGGCATGGTGGGTAAGGGTGCTTGCTGACGGAACCAGCCGGCACTGTTTCAAGTGAAATAAGCCAGGCACAAAGAGGCCAAGAGACACAGGGTCTCAGCAGCATGCCGGATCTGAAAGTGAACTTGGGGATAAGAATGCACTGTTGGAGACCCAGGGCCGGGAGAAGGGAAGGGTTGAGGGGGCATCTCTTAGATGGGGGAAATACATCTAAGGGAGCTTGAAGATGATTAAAAATAGATTTTGAGTGTTATCGCCACAAGAATATAGAAGAAAAAAAGAAATGAAGTAACATGAACCCGCATGACAATGTATTCGTTTAGAGACACTGTTCTCTGTGCGGTAAATGCCTGCAGATGGCAACATCCTTAAAGACAGTTATTCTGTCAGTAAATAAATTTTCTCAACTCAGTCAAAGGAGATGGGGCCATCAGAAGGCCCAGGGTAAGCAAAGGAATCTGGACCAGTGGCTTGGCTTAGTGGGTAAAAGGAGCTTGCGTCTAAACCTGGTGACCAGTCCCCTCGGCCCCACAGGGCAGAAGGAGAGAACTAACTCCCAAAAGTAGTTCTTTGGCCCCCACATGCATGGGCGCCACATATAAAGTAAATAATAGTTTTTAAATCAATTTTAAATGAATTATTTATTAAATAATTAAATTATTAAGCAATTAAACTATTAAATAATGAAACTATTTAATGAATAATCAAACTATAAAATAATTAAAGTATATATTAAACAATTTAATTATTTTAATAAAATAATTTTTTAAAAGATACATGAGAAATAAACAAGGAGTCTGTGTCTGGTTTCCTCCCAGGGTGCCTGGAGTCTCGGCGGTTCTGTGTAACTGTGTTGTACAGCCCTGCCCCCACACTTGGAAACTGGTGGGTTCCCGTCCCTGTGAAACTTTGTCTGGAAGGACACTGGCCCAGGGGCGAGGACTTGGGCGTGGCTCAGGACTCAGCACAGGCCTAGCAAGATCAAGCCCCTGGGTTCAATTCTAGCAGCAAAATAAATGAGTCCATATATTGGAAGGTAAGGGCCAGCAAGATGGCTCAGTGGGTAAAGGGGCTTGTGGTTCAAGCCTGAAGATTGCAGATTCAATCTCTAGAGCCCATATGAAGGCGGAAGAAGAGAGCTGATTCCACCAAGTTGTCCCCTGGTCTCCACATGTGTGTTGTGGTGTGCACACCTAACACACACATTCTGTCCAGATGATAATAAAACTTTATAAGTGACAATTACTACAAAACGAGAAAAGTTAACTTGACGTTATCCTTGGAGGATGAACAGAAGCTGTTTATTTTCTTCATTTATGACAAAATATATGTAATGAAATTTTTCCTCTTGCTGCTTATGATCTCACACAACTGTAATCCCTGAACCCATGTTATAGGAGTTGGGGGGTTAGGAGCCAGGCCAGCCTTGGCTACAATGGTGAGAGTTCAAGGTCAGCTTGGACTGTAGGAGACTTTGCATGCAAAACTGCAAAGGGAACAATTCCTATTTTAGCCATTTCCGGTGGAGAGGGCTGTGGCGTAGTCATGTGTCCGCAGTCATGTGACTGACGCAGCTGCTCCCAGCACCCAGAGTTTTGCAGCATTGAGTCACATGACGCGGCACCCAGCTACCCTGATCCTGAAAGATCCCATCTGTGTCCATTAAGCACTGCTTCCTGTCCCCTCCCTGGCAACCACCATTCTACTCTGTGTCTCCAAACACATGCCTACTCTGCGCTCGAAGGCCAAGCAGCTTCACAAAGCTCTTGTGACCCGTGAAGACTGGCCTGTTTCCCACCTTCAGCTCATGCCGCAACCTGGCCCGGAACGCTTTTCCCTTTGAAGGCTGAATAGTATTCCGGTTACACAGACCATGCTCTCTCGGTGTGTTGATGGATGTGGGCTGTCTTTATGGTTTGGCAACTGTGCATGACACTACGGTGCACTTGGGTATGCAAACACCTCCTCGAGACCATGTATCCGTCTCTTTGGGGTACACGGTCACCTCAGTATCTATGAGAACTGGTTCCAGAACCTTCCATGGAAAATTAGTCTGTGGCTACTCGATATGAGATGGTATTGAAAGGATAAGGTTGTAAGCTAGGAATCCCCCATGCCTGAGTCTTGGGTGACCCCAAAGGAGCAGAGGTTCAGTCCACTCTTTGTTGGCCTGGAAGTGTGCACATATCACACCTGCCTCCAGGGTCCGGCCGCGAACCTCTGGGAGTGTCCCTGGTGCCTTTTCCCATCTTGCCTCCGCAGAGCAGCTATGGCAAGGACAAGCACGGCTGGGGGCTGGCAGAATCACCGCGGGGGCTGCGGAGCTCCTGCCTGGGGGCGCTCAGATTCCCAACACCTACTGCCAGTGGGGGAGGATGGGCTTTGAATACGTAACACCGGCTTGACCCTGTGCGTGGCAGCCACGTAAGCGGAAATGACTTAACCAGGTCCCATCCGGCCTCTGTGGGAGGCTGATTTGTTCTCAGAGAGCGCGGGTTTGGATGGTTTGAACTGATTGGCTTAGAAGCTATGGAGTGGCTTGTACAGGCGGGCTTTCCTGGAAATCTATAAAAGCAGTCGTGTATCTGCCCCCAGGGTTCACTGTTCTCTACCCTACGTGGGAGATGGCCGTGACCCCAGGGCTCTGGAAGTAAAACCTCTTGCACTTGCATCTAGACTGTTTCTCATGAGTGACTGGGGTTCTGGCTTCCGAGGCGTGGGGTGCTGGGGTACCCCCATTTTTCTTTCGGGTCTTACAGTATGGGGTTTGCACAGACTGTGTTGCCGAGACAACAGAAGCAGCCTGGGGGTGCTGACAGTGGATGTATGCTCTTCTCTGTCCAGACGCCACAGTCGGCTGGCCCTGTGGATGAGGCTCCGGGCAGGTGGAGCGGCTAGAGGGTAGATCCTTATTCTTGAGATCTTGAGGCCCCACCGCTCTGTTTCACGGTAGCCCAGCCACTTCCGGTTCCAAGAGGCACGGGGCATAATTGTCTCCTGTCCAGGGTCTCACTGCCTGAATCTTCTGGTTTGGGTTTTGTCTTTTTTTAGGGCTTATGGTAGCCAACTGGTGTACGTGAGGACTGCGGTTGTTCTAGGGAGTGTGCATGGAAGCCATCGGAAGCTTTTGAGCAGTTGATAGCATGATCCGACATCTGACAAAGTCCCTCTGGGGATGGAGTGACGGCGAAGCCATTCCCCATGCCCTCATATCCTCTGTGGGTCCCCACACATGCACATGTGCATATACACATAGACCCGGCCCCCTCACCCTGTGTGCGCGCACACACACACACACACACACACACACACACACACACTTTTTTAAAATCTTGAATCTAAAACCAAAGCCCTTCAGCTGCTGTGATGAGAACAGGCTGTCGGGAGGCAAGGGCATGAGCGAGAGACCAGCAAGGAGAGGACTCCTGCTGAGAACAGATGGAACGCGCCTGTGGGATCTGGTGACTGTGGAGAGCCGTGGGCTGGAGCCGGGCTCACACTGAGGCCTGCAAGCAGCGAGATTTCCTGAAGATTAAAAGCGTGCGAGCGAGGAGAGTCGAAGCTGACCTCAACAGTTTGGCCCACGTGTGAGGGAGGTGTGGCCGTCATGGGACCCACTGAAAGAGGAGGGACCCCGATTTCAACTTTGCAGGCCGGAGCAGGGCTTGGTGGCTAAGGTCACTCGCTGATCTTGGGTTCCTTCTCAACATTGCATTGGTGAGAGGGTCACAACCTCTGGGACCTCCATTTCTCGGGGCTCCAAAGCCCTTTTCTGACCTCTGCTCAACACACATGGAACCCACAGAACTCATGCAGGCACACACACATACATACAAATACATGTAAAATATATATAAATATTTTAAAATAAAGAGTTCAAATTTGGACGCACGCCGTCGTCACGCCACTGCAGGCAGGCGTCCCTGCAAAGGAGATGGTAGCTGCGCGTGCTTGCTCTCCTGACCAGAATGAGGTTCAGCGATCCAAACTGAAGCAGAGGGAGGACAGGAAAGGCCAGAGAAGGCATTGGTCAGAGTCCCGCTGCCCAGCGTCTTTCCCTGCTCCCACAACAGGTCAGCCATGCCGGGGCAAGCCAGCTCCCAGCTCCCAGCTTCCCATCTAACCTTGTGAAAATGAAGACAAAGGCGGAGAACCACCCGGCTGGTAAGTGTAGGAGGCAGGATTTGAACTCAGCACTGCCCGAATCGGATTCTCCCGTTTTTCTCTTGGTTAGTGATACCAGAAGGAGTGAGAGAAGGGTGCACTGAGGTGTCAGACTCATGCTCCGTCGGGAAGACAGGAAATGTAAAAGGAGATGCTCAGTAGATCGGAGGCCTCACCTCATTGCGTCCTTTAACGCCCAGAGCGCCCCGGCCGGGCCAGAGCGGTCTTTTGTGAGACACATCATGCTTCTCCCAACCAGGGCCTTTCCTCACAAAGCCTCTCTTTCTGGAATGCTCCACGCAGTTATTGTTTCTGAACGGTTCCTACCCACATCTGGATGCTCTTCTTGATCGCTTTACTGTGGAGAATCGGGAACCCTGAACAGCCCTGGGCTTACAAGCACTGGAAACAGCTGTCACAGCTAGGAATGCAACATATGTGATTCCCATCTCTTCTCCCAGACCAGCGCTGTGCAGAAGAGCCTGGCAGGCCTGGCCAGTTACAGGAAGAGTCTACATGTGCGCCCCCACGCAGCCGCAGACACAGCCCCGAGCTACAGATAGCTATTGAGATGTGCACATTTGAAAACCAAGGGATGGATTTTGTATATTTACTTCCACTGCGTAATTGTCCCATCCAGTATTAACTATCTGCTGGACGCAGCCTGTGAGGAAGGCCTCGGTTGAGAAGTTGCCCAGATCACGGTGGCCTGTGTGCCTTCCTGTGGGGGAACCGTCTTGACTGTTAATCGATGTGGGAAGGTCCAGCCCACTGTGGGCGGTGACACCATCCCCTATGCCGGCGGTTCTGAACTGGGTTTAGACAGGTCAGCACGCCCACAACAGCACCCTGCTTCCTTCTGTATTTTCCTTGTGCAGTGATTTCCCTGAGTGGAAGGAATTCTTCCTGGACAACAGGCTGCTTCAAGCTCCTGCCCTGACTTCCTTTGGGGATGGACGACTACTCGGAACTGAGTCCCACAAAGCCCTTTTCTCTACTGAAATGCAGGGTGTCTTATTACAGCTGCATAGATGTTAAGTAGAACAGCAAACATCATACCACAAAATTATTTCACATGTAAATTATGTAATTTATATTAAGCACATGTGGCCAGAGGCTACCGTACTGTGACTGTACGACTGCATCTTCTTCAAGGCATGGACCATTTTATCTTAACCATCCATCCATCTGATCCTTTGTACCAAGGATAGTATCAAATTATTGAGTGCCCAGGCCTGGTGGTACACATTTTTTCATCCCAGCACTCTGGAGGCAGAGGCGGGCAGATCTCAGTGAGCTTTGGGACAACCTGGTTTACTTAGTGAGTTCTGGGACAAGACAGAGCCAGCTGAGGGCTGGGGGTTGGTGGTAGAGCTCCTGCTTGGCGTGCACGAGGCCCCGGGCTCCATCATCCCTGGAAAGAAAAATTGCTAACCTGGAAAACAGAAATCTCACAAGCCTGACTGGCACAGTAAGGAAGAGTGACACACAAACTTGTGCCGCCCCATGCCCCACATGTGTGTGTCGCCTGCAGTCGGCAGGTGAATACCAAGAGCCGCCCGGGGTCTCAGCTGGGCCATCTCAGAGCTGTGTGACAGGGCCTCCAGGTCCACCAGAGGATTGCTTTCTTAGCCACGCTCGCCGGCTCCCTCCCCAGCTCTGCAATCTGCTTACAGGCTTATGGTCTATTAGCATCCAACCTCCTGCAGGACCACGTCTGTTCCAGAGTCCACTCCTGCCAGCACTCTGGATATTTTTTTTAAACCATGCTGCTCTCCGGAAATCTGTTGCCTGCAATCTGCATATAATATATGCAGGGTATGGTCCGAGAAACATCTAAGTCGTGATGTGTAACCCACTCAGATCCGCACGGCTGTCTGTTTCCTTTTAGCTTCCTTGTTTTTTTATAAATGGGAGGGGAGATCAGGGCATTTACAGGCTAATTCTGACTTCAGTCAAAAGTAGCTGGGGGCTTTTTGGTTTGTTTGTTTGTTTGTTTTGTTTATACATATGTGTGCAGGTCCCCTCAGAGGACAGGCGGGGGTGTCAGATGTCCTGGAACTGGAGTTAATGGTGTCTGTGAGCTGCCCAATATGGTGCTGGGGACCAAACTGGGTCCGCTGGGAAGAGCAGCAAGTGTCCCTGACGTGGGAACTATCTCTCCCGCCCCTGGGGTTTTCAAGCATCAATTTCTGGGAGCTCAGCAACAGTAATCTACATTGTTACCTTGTTACGTCTCAGGTGTAATGACAATCGGAAATAGATACTGTCTAGCCCTTTACATTGTCAAGCAGTCAGAACACATCTCCTTCAGCCTCCATGATAGACATGAACCATGTAGAATGACAGCCACTTTTTCAGGAATTGAGCCCTAGTACCCAGGTGTGCTGACCACATACCGAGCTGCTGTCCACCTGACTCCCTCGGTCCATATCTCTTCATAGCTAGGAAAACTGAGTCTTAGAGAAGTTAGTCGACTTGAGGTCAAGATTTGAACCCAAGTCTGCCTGGCTCTGAGCCTGTATGCTCTGACAGTAAGCCACTTAACATCTCCAATAGATAGAACACGTTCTTCTATCTATAAAACATTGAGAGAATTGGGGGTGGGGTGGGAACCCAGACAAGATATCTCTCTGTATACCCATGGCGATCCTGGAACATGTTCTGCAGAACTGGCTTAGAACTCACAGAGTTCTGCCTGCCTCTGCCTGTCGTGTGCTAGAACTAACAGTGTGCGCCACCCCCAGATGATGATGGTGATGATGATGATGATGATGATGTTGATGATGATGAATGTTTTTGAGACAGCATGTGGCTCAGGCTGGCCTAGAAGTTGTACTTATCCAAACTCAGGCCCCTAAGAGCTGGGATTATGGACAGACCTGCATCTCTAGATCTAGCTTCAGTTACATATGTTTCCCTAGTCTCACTATTCCTTTCTGTATTCTTAGTGGCAGGGATGGGACCCAAGGCCCTGTGCATGGCAGGCAAGTGAACATTCGGGGGACGAATGGGCCATACCCAAGTTCCCCGTTTTCAATCTTTTTGTAGTTATGGAAAAAATTAGTATGTAACGTCATGCCTATATTTTAGAAAGCTAAAGCCACATATGTCTTTTGCCAAGTTCACATGGTCTGATGGTTCATTCGGCTAAAAGCTGACATTCCAATACCTGTTCTTATTGTGAGCATTTTATTCTGAGCAACATTGTTTCAATTTGTGGGTTGCATTTGTATTCCGGGTAATTGTTGGTGTCTGTGCACACAGTGTTTGATCTAGAGTGGCATGTTGTCCTTGAGGGGGGTCTCTGTTCTGACATTGGAGTATTAGAAGTGGGTACCCTTTAGCATTGTGAAATAAAGCTGATCATTAGTTGGGGGGGCATTTATGGATCTATTAACAGAAGCTTAAAATTACAATTTTAATTACTGAAAACTGTGTAATGAAAAATAATTTAACCAAATTGAGAAGTAAATATGACAGCCCCCACAGACACTCAGAACCTCAGAGAGCCAGACCAGTCCAGTCACACTAAAAGTCACTTGGGAGAATTCCTCGGTAGCCTGAGGTCTGGAGAGTCCGGGGAGCACACCATTTTTAAAGTCACGCATGCTAACAATGCCCAGTCCTTCCCAACAGACCCAAGTTGAATTGACTTCCACCTGCCAGTTAGAAATTAAAACGGGAATCCTGGAACTATTCTTCACTCTGACCCCGTTCAGACTCTTGGAATTTGCTTTAACAAAACACCATTGCCGTGGCAGGAATGTTATCTGTAAATCCCCCCAAAGGCCTCTCTATCTTCTCCACTCTCTGTGGTCCTCACAAGATTCTCGGAGTGAACTGGGGA
This sequence comes from Apodemus agrarius, assembly GCA_964023405.1. NCBI lineage: Eukaryota > Metazoa > Chordata > Mammalia > Rodentia > Muridae > Apodemus > Apodemus agrarius. Next base: position 4,202,232 of record OZ030028.1, read on the forward strand.
TCCCCAGAAAAATTCCCCGACCTCAAAGGAGTGCATTCGCAGTGTGTCCAAGCCAAAGCTTACTCCAGCTAGCTCTGCCCCCAAACCTTTCATTCAGAAGACAAGAGTCTCCGGCCAGGACTCACAGCTTTCTCATTCACATGCTTCACAATAGCCTCTCCTCTAGGTAGGATCTGTGCTGTATAGAAAGCACTTTGCAACCTCACAACGTTCCTTTCCGAAAGACCTTGTAGGGGGAAAAATCAGGAATTGCACAGTATGGGAGAGAGGCTGGACAGGGACAGATGTCAGCCCTCAATTCAGCCCACATTCCCAAGCAGCATCCAACGCGTTCTCACAGCATAGACCTCAAACCCCCTTCGGGCTTGAGAGCGATTTCCAAGGGAAAACACAGAGACTAAGGGTTCCCACAAGGTCCTGACAGATCTTGGGGGCTGGGGGGGGGGAGAAGAAATGAACAGAAGCTGGGCTGGGAAAATGGCTTGTCTCCTCCAGGCCCAATTCTTCCGTCTGTAACAGCATTTTCCAATTCAAGAGGCCGTGCGGGGATGCACCCCTGCAGGCTTTGCTCTTCTAAAGGGCGCCCTGCCGGCCTTCCTTCGCCCCCGCGGTACTCACGGCAACTGCCTGAGCTGGAACAGGTCCTCCTCCATGTCCGCGCTGCGCCAGGGCGAGCCTGGGCATGACCCTTACATGGTGGAGCAGGGCCGGCGCTCCGGCTTTCAGCACCGGGATGCTGGACAGCTCCGCCGCCTCCTCGCTGGGCAGCTGCTGGGGGGAGGAAGCCCTGCCCGGGAGACAAAGCCAGCCGCTGCCGCCGGGAGACCGACAGCAGTGGGCGGAGGACGAGGGGAGGGCTGCGCGGGGAGGGGGCGGGGCGAGTCCTGCAGCTCCCAGGAGCCCACGGTCCTCCGATTGGGGTGTCTGCGGGGCACCCCGACCTGCCAGAAGAGGCCTCCCTCGCTGAATATTTGTAGGAATTGATTAATATCAGTATGCTGTTCCGGAAGCTTAAGCTCTAGAACGGAGTATGGATTTTTGGAAATGTCCTACACTGCTGCGTGCTGAGCACCTACTGGGTGCCGGGCAGAGCAGCACGCTGATGGCAGAACACTTTGAAAAGATTGTTGTCCCAGAGCTGAGGACCCGATGAAACGGACCTAGGAAAGGGTCCTATTGGGTACTAAAGGCCAGAAGGCAGAAGGGTAGCTCTGTGATCAGCCAGCACTGAAATCGTTGCGGCCTTACTGGAGAATCAGAGGTGAACAGCAAAGTCCCTGTCTTGAGGCCCTTCCCTTTGAATTGAGGCTCTCCACCCTCCCCGTGTCCACCGGCTTTAGAACTTGAGCTCCTTGAATTTTCTCGGATGCATCCCAAGTGCCCAGAGGCGTGTGCCTGGCACATAGCACATGCTCAGTGAGCATCCATCATGGCTGGGTGTGGTGGCATAAGGAAGGGTGGAGCCGGAGGATCTCAAGTTCAAAGCTAGCCTGGGCTGCCAGGAAGCTCAGAGACAGGTGGGGTGCATATCAAACCATATCTCAAATGTTAAACGAGCCAGGTACGGTGGTGCACAACTGGGGTCCCAGCGTTTGGAGGCAGAGGCAGGTGAATCTGTGTGTTCCAGGCCAGCTAGGGTGAGAGAGAGAGAGAGAGAGAGAGAGAGAGAGAGAGAGAAGAAGAGGAGGAGGAGGAGGAGGAGGAGGAGGAGGAGGGGGAGGGGGAGGGGGAGGGGGAGGAGGAGGAGGAGGGGGAGGGGGAGGGGGAGGGGGAGGGGGAGGAAGGAGGAGAGGGAGGGGAGGGGAGGGGAGAGGAGAGGAGAGGGAGGGAAGAGATTGACTCTCAATTCAAGTTGCCCGTAATCAGTTTACTCCACTTAAGACCATGGAGCCCCTGGCTGTGGGCCTGCTTTCTTGACATTTAAATAGCTCCTCAGAAGCCTGGAGTGGAAACTCCTGGTTCTAGTGTGAATAAATGGAGAAGAGAAAGATATTCACCTGCCAAGATGGCGGCTCCCACGCTTCCCATGTACATGAGCTGTGGCTGGGTGGAAGATCGCAAGGACAGAAGGAAGAGAGGAACATTCTTTTCCAAATTTGTTTCTGTTGGTTTTTTTAATTGTTTTTTTTTTGTTTTTTTGTTTTGTTTTGTTTTGTTTTGTTTTTGAAACAGGGTTTCTCTGTATAGCCCTGGCTGTTCTGGAACTCACTTTATAGACCAGGCTGGCCTTGAAGTCAGAAATCCTCCCACTGCCCTGCAAAGATTTATCATGTATACAATATTCTGCCTGCGTGTACGCCTGTACACCAGGAGGGGGCCCCAGATCTCATTCATTATACATGGTCATGAGCCACCACGTGGTTGCTGGGATTTGAACTCAGGACCTCTGGAAGAGCAGTCAGTGCTCTTAACCTCTGAGCCATCTCTCCAACTTTTTCAATGTTTATAACTTCTGTGTATGTGTGTGCACACATTTTCATGTGTGTTGGGGAGGATACCTCTAGAAGCCAACAGAGGGTATTTGATTCCCTGGACCTCGGGTTTCAGGCCCCTGATGCAGGCTCTCTGGAAGAGCAGCAAGTGCTCTTGGTTGCTGAGCCATCTCTCCAGCATATATATGTATATGTATATGTATATGTATATGTATATGTATATATACATATATATATACATATATATTTGCTAATAATATTTGTATAATAATACTTGCATATAATAATATGCAATAATAATAATAATAATAATAATAATAATAGTTGCATATATATATATATATATGCACCAAAATCCAGAAGAGGGTGTTAGATCCCCTGGAGCTGAAGATACAGGTAGTTCTGAGCAACCATGTGGGTGCTGGGAACCAAATTCAGGTCCTCTGGAAAAGCAGCCAGTGCTCTCAGCCATCTCTCCAGCCCCCTGGAAAAGTAACAATTATTTGTCTGAAATAATTGTCTCTGAGGCTTACTGCCTCCATCTGCTCGGCCGAGTGCTGGAAGCTTCTAGTCTCTATACAATCTAATCTAGGCCTAGCAAGCTCTCAGCCTCTGAGACTTGCTGCTGAATAAGCTCGTCCTTTCTAGCTCTTTGTGAACTCTGCCTGGGTGGTCAGCTCAGCAGTTCTGGCTCAGACTCCTCTCCAAGCTGACTGGTTCCATCTGGTTTTTCCTGCAGCCCTCAGCGTGGCTTCACACTAACTTTGGACGAGTTGTTCTAATCTTCTGACTCCTCCTCGTTCTCAGGCTCAGCCTGTCTTCCCCTGTGTCTAGCTTGTTCTCTCTCTCTGTGACCTGTCTCTGTGAAACTACCTCCTGTCCTTTCTCTCTGAGCTGCTCTCTAAGTCACCTCCTCTCCTTTCCATCTCCTCTGAGAGCTGGGCAGAGCCTATTCTGTCAAATCTTTCTTTGATTGGCCACTTTGTCTGCCACTCAATTAGACTTCGCTTTTCAAGCATGTCGGCTTCCGTCTATAAACTAACTTTACCTTCAGCGTTTGGGTACATACCAAGAGTGTGTGTGCACTCCAGACAGAGGGATTACAGGTTTGTGCTAGGGCTGAGCCACACCACAATTACAGAAAGGTTTTGCCAGTAAACAACGTTAAGTTCAAGGTTCACAGTGTCATGAAATGTCCTGCAACAATCCCCCCACACACAACCATTTTATTTTATTATTTTAGTATTAACAAAGTGAGAAAGGAGTTGGTATGTAGTACAAGGACACCAATCTGAGAGCTCCAGATAGACAGGCAGTCAGACAGACAGACAGACAGGCAGGCAGGCAGGCAGGCAGACAGACATACAGACAGGCAGCACACACTCAAGAACCACAAGCCAGTTCTGAGGTCCCTCACCCTTGATAGACTGAGGCAGGAGGTTAGCCATGAGTTTGAGGCCCTGTAGGTCTTCAGAGTAAGACCTCTGAAACATAAAAGCCAGGGAACTGGAGAAGAGGCACCATGGTTAAGAGTACTTGCTGCTCTTCCAGAGGACCTGAGTTCAGTTCCCAGCACCCACTCTAGGTGGCTCACAGCTGCCTATAACTTCAGTCCCAAGGGAGCTGATGCTCCTCTCCAGGCTTCTGCACACAGATGCACAGACTCACAGACACATATAAAGTTAGATTAAGTTAAAAACTTAATCTAGAAAAACTTAAGTTAGATTAAGTGGAAACAACAAAAACTAAAATCAAACAGAAACCTTGACAGTCCAGAGCAGGGTGTCCCAAACACGCAGGCTGCTCCTTGCCTCCCTTGTTCCCAAGATGCTTCGCAGACATTCCCGTGGGACAGGTCCTGCTCCATCCTCATGTGTCAGAGGAGGAAACAGGTCTGAGAACAGTAAGCAACTCACACCGAGACACTCGGCCACGTGGGGTGGATCTGAAGCCAAAGCTCCTGTTTCTGGGGACTGCACCCTCAGGTTCCAGGCTTTCTTTGAGAATCTCAAGCAAAATCATCCTTTTGGGGGTTAATAGAAGATCCTGGATTACTGAAACACGGGACAACTATGATAAGTTGAAGACAGAAAATAAGTGTAGTGTGGTAGTCAGCTTGCGTTGCTGTGGCAAAATGCCCAGATGAACAGACACTTAAAAGGTAGAAAGGTGTGCTTTGCTTTTCTCTCCTAAATGTTCAGAGACCTCAGTCCCTGCTCATCCAGTCTGGGACGAGATGACAACATTGTTACAGAAGCCAGCAAGGAAGAAAAGCAGCTAGCTCTGAAACAGACAGGAGGCAGGGAGGGGCTGAAGTCCAGTGAACCATCAAAAGCAAAATACCAGGCCTGGGAGATCAGGACCCCAGTTCAGTTCCTAGCACCCACATCAAGTGGCTGTCAACTACATGTAACTAGAGCACCATGGGATCTGACACCCTCTTCTGGCTTCATTGGATGCCAACGTATACACACACACACACACACACACACACACACACACACACTTTCAGCCATTGAGTATGAACACTTTAAAAGCATACTCTCAGAAGCTAGTGTTTCCCACAAGTCCCCAGCTCCTGATATTAACCCCTGCCTTCCAAAGTCAGGAGCACCTGGGGCCCATGCTTTGCGCACACAGGTCTTTGGTGGACATCACACATCAGTTATCACAGTGTCTTGGAAACCTCCAAACTATCGTTTATGTACTGAGAGGTATCTATGCCTGACAGCCTGCAGCACTCTTTTTTTTTTTTTTTTTTTTTTTTTTTTTTTTTTGAGACAGGGTTTCTCTATGTAGCCCTGGCTGTCCTGGAACTCACTCTGTAGACCAGGCTGGCCTCGAACTCAGAAATCCACCTGCCTCTGCCTCCCAAGTGCTGGGATTACAGGCGTGTGCCACCACCGCCCGGCAGCCTGCAGCACTCACTCACTCATAACTAGTTCTCTTTTCATGTGTGAATGTCATGGTGTGTGTGTGTGTGTGTGTGTGTGTGTGTGTGTGTGTACCGTGTTCATATGTGTGGTGTTTCACATGTGCATGCAGGAGCATGGATTTGTGTGTGAGACACTTATCTTCCTTGACGGTTCCCTTTAAGGTAACTAACCCTTATTTGATCTTTTTACTAACCCTTACCTAACCTGTTTACTAACCCTTACCTGACCCGTTTACTAACCCTTACCCTACGGGACCCGATTACTAACATTTTTACTTGACTCCAGAGCTAGCTGTTCCAGCCGGTCTGTCTACTCACTTTGTTTTGGGCTTCCTTGCTGTGGTGGTTTGTGTATGCTTGGCCCAGGGAGTGGCACTATTAGGAGGTGTGGCCTCATTGGAGGAAGTGTGTCACTGTGGGGGTGGGCTTTGAGAGACCTTCCTCCTAGCTGCCTGGAAGCCAGTCTTCTGCTTGCCTTCTGAACAAGATGTAGAACTCTCAGCTCCTCCTGCACCATGCCTGCCTGGACGCTGCCATGCTCCCGCCTGGATGAAAATGGACTGAACCTCTGAACCTGTAAGCCGGACCCAATGAAATGTTGTCCTTCTAAGAGTTGCCTTGGTCATGGCGTCTGCTCACAGCAATGGAAACCTAACTCAGACACTTGAATCACCTCCTGCACGCCAGGACTCCAGAGAGGTCTCCACTCCCACCTGGCATTACACATGGGTTCTGGGGATTCAAACTGTGACCTTTATGGTTGCAAGCCAGGGTTTTACCCACTGAGCATCTCCCTACCCTGCCGTGGCTTCCCTTTACCTCATGCTTGTTAATCACAGCTTGACCCACATATAACCTCACCTCTGCACCACACCAGATCCCCTCACCTCTGCACCACACCAGATCCCCCCGCCTCTGCCCTACACCAGATCCCCCCACCTCTGCACCACACCAGATCCCCCCACCTCTGCACCACACCAGATCCCCTCACCTCTGTACCACACCAGATCCCCTCACCTCTGCACCACACCAGATCTCCTCACCTCTGCTCTACGCATCGCCTCACCCCTGTTCTACACCACATTTGGCAGCGCGATTCCTAGCCACCGCTGAGTGGTTCAGGAGGCACACTGTCCTCAAGGCATCAAGTGCTGGGCTGGGCTGGGCTGGGCCAGCAGAGGCTTGCCTGGCGTGCACGAAGGTCTGGATCCCATCCCCAGCACTGGATAACATGGTTTTGATGGTGCGTGCCTGTAATCCCAGCAGTCAGGAAGACCAGGAATCCAAGTCGTCCTTGAGTGTAAAGCCCTGCCTCAGAACTTCATAATTATGAATTATGAAATTATGAATTACGAAAAACCTAAAAAAGTGATTTAGAGTGATTTCACAAACATTTGTGTGGGACTGTGTAGGATTTTGTATAAACCTAATAGAAACAGACTTTTTTCCCCCCCCGAAACAGGGTCTCTCTGTGTAGCCCTGGCCATCCTGGAACTCACTCTGTAGACCAGGCTGGCCTCAAACTCAGAAATCCGCCTGCCTCTGCCTTCCAAGTGCTGGGATTAAAGGCATGTGCCACCACCGCCCGGCAGAAAGAGACTTCTAAGACATTGCATTTTAATTTATTGCATTTGTATGTCCGTGCACTTGTGTATGTGTATATATGTGTACATGCAAGTGTATGTGCATCTGTTTGCATGTCTTTGTATCTGTATGTGTATGTGATTGTGTATGTGTGCTCGTGTGTACAGTGTGCATATGAATGCATGCATGCATGTGTATACGTGTATGTGTGTATATATTGTGCATATGGGTGCATATGTGTAGTTTGCACGTGTGTTTATATGTGCGTGTGTGTGTGTGTGCATGCGTGCGCGCAGATTTATGTGTGTGCATATGTTAGTATGTGCGGGCATATGCAGGTGTATATGTGCATATATGTTTATGTGCGTGTGTATGTGTGTTTGTGTTGCGCACCACAGCACACATAGAAAGGTCCTGATAACTTTGGTTCTCTTCTACTGTATGGTCCTCGGGACTGAACTCAGGGTGTGAGATTTGGGGGCAGTTGTTTTTACCTACAGAACCATCTTGTTAGCTCCACATTCTTAAAATCAACGATAGAACCATCTATTTTTAAAATTTTCAGTTTAATAAAAGGCCTTTCCACATGATTACATGAACCAAGCTCTGTCCTGGAGGCGGAGCCTCTGCGTTTGTGAACAAAGCTGGAGCAAACCAGAAGGCTCATAGCTTCGGAAGTGGACCCCGGCCCCGGAAGCCTCCCTTAGCAACGAATCAGGCTGCGGTTGCTAAGGGAAAAGGAACCGTCCGTGCATTATTTCAGCCCGGCATGACTAACTTCCGGTCCGTTCTCCTGGCTTCCCCCACCGTAGCGGAGTTGCTACCGCGGGTTCCTCCACTTTGCGAGCCTCGCGCACGGAGCTCCTCATTACGCTGCAGCGGGCGGGGGGCGGCGGCTGGCGGCGGCGGCAGCGGCGGCAGTGTCCGCGATGCTGAGTTCCCGGGCACAGGCGGCGAGGACGGCGGCCGACAAGGCCCTCCAGCGCTTCCTGCGCACCGGAGCGGCCGTCAGGTGAGCGGGTGGGGGGTGGCGGCCGCGGGGCCTCCAGGCCTGCGCGGACCCGGCCGAGGCGGAGGCCGCGGCCCAGCGGCGCCTCCTCGTCCCTGCAGTAGCCGCGGCCTGCGAGGCCCCGCAGCCCTTCGCGGTGACCCCAGACCCGGGCTCCGGGCCCATAATCTGCCCAGGCCCGCACGCCACCCCCAGTTTGTCATATGCCGGTCTCCCACCTCTGCCCTGCTGGGAAGTCACACTTCTGCATCTCCAGCCGCGCTGGTTCCCAAGCTATCGGAGGCCCTCAGCTGCCAAGCTGCCCCTGCCTGCACCCCAGCCCGTTTATCTCTCCAAGGCCTGGGGCCACACCCCCATTGCTCACCCTGACTGCTGGGACCTGTTGCTTGGCTTGGCTACCTTGGATACCCGTGGGAGGGGGGATACGGGGGGGGGGCAGGTCTAACAGTGTCTTATCCCGCTTGGAAGCTCCTCTGATCCCGTGCTTATCCTGTCCAGCGCCCTCATTCTACCAGGTGGGAAATAAGGCCTCATTTTACCAGGTGGGAAATAAGGCCTCATTTTACCAGGTGGGAAATAAGGCCTCATTTTACCAGGTGGGAAATAAGGCCTTGTGAAGACCGTCTGACAGCTGACCTGTTTGCAGGGCTGGGCAGCTTAGGCTCTTGTACTCTCCCCAGGATACCATTCTGCAGAACACCGTGCCTCAGTTTCCCTTGTTGAGTGTGTGCAGGCCAGGTGTGCTGTAACTGGCCCCCTTCTCCAGCTGACTGCTTTTTAAGCCAAGGTCTGTGCACAATTCTATGGACTTATCCTGGAAGAACAAAAATGATTTGAAATTCCTGATTCGCTGTGACATCGGAGAATGCTGCCGTTGTCTGACGATTGCTGTTGTCACTAGTGACCCTTCTCAGGGAGTGTTTATTGAATTGAGACCCGTATTCATGCAATCAGAGTTGGGGGATAGATCTTAGTGGTAGAGCACTTGTCTACCCTGCATAAAGCCCTAGGGTCAGCCCCTGGTACTGGGGGAAGGGATCAACTTCATATAGTCCAAGCATTAGGTAAGAATGTATTATACATATTTCCATATGCAACATATATGTGAGTACATGTTACACATGGGTTACACGTATGTTCAGGTTGCCTTACTTGGAGATACAGAACTTTGTATAAAATTGTGTTTTGGATTACTACTGTAGTTTTCTTGTTTGTAGGAAAAAGAATAATGCCCACATTCAGGTCAAGCCTGAAATGAAGACATCTTTAATTATATGAACATATAGATGGTCTCTTGTTGTATTGTTTCATATTCTCAAAGAGAAATCCATTTCCAAAGCCAGGCCTGGTGCCATAGCTCTGTCACGAATCACTCAGGAGCCAGGAGGACTCTTGAGTTCAGAGCCAGCCCTGGCTACAGAGTGTGTTCAAGGCTAGTCTGAGTGACCGAGGGAGACCCAGACTCAAAAAAAAAAAAAAAAAAAAAAGGTAACTAAATGAATAGAGCCCGGGAGACAGCTCGGGTGTCAGATTGTCTACTGCGTAAGCAACAAATGTGCCGGCCAGAGTTGAGGTCACCAGAAGCCGTGTGAACTCCAGGTGGCACTGGGCGGGAAGGGGCACGGGGGTCTGAATAGCTGTGCCAGTGCGCTCCGGGTCCCCCGCCTGAATGATCACAGCGGGGAGAGGCCAGGAGGGCTCCCGGTGTTGTCCACCACCACCATCCAGCTAAGCGCCGAAGCACCCCAAGTTCCGAGGCACATTCTTTTTTTTTTTTTTTTTTTTTAGATTTTTTTTTTTAATTTCATGTATATGAGTAAACTGTTGGTGTCTTCAGACACATCAAAGGAAGGCATCAGATCCCACCACAGATGGTTGTGAGCCACCATGTGGTTGCTGGGATTTGAACTTGGGACCTCTGGAAGAGCAGCCATTGAGTCATCTCTCTAGCCTCTCTCCGCCCCGCCCCCCCCCCCCCCGCACATTGTTTGTTTGTTTGTTTCTTTCTGAGACAGGGTTTCTCTGTGTAGCTCTGGCTGTAACAAGGCACATGCTTATTGGTGCCTATTACCTTAGATTCCAAGCTTGCAGGTGGGGCTATTTTGATGAAACGTCACCTCCCTGCTATACCGTCTGTACCCACCTGCTGTTGGGAGACAGAGTGAAAGTCCATGTCTCTTCCTTTCCAGATACAAAGTCATGAAGAACTGGGGCGTGATCGGCGGAATTGCTGCTGCCCTTGCGGCAGGAATCTATGTGATCTGGGGTCCCATGACAGAGAGGAAGAAGCGGAGAAAAGGTAGGCGCCCGGCCCGGTCCTGCGTGGGGGTCTTGGACTTGCCCCGAGCCTCTCTTATCCGATTGCGTGGTTGGTCCTCTCCTGTTTAAAGTGAGGACCGTGGTTTACGGAGTGGAAATTCCCACTCCGGGGCGAGAAGCCTCTGTTTCACACTTGATTTTATGACATGCTTTGTGCTGGCCCAGTGGCTCATGCTCATAGCCCCAGCACTTGGGACACTGGAGCAAGAGGATGTCATGAATTTGAATCAAGCCTGTGCTTTTTGTAGCAAGCACAAGGCCAGACAGGGTGACACAGGCAAGATCCTGTCCCAAGGAGGGGGTGAGAAAAGTCATTATGTTTCAAGTGGCTCCATTGTTGTTCTTAGTGTGTGATTGTGTTTCAGTCCTGCAGCTGACTGATTACATCACAGCAGTGGTTTCTCTGAGAGACAGGAGCGAAGGGGAGAGGGTCGCTGAGGGAATGGTTGTGGAGACGTTCATTGTGTAAAAAGGCTTGGTAGCACATACCTATGCCAGTCCTCCAAGATGGAGGCCAGCCTGGGCTCCAGGTACTGAGTTCCTGAGTTTTGGCAGAAGGGGACAAAAGGGCACCCTGTGAGCCAGCCGGCCCTGCTGCCTCTGCAGGCAGACGGACCCGTGGGAAGAGCCAAAGCACTGTCGTGGGAGGCGGTACAGTTGCTGCTGTTGTGAGGCGTTGTTCTCTAACTAAAGGAGAGTGAGGCCAGGATTGCGTGAGGGTGAGGAAGAACGTGGCTTCTCTTTCATTCGTTTCATATCTGTGCCAGCCATGGGGAAGGGCTTCAGAGAGGACACAGGGCCGAGGCCTGCCCTGGGGCTCCGTCTACAGCGTCGCACATCCAGTGCCCGGGCTCACTCAGAGCTGATTCCTGCTGAGGGCTCTCGTGCAGAGATGCCGGGCCTCAGAAGGGAGGGGAAGACGGTCTCCCCGGGTGATGCACTGCCCTCTCCCTCTCCCCACCATCCTTAGGGCTCGTGCCTGGCCTTGTCAACTTGGGGAACACCTGCTTCATGAACTCGCTGCTGCAGGGCCTGTCCGCCTGCCCTGCGTTTGTCAAGTGGCTGGAAGAGTTTACCACCCAGTACTCCAGGGACCAGCAGGGGCCGCACACACACCAGTGCCTGTCCTTGACACTGCTGAACCTCCTGAAAGGTACTGGGGGCTGGAGGGGCGGCGGGCACCGTCAGCGTCTAGTGGACAGAGGAGGAAAGCCTTAGGAGCCATTTTGTAGGAAAAGACGATGTGGGGGAGGGGCGTACACTGACGACCTAAGAGACACAGTCAGATTGGGAAAAGAGTTGTACTTGTGTGTGCGCACAGCACACATAGCGGGGTCCGGACAACTTTGGTTGTCCTCTGCAATCTGGTCCTGGTGACTGAACTGGCTGTGAGGTTTGGGGGCAGGTGTCTTTACCTACAGAGCCTTCTCACCAGCCCCACATTTTTAAAAAAATTAAAAACGGAACTATCGATTAAAAAAAAAAAAAAAAACTTTCACCGGGCGGAGGTGGTGCACACCTTTAATCCCAGCACTTGGGAGGCAGAGGCAGGTGGATTTCTGAGTTTGAGGCCAGCCTGGTCTACAGAGTGAGTTCCAGGACAGCCAGGGCTGCACAGAGAAACCCTGTCTTGAAAAACCAAAAAAAACAAAACAAAACAAAACAAAAAAAAACCCTTTCAATTTAATAGCAGCTTAAAGAAAAAAAATCCACAACCATACAAGCGCTTCAACTGTAAATTTTAAAAGAAGTGAGAGTTTTGCCGCAAGAAATGAGATCATTCACAAGAAATGTAAATAAAGGTCCTCAGGGTCGTTTGTTTTTGCCTGTCAGGAAAGATGGAAAAGCCAGTTCCAGGGCCAGGCAGCTGCTAGCCAGCGTGAGCACGTGCGGCGGGTGGGAACGGGAGTGTGGGCCTCTCCTGAGTGTGCTTTAGAAGCAGTCAGTGAGCCCGCGCAATGGCCAGGACTGCCGGCAGTGCCGGTGAGCTCACTGCCACGGTTGGTGTCTGGGAAAAGATGTGTGTAGCGGGGGACTTGGCTTTTTTTTTTTTTTTTTAAAGATTAATTTCATTTGGGAGGCAGAAGAGGCAGGCGGATTTCTGTGTTCGAGGCAGCCTGGTCTACTGAGTGAGTTCCAGGACAGCCAGGGCTATACAGAGAAACCCTGTCTCAGAAAAAAAAAAAAAAATTAATTAATTTATTTGTGTGAGTACACTGTCACTGTCTTCAGACACACCAGAAGAAGGCGTCAGATCCCATTGCAGATGATTGTGAGCCACCATATGGCTGCTGGGATTTGAACTCAGGACCTCTGGAAGAACAGTTGTTACTCTTAACCTCTGTGCCATCTCTCTCGTGCTGGGATTTGTTTTTTACGTGTATGTGAATGTCTGAGTAAGTTTATTCCACATGTGTACTAGTGCCCGAGAAGGCCAGGACAGAGTGTCAGAGCCCCTGGAGCTGGAGTTACTGGATCGTGAGCCGCCCACATGGGTGCTGGGAACTGAACCTTAGTCCTCAGAGAACACAGCCTCTGGCTCCTGGGGTTTGAAATCACCTATCCATCTTCATTATTATAAATCTACATGCAAAAAGCTTTACGTTTCTTTGTGTATGTTTGTGTGGGGTGCACATATGCCAAGGCACATATGTGGAGGTCAGAGGTCAGCCTAGGAGCGTCCGTCCATCCGTCCGTTCGTTTTCTCCTTCCACCCCTGGTGCTCCTGAGCAAGTTCAGGCGGTCAGGGTTTGTGGCACCTAAACTCAGTTTTGAGCAAAACTATAGTTTGTTTTACTCTGGAACTATTCTTGATGGCCTCTGCATATCACATGGCACTTGCACTAGGGTCTCCAGCAGGAGCCTAAACGCGTGGGACGTGGGGGACGCCTGGCAGTGGGGGAGGGGGGAGGGGCACACCACCGTGTAGGGCCGCTTTTTTTTTATTTTTAAAGATGTATTTCTTCATTTTATGTATATGAATGCCTGCAGGCCATCAGATCCCATAATACATACATGGTTGAGCCACCATGTGACCATGTGGGTGCTGGGAATTGAACTCAGGATCTCTGGAAGACCAGACAGTGCTCTTAACCACAGAGCCATCTCTCCAGCCCCAGCAGGGCTGCTTTTACCACACCGTGTTATCTGTTTCTTTTTTTTTTTTGGGGGGGGGAGAGCTGATGGTGTTAACAGTGAAAAGGAGCAGGGTAGAAAATACATGATGACTTCCTGTGGTGGTGTGAGAGCCTCTCAGTAATGGCTGCTTTCCAGGAGAGGTGCTGAGACAGAGACAGTCTCAGTGCTGTCCAGGTACCGAGAGTTAACGACTATTGAAAACACAAGCTACGCCACTGCCGTCCACAGCAGCAGTACTGGACACTCTGACGGTCAGAACCAAGGGACTGAGAGGGCTGGTGTGTGTGTGTGTGTGTGTGTGTGTGTGTGTGAGAGAGAGAGAGAGAGAGAGAGAGAGAGAGAGAGATCTGCTCAGGCCTGTGGACTGTGCCTGGACCCCAGCACTGTGAGCAGACACAGACACGAGAGCCCCGAGGCTTCTGCATAGTCAGTCCAGCCAGTCCGAGAGTTCCGGGTGTGCTGAGCGGGTCAGCTTCAAGACATGTGCTGTAGAGGAGTGCGGGAAAACATCTGCCATCAGACAATGGCGTCTACAGACTCACAGCATGCATGTGAGGTGGTTCTCCACAGACACATACAACTACACACATGTGTAAAAGATAGAGTCTGTTACAGACACACAAATACACACATGCCTGTGAGATGGTCCTCCGCAGACACACACCTGCACATATACATGTGAGGTGGTATTTTTTCTGGCGTTGGCATTTTCCTGATCATGAGTGACCACTGCATCTTTTAATCTTCCTATTGGCCATCTGCCTAGGGTTCAGTCTGTGTTCGAGCTGGGTTGTTGGGGGGGTTTTGTTGTTAGTGTATAGGAGCGCTTTTTTATTAGAACTTTTTTTTTTGAAAATGGATGTGGTGCGTGTGTGTGTGTATGTGTGTGTGTGTGTGTGTGTGTGTGAGTGTGTGTGTGATAGAGAGAGAGAGAGACATGTATGTGTGTGTGTGTGTGTGTGTGTGTGTGAGAGAGAGAGAGAGAGAGTGAGTGTGTGAGAGAGAGAGAGACATGTATGTGGGTGTCATGGAGGCCAGAAGACAGCATTGGGTCCATGGAGCTGGGACCACTTACAGGTTGTGAGCGGCCTGACGTGGGTACTGGAACTGAACTTGAGTGTAGAAAGAGTCCCGGGCTCTTTCTCAGCGGCTGTGCAGCCTCTGCAGCACCGGCGTCTGTGCAGCCCATCTTAACCCTCTGCAGCCCTGCCTTCTGTATAGCCCATCTGTAGCCCCTATGGTCTGCGAGGCCGGGGACCTCACTTTGTAGCTCAGGTCCTATAATCCAGGCTGTGGCGAGCGTCACAGCACGGGGCCATCTGTGCAGAAATGCTGCTCTTTGGGAGGAATGGCGGAGCTGTCCTGTTGGTGGCAGGGGAGGCGTTGACATTTCCCACAAGTGTGGTTCCTTTCTCGGCTCTGCAGCCTTTGTCCTGGAGGGGGAAGGGCTGGGCCAACATGCTGGCCACAGGCTGCTGAGGTAGCGGCCCTCCCACCCCACCCCACCCCACCCCCACCCCGCCTGTGTCCTGCCCCTGCAGTTCTGGCCTTGTCAGACTGCTCAGGTATTGCTGCAGTGGGGGCAGGAGGTGGGCAGTGTTCCCGTCTTTGGAGTCAGAGCCTTAAACGTGAGGATTCTCACATGTGTTGACTGCAGACCAAGAGGCAGAGGGGTCTGGCCTGTGTCACGTGTGGATCACTGAAGCAGAGCCTGAGGGCGCCGACCCTTTCCTTCGTCTCCACTTGAGCAACACTGCACTGGCCTCCTGCACTGTGGTCAGAATGATGGCCGCCGTCTGTGGCTGGTGTTTTGTTTTGGTTTTGGTTTTGGTTTTTCAAGACAGGGTTTCTCTGTGTAGCCCTGGCTGTCCTGGAACTCACTCTGCAGACCAGGCTGGCCTCGAACTCAGAAATCCACCTGCCTCTGCCTCCCAAGTGCTGGGATTACAGGTGTGCGCCACCACCGCCTGGCTGAGATGCATTTTATTGTTTCTGTGCTTCTCTGTGGGTGTCTGTGGAGGACGCGAAAGCACCAGGCCCTCAGCTGGGGTCAGAGGTGGCGAGCCGCCTGATGCTGGTGCTGGGCTCCGGATGCCAGGCCTCAGGGCAAACCTGCAGACCCCGCCAGCCCTGAGCTGCCGGTCTCGCTTGAGACCCTTTCTCATCTCCAGACTGTGTGTGCTCAGCCTGTGGCTGCTTCTGTACTTCAGACAGCAGAGTGGTGGGGACCTCACTCTGTCCACAGGGAAGAGGTGATGACCGCCGGCAGCACAGAACTGTGGGTTCTCAGCGGACCCTCTTGTATCTTCCTATTGTTTACATTATTCTTTGTGTGACCGACGCACTGTGCCAGACTGTTTTGCTAGTTGGGCTTTATTGTACTTTGATTATAAAGTGACGCATTCAGCTGTCCCTTAAGCATCTGGTGGTCAGAAGCGCACAAGTAGGACAAAGGCCGAGAGGCCATGGGCACCCCAAGAGAGGCGTTGCTGGACTCAGGATATCCTGGTAGTGAGTACCTTCCAACCTGGAGAAGTATGAGTTCAGACCATACTCAACTGACTTACAACATCCTTCTTTATCAGATGGTAATTTGTAGCTTTCTGAAATATTTTTCTTTGTTTTTGTTTTTTTTGTTTTTTGGAGACAGGGTTTCTCTGTGTAGTCCTGGCTGTCCTAGAACTCACTCTGTAGACCAGGCTGGCCTTGAACTCAGAAATCCACCTGCCTCTGCCTCCCAACTGCTGGGATTACAGGCGTGCGCCACCACGCTCGCTTTCTGAAATCTTAGATTCATTCAACAAACGACGAGCTGACTCCACAGTGTGAAAGGCTCCAAAGAGTGTGTGGGAGCTGCAGTGTCACAGGCACACTGTCACCTCCGCACGCTGTCACCTCCGCACGCTGTCACCTCCGCACGGGCGGCACTTTGCTGTGCTCTGACTCAGCTCTCCTCCTCTCTTGTTCCCAGCTCTGTCCTGCCAAGAAGTCACTGAGGACGAGGTCCTGGACGCCAGCTGCCTGCTGGACGTCTTGAGGATGTACCGATGGCAGATCTCGTCCTTTGAGGAGCAGGTGAGCACCCGGCAGCAGGCTGAGCTGGGAGATGCCTTTAACCTAGGCCTGAGGGGCGTGCGCATGCCGCCGGCATCGGGCCCTGGGCCCTGAGCATGCTAGGCAAGTCTCTTCCTGTTGTATCTCCTGGTGTGAGCAGAGCACCAGTGTCTCACTGCTGTCCTGACTAGAGAGGACACAGCACCCCGTGTTACTCAGTGGGTAGACACTGGCACTGGGGCATGAAACAGTGGCCAAAAGGGCAAAGCTTCTGGCTTCTCACTGACTGCGCTTGGGTCGTGAGAGAACCGGGTTTGAGTGAGGCCCTCTTTCAACTCTGACCTGTGTTGTCACAGATCCATCTTCAGAGGAGTTTAACCTGTTCCCAGACCCCCAGCAGGTGTCCCTCCTGGCCACAGGCTTCATTCAAGACTCTACCTCCCTTCTGCAACTTCACTGTGGTCTTTGGAGTTTGCTGTGCCCCCTCCGAGGCCCAGGTCAGCAGACCTGGGGCGGGGCACTCCAGCTTCCCTCACTGTCTACCCAGATGCACCTCCAGGCCTGTGTATGCTGTCCTACACCAGCCTGAGGCCGGGAGGTGGCCCTTCCCAGTCTCTCCACAGTGTCTGTGAGGGCTCATCTCTCTGGCTGCACTTGTGAGCTAGAATGTGTTTCCATCTCCGTTTGGAGATGACCCTCAGCTACTTCTCTGACTCGGCTCTTTCCTGTGTCTCAGCTGACAGACTGGCTCCAAGGACACTGTTACTTTTCTAAGTCCCACCCTCCTGTCAAGAACAACTTGAGCCAAGTGACCCTCTGGTCAGTGCAGAGCAGTGTGTGGCCAGCAGTGGTGTAGCCACGGGAGGACGGGGGAGGAGAGGAAGAGGGGGTTAGGGGAGGAGGGGGTGTCTGTGCTCTCTTGCCCTTCAGCAGGCTGGGTGTCTGCTCTTTGCCTGCCCAGCGTCTCTCCATCTGTTTGGTCCAGAGCAGCTCGCACTGACAGGCAGTCCTTTCTGTGTCTAAACCGGAGCCATAGGAGATAGACGGGGCTCGGTCATTCCCGAGTGATGCCTGGCCGCACCCCCATGACAGCCTGTAAGGACTCAGGGTGCAGACGGGAGCCCAGGCTAGAGAAGCAGGGCTCAAGATGGGATCTGCTCTGAGCAGTTTAAAAATCACTCTGTCGCCCACATGACATGAGACCCAGGGTGGGATCAAAGGCCTCAAGGCCCAGCCTGAGAGAGGGAGAGGAGGGACGGAGGAAGGGCCACAGAGCAGCCCCGCAGGCCGCATCTTTGAGGAGGAGGTCTTTCAGGCTGACCCTGAGAGGGACACCCTGCCATGGACACTTGTGGATACGTTCCAAGATTGCCAGCAGAGTCTCAGCCGGCATTTGTAGGTTCACATGGCTAGAATCCCTCACAGCAGCTGTGGTGGCTTGAATATGCTTGACCCACGGGGAGTGGCACGATTAGGAGGTGCAGCCTTAGAGGAAGTGTGTCACTGTGGGGTAGCTTTGAGGTTTCCTGGTGACCCAGCTCCACCCAGTGCAGAAGGGAGAGTCTCCTGTTGGTGCCTGGGGATCCGGATGCAGAGCCTCAGCTCTCCTGCACAGTCTGTCTGCGCCTGCCGTGCTTCCCGCCGTGAAGCTCTGACACTGTAAAAAGCCAGCCCCAACTGAACGTTTTCTTTTGTAAGAGTTACCTTGGTCATGGTGTCTGTTCACAGCAATGACACCCTAATTGAGACAGACGTTGGCACCAGGGGTGGGTGTCTAAGGCAACTTCAAGTCGCAGCTTGTTCCAGTGTTCGGCATGATTACCAGCCACAGGCAGATGCATGCCATGGCTGCTAGATCATCCGCCAAAAAGGAGTCCTGACAGACAGACCTGTATGAGGACGTTGCCAACTGTTAAGGAAATTCCAGTGCAGGACTGTGGTCAGCCCAGCAGCACAGATGCAGATGACGGAGTCCTGAGGGTTACACTGGAGAGGATGTCTCCAGAGAATCCCCTCACTGTGCTGAGAGGCAGTGAGAAGCTGTGAAGGGTAAAGGGTCTGGGAAAGTCCCGAGACGTAGTCCCAGGATCACGTGTCCCGAGACATGGACCCAGGATCACGTGTCCTCGTATTTCTCTGACCATGGAGCCTTTTGCAATCCTGGTGTTTCCTAGAGATGATCTTCCTGTCAAGAACCTGATTAAGACTATTTACTACATGCGTGATCACAGACTGTACCAGAAGATAGTGTAGGTGTAGTACATTGAAGCATCTGGCTCTGGCTCCGTGATGGACCACCTGCCCAGTGACGTCAGAGTTTATACAACTGCTGCCGCCAACCCCACAGAGTCACCTGTGCCTGCTACTAGATGAGGACAGAAACATAAACCTGGGTGACGGCACAGCACCAGCTGGATGGAAGCTTCATCAGCAGTGCCACACGGCCGAGTCCTACACCAGCACGAGCCACTTCATGCACTGCGGAACAAATCTGCCTCTACACGAAGGCGGTGCAGGTTCAGGGTGTGACACGTAGACCCGGCTCCCTGTCTCTCCGCCTCCAGCCACATCCCTTGACCTCACCCCCAGCCCAGAGGTGCTTCTGGCCACCCTGAGAAGGAAGCTGCTGAGCGCCAGCAACTTGAAGCAATCCTAGAGTCTCAGGAAGGTCCGGAGGCTTCTGGATGCCAGGCACATCACTCAAGTCTGCACAAGACTCCCTCCCTGCCGGCAGGGGTTGGGGATGCGGCTGAGGGACTTCTGTCAGAGAGGGCTGTGCTCACAGCACATGTCTGTCACCAGGAGGCTGTGACGTACTTCCTGCAATTAGGGCCATACCTCTGCACTTCCCCTGGGTCAAGCAACAATACCTCAGGAGCCAACAGGCAGAGCACCGTAAACCCCACCAGTGGGCGAGGAGACGGGGGCGGACATTCCCACGGCCACGAGCCTGGCCTCGCCTGCCCGACCATCAAGCTGCGTTTCCAGTCCCCACAACAACAACAACAACAACAACAACAGCAGCCTTTCTTTTTAAGATTTTATTTCACGTGTTTGGTGTTTTGCCTGATGTCTACCAAATGTGGTGAGCCCGGTGTCCACAGGGACCACAAGAGGGCCTAGGATCCTATGAGGCTAGGGTTATAGCAATTGTGAGCCACCATATTGGTGCTGGGAACCAAACCCACATCTTCTGCCAGAGTAGCCAGTGCTCTCATCCACCCAGCCATCGCTCCAGCCCCACAAACAAAATCTTTAGACAGTGTGATCCAGCCAGCCCTTTAAAGGAAGGGCTTCTTCAACACACAGCTTTGTGTGTGGATGAACCTTGATGACAGGGTTCTCAGGGAAACGATTGTCCTGCTATGTGCAGTGCCTCAGAAGCACAACAGCAGTGACTCTGTCCCTTCAGATGGGCTGGCAGGGTATAAAGGGCAGTAGGTAGGATGGAGGGGCCAGGCGCAGCGTGGGCCGCTATTGTCTAGTGGGTCTGGGATCCCAGGCAGGGATTGCTGGTGGAGCTGGCACACGAGGATCTGCATGCTCTCGGTGCTACTGCTGCATGCCTGAGAACAGTGGCGGTGGACTTTGTGCTGTGAGTCTTGCCTGTTCTTTTTTGTAAAGCAAGCCCCCGCTAGAGTTGGGGGCCAGTCTCTTCAGTTATTAGGACTTGGAGAAAGCAGACAGCAGTCTGCCCCGGTAAGGCTTGGGTCTGTCTGTTGCATGTGGCCTGGGTTCTGACCCTGGCCTTCCCTCGGGAGCCCGTCTTCAGGAAGCGTTGTCCTTTGATAGGATGCTCACGAGCTGTTCCATGTCATCACCTCCTCGCTGGAGGACGAGCGGGACCGCCAGCCTCGCGTCACCCACCTGTTTGATGTGCATTCCCTGGAGGTAACGTCTCAGTGTCGGGGTGTGTGCGTGAGGGCTCGGTAAGGGCAGGGCACACAGTCTGTGTCAGTGTGCACACTCAGTAAGGACAGGGCACACAGTCTGTGTCAGTGTGCACACTCAGTAAGGACAGGGCACACAGTCTGTGTCAGTGTGCACACTCAGTAAGGACAGGGCACAGTCTGTGTCAGTGTGCACACTCAGTAAGGACAGGGCACACAGTCTGTGTCAGTGTGCACACTCAGTAAGGACAGGGCACACAGTCTGTGTCAGTGTGCACACTCAGTAAGGACAGGGCACAGTCTGTGTCAGTGTGCACACTCAGTAAGGACAGGGCACACAGTCTGTGTCAGTGTGCACACTCAGTAAGGACAGGGCACACAGTCTGTGTCAGTGTGCACACTCAGTAAGGACAGGGCACAGTCTGTGTCAGTGTGCACACTCAGTAAGGACAGGGCACACAGTCTGTGTCAGTGTGCACACTCAGTAAGGACAGGGCACACAGTCTGTGTCAGTGTGCACACTCAGTAAGGACAGGGCACATAGTCTGTGTCAGTGTGCACACTCAGGACAGGGCACAGTCTGTGTCAGTGTGCACACTCAGTAAGGACAGGGCACATAGTCTGTGTCAGTGTGCACACTCAGTAAGGACAGGGCACAGTCTGTGTCAGTGTGCACACTCAGTAAGGACAGGGCACATAGTCTGTGTCAGTGTGCACACTCAGTAAGGACAGGGCACAGTCTGTGTCAGTGTGCACACTCAGTAAGGACAGGGCACACAGTCTGTGTCAGTGTGCACACTCAGTAAGAACAGGGCACACAGTC
The DNA here is from genome assembly GCA_964023405.1 of Apodemus agrarius. Lineage (NCBI taxonomy): Eukaryota > Metazoa > Chordata > Mammalia > Rodentia > Muridae > Apodemus > Apodemus agrarius. Next base: position 4,223,416 of record OZ030028.1, read on the forward strand.
TGTGTCAGTGTGCACACTCAGTAAGGACAGGGCACACAGTCTGTGTCAGTGTGCACACTCAGTAAGGACAGGGCACACAGTCTTTTCCAGGCCTAGATTAGAGAGTAAGCCCCAGTAACCAGGAGGTGGTGGCGGCAGAGCCTGAGCTGCCCACCCCTGCCGTTTTGTTTGCTCTTTAAGAGGATTCATTGCTGCAGCCTGGGTTGGGTTTGAGGCAAGAATGGGTTGTTTTCCTTGTTAGTAGAGGATTAAGGGCCACTGGGTGCACACAGTGTCCATCTCCCTGGGACAGTGTGATATTTAGGGAGCGACAGCAGTCCCGGCAATAGGGGAGGAACTAGGCCAGAGAGGAGAGACCTGGTTTTGTGGCCACTATGAAGGAATTCATGCAGAAACCAACTAGACAGTGGGTCAGGGCCACTTCGGAATGCTGGGCTGTGAGAACGTTGGTTCTGACAGTGCTGCTGGCCCGGGGAACTTGTAAGATCCCGGTGTGTGTGTGTGTGTGTGGGGGGGGGTTTGAATGGCTGCCGCTGGGTTTTCATCTCTCTCCTCTCCCTACAGCAGCAGTCAGAAATGGCTCCCAGACAAGTCACCTGCCACACGAGAGGTAGGCGTTTTCCATTGACAAAAGGTGTGTTTAAAGAACGAATGAAAGCAAAATGTGTGCCTGTTAGATAGGACGGCACTGCACCTGTCTCCTGCCGGCTGGGCCTGGCGCACCCGCTCAGGGCCTGGTGCACCCGTCTCCTGTCCGCTGTGCCCAGCTCGGGCTGTGCTGGACCTCCATGTTTTTGCTTCAGACTGCCATAGCTTTCTTGAGAAATCTGTATTTTCTTAACCCTGAAGTCAGCCCAGCCTCATGGCATCAGCCGTAGCCCTGCTGGTAGTTGGTCCCAGGCAGCAAGCACAGGCTCTCGTCTGAGCCTCAGTGGGTACTGGGGACACCAGTTAAGTTTACAGACCAAGTGTTTGCTCACACCTGTAACCCCAACAATTGAGAGGCTGAGGCAGGAGAATTTATTATGTCTTTAAGGCTAGCCTCAGCTACATAGTTCCAGGTCAGCCTGGATTATATCACAAGATGATATTTCTGTGTCTCATAAAAAGAGATTGGGAGAGATGAAGTGACTTTCCTGGTCATGTGACTAATAAGCAGGGTCAGGACATCACTCAGGACTGCCTGATTGAAGAGAGCATTTCCGCTTTGTCCCCCAGCTCCATCCTGAGCAAGGAGCAGCCCCGTTCTCTAGAACTTGTCTGTTCGGGCTGTTTCCAGAGCTTCCCTCACTTTATGGAATGCCCGTCCTCCTCCTGCCCTCTCTAACAGTGCGTGCGTCTGTCCACCTTACCCAGCATCCTTAGGTCTGCTCCCGAGCTCGGCCAAATGCAGAGGCCCTAAGGCTCTTCCCTGAGGGCGGGGGCAGGAGGTACATGAGGAAGGCTCTCACTGCACCGCATGAACATTTTCCTAGGGGAGGAGTGTCTGCTCTGTGCACAGGAGGGTGGAGTTGGGGTGGGCCTGGGGTGAAGTGGGTGTCAAAGGTGCTTTGCATTCCAGGGTCCCCTCACCCCACGACCAATCACTGGAAATCTCAGCACCCTTTCCACGGAAGACTCACCAGTAACATGGTGTGCAAGCACTGTGAACACCAGGTGAGTGACCGCCCCTCCCAACACTCCGGGGGCCGCTTCGGTCAGTGTGCAGGGCGGGGCCTGCACTGGGCGGCCGTGGTGTGGGCAGGGAGGTGCTGGGAGGACAGCAGTGCAGTCACCTGTCGCTGTGCTCAGGCAGCGGCTGCCCCAGAAGCAGCACAGCTGCTCAGACGGCAGACTGCAGGCCCCAGGTCTCTGTCTGCTCTTGGCGGCACAGCAGACTTGAGTGATAGGGACTTTGCTTTGCAGTTGAGGGTTCTACCTTTTTTAATGGAAAAATCTTAAAAGTGCAAAGAGAGAATTTTATAACTGGAAGGCAGTCTTAGGACATTCTGACACATTGCGCACGTGAGCACTCCCTCCTGACCACAGGACCACTTACCTAGTTTCCGACCTGCTGGCTCTATGGTCTGGACAGTTGGGCCTTCTCTTTTGGGGTGCATGCACAGCACCACCTACTGCTTAGAACCCGATGCTGCTGTGTCCCATGGCCCTGACACGTGTCCTTGTCTGCCATCAGTGGAGGAGCCTTTACATCGTTTATACGATGTATAGGGTGTTTGTGTGCATGCATTCTTTTTTTTTTTTTTTTTTTTTTTTTTTGAGTCAGGGTTTCTCTGTGTAGCTCTGGCTGTCCTGGAACTCACTTTGTAGACCAGGTTGGCCTCGAATTCAGAGATCCACCTGCCTCTGCCTCCCAAGTGCTGGGATTACAGGCATGCGCCACCACCGTCCGGCGTGTGCGTGCGACCATGTGTAGGCGCCGGCCGGCCGGCAGCCCCCCATGTGGGCCTGGGGTCTTTTGAGGCTCTTCAGATAATTCTTGAGAGCAACTGCACCACCCCACGTGGGTGCCCAGGCCACAGCACTGCGCTGTCTGACTCCCGATGCCAGCCTTCCCCAGATGTGCAGTTCACCCTCCCGAAGATGTCGCATGCGTCCCTGGGGATAGCTGACAAGCAGAGCTTACACAGACTGCGGGGATCTGCTGAGCGGTGGCTGGTGAGACTGTGGTCAAGCCAGTGTCTTCTGGAGTCACGGCCTTAGCGTGTGGGTGGGTGTGGGTGTGGGTGTGGTGACAACTCGCCAGGACCCTCTTTCAGTGAGTTTCAAGTGTGCTTTGTTAGCGGCTGTCACGGTGCTGGGCCAGCTCCCTGAAGGACTCTCCCCATCCTACCCCCACCTGGACAGTTACCAGTCTGCGCCTCTAAGTTTGTCATTACATGAGGTCGTGTGGGAGTTATTATTTAGGGGTGCCCCAGGTTCATCTGTGTAGTCGGGAAGCACAGTGTTGCCTTCTGTCCCTTGGGAGAGTGGTACCCATCGTGTCCGGGGCGTGGGTGCACATTGTCCTTACCTCTCCTCTGGTGGGTGCTGAGCTTGCCCTGTCCCCTGGGTGTGTGCCAGTGCAGCTTGAGCACGGAGACACGGGTGTCTATGAGGGCTGGGCGGTCTACTCTTCCTTCACACCTGAAAAGAGATTGGCTCGGTTGATCAGACGCTAATGCTGTTGGTTGGTTGGCTGACTTGAAACAGGTGGTCGCTTTTGTAGCCCAGGCTGTCCTGAGAATCCTTCTACCTTCAGTGGCCCAAGGACTGGGACCACAAGTGACCAGACAGGTCTAGTTGTTTGTAATTTTTGGAAGACTCTCTACGTCGATCTCCACTAGCTACCTAGTTCCTACCACAGTGTAGCAGTTGCTTTCCCCAGCCTTTGCCAACACATCTTGTCTTTGTGTGTCCGTGCCCGTGTGTGTGGAGGGCAGATGGAAGCCTTGAGGGCTTGTTTGGAGCCGTGGTCCCTCTCCGATCTGGAATGTACTAAGTTGGCTTAGCTGACCAAGCAGTGAGCGCCGGCCCCGCCTGTCCCCACCTTCTGGCTTCTAGCCTTCAGGTGTGTGCCACCGTGCCTGGCTTTCTTTTTTTTAATGTAGGTTCTGGGGATCAAACTCAGGTCCCTTATGCTTGCAAGGTGAACACACGACCCCGAGCTGTCCCAGTAGGCGCCTTTTTGTCCTCTGCGGTGCCTGCCGGCCGTGGCCGGCCTTCTTGGAGTAATAGACTTTAGGTCCTTTGCTGATCTGCTTGTCTGCCTTCAGTTCCTCCCTCCCTCCTTCCCCCTCTTTTCTTTCCTTTCCCTCTCCTCCCTTCCTTCTTTCCATTTTGGTAGTCTTTGGAGCAGGGTATCATGTAGCCCAGGCTAACCTTTGAACTGCACCTCCTGCCTCTGGAACCCTTCCAGGCATGAGTCTCACACGGGTCACCACACCTGGCTGCTTGGTTTTTCGGTGTTTGGGGGACGGGTGCGGCTGATGTGTGCTTCCCTGACTATTTTGGATCTCACCCCGTCAGGCCATGGCTTGCCCAGCCTTTCTCTTGCTCTGCAGGTACCTTGTTGTACTTTCTTCACTGTCTCGTGTTGATTGACATCACCTGTGACTAACCCGTTACCCTTTTTGAGAAGATTCATACATTGTAATCCTTGCTATGTCCTGGCCACGCATCTCTGATTTTCTGGTGCATTTCTTTATGTTCTGAAGCTGTTGCAAGTAGAGCTAGGGATGCTGTGTTCCCCGCTGTGTCGTCACCACTGCGTGCAGCTCTGATGGGGGAGGGATGCTGTGTCCCCCGCTGTGTCGTCACCACTGCGGGCAGCTCTGATGGGGGTTGGTCCATCTTATATCTTGAGATCTTACAAATTTTATTTCTTTCTCTCTCTCTCTCTCTCTCTGGTTTTTTGAGACAGGGTTTCTCTGTGTAGTCCTGGCTGACCTGGAACTCACTCTGTAGACCAGGCTGGCCTCGAACTCAGAAATCCGCCTGCCTCTGCCTCCTGAGTGCTGGGATTAAAGGCGTGTGCCACCACTGCCCGGCTTATTTCTCATTTTATTTGGTTTTCCAGTGTGGGGACTGAGCCCAGGGTGTGCCCTTGTGAATGTGAAGCCAACACTGGCCCTCAGCCGCACTTGGTTCTGAACCTCTTGTGCAGTCTTTGCAGTGCTGACCTGTCTGGACGGGAGCTCTCTGCCTTTTGTGTCTTCTCTCCGCCTGCCTCTGGCAAAGCCACCAGTGCAAGGCTGAGTGGGCAGTGACGGCCACTGTGTCCTCTTCTGTCTCCTAGGAAAAATGATGGCTGATCCTAGGGTGTCACCCCTGTGTTACACAGCGTTCCTCTCAGTCCCTCTTGGGACATGACGTACATGTGTGCATGTGGAGACCGGAGGCCCAGCCTGGCCGTCCTCCTCAGTTGCCCTGACACCGGGTTTTGAACCTGGAGCTTGCACTTTGGCTTACCTCGGCCATCAGCAAACCACAGGGGTAGTCTCTCCAGCTCCCCAGCTGGGATCCCAGGCGTGCTGCACACCCCGGGGGGGGGGGGGCGCTTGTCACCAAGCCTGGCAGCCTGAGCTTGACCCTGGAACTTACATGGTGGAAGAAGACAACCTGACTCCCATAAACACTCTGACCAGAACATGTGTGCTTTGTACATGGGTGTACATATGTGCACACCTCACAGGCACACGTGTGTGCAAACACACATATACATACTGAAAGGCACATGCATGTGCAAACACATACACTGGCACATGCGTGTGCAAACGTACACACACTCACGGTGTAAAGTTTTCTTTCCTTCCCCATTAGCTTCTGCTTAGCTTCTCTGTTCCCTTCTCAGGCTTCCTCTGCCTGGACCGTTCTTGCAGCACCGGTGTGAGGTCTGACTGACTCTCACTGGCTACTTCTTCCTCTTCCCCTGTGGCACCAGATGTCTTTATTGCATATTCAATACAGTAGACTCTGGACTCCACGGTCCCTGAGAAAAGGAATTTTCAGACGGGGCACACACTTCTCCCAGCAGTAAGAGGTGGGCCTGGAAGTCCCAAGTCTGCGCCAACTTCAGCTCCCAGTTCAAGGCCAGTCTGGGCTACACTCGACCCACAGACCCACATACACCAAAAGAAGAGGAGAAGGAGGGAGAGGAAGAGGAGGGAGAGAAGGAGGAGATGGAGAAGAAGAAAATGGATTTGGTTCCGACCGGCAGTCAATTTGGCCCAAATCCCAGACTCTTCTTTTTCTCAGACAGCAAATGCCCTGTTCTGTTCCTACTTCTGCTGTTGTGTCTGCCAGGACCCTCAAGGTCCTCCTGCGCCTGCGTGGCTCTGTGGGCGGCTGTGGAGCAGGCGGGTGTACACAATACAGGTTTTATTCTCTCTGATAACTCCATCTGTCTGTCTGCCAGCCCTGGTCTGTCTTCTGCCATGTTGGTCCTGACCTGTGGCTGCTCCTTCCTCTCTAGCACTGTGCAGCGTAGGTGGGCGGGCCTCGCTCAGGGGCCTGTTCTGCCATGCCTAGCCGCCCAAGCCGTCCTGCTTGAGAGCTTTTCCAGGGGCTCTGGTCTGAGCTGCCCTGTCACCTCACACAGGGATGCCTCCTAACAGCATGGCCATCCTTGCAGCCGCACGCGCACAACTGCACTGCTGTTGTTAATAGTTTCTCTCCGTGGATGTCCACAGCTGTCTGATGACTCCCTAGGCTTCAACTGCGCCTGGGTTGGTGCTGTCAGGGGAACTGAGGGACGGCCTGGTAGTTGGTTCCAGTCCCTTAGGATATTTCCAAAAAAAACAAAAAACAAAAAAAGCCAATCCCCACGCTCCTGGGCCAGGTGCGTACTCTAGGGTTAGTGATCTCGAGTTGTGCACCTCGCCCCGGCTGCGAGCACTGAACCGCCCTGTCTGCTGGCACCAAGCTTTTCTTTGATTTCCTGCAATATTTCTTTCAGAGCCCAGTCCGGTTTGACACCTTTGACAGCCTTTCCCTCAGTATTCCAGCTGCCACTTGGGTATGTACTGATCTTGTGGCTTATTTGAATCTATTCAGACACCTTTTAGTCCAAAAGGACTTTGGATGATTTGGTGTAGCCCAGGTACTAATTGTCATTCAGATGTGTGGCTGGCTAAGCCATTTCAACTCTTATCAAAGGCACATTGGCATTTGGACACGTGTATGTTGTCCACGCTTCTCAGACTAAGATTGTAGCTCTGTACAAGTGCACGTTTCCTCAGCTCTGCTGCTCTCCTGAGCCTGTGTGGGTGCTCAGTTCCCCAGACCCCAGCCCTCCCGAGCCTGTGTGGGTGTCCTGTTCCCACTATCCACCCCTCCCAAGCCTGTGTGGGTGTCCTGTGTGGGTGTCCTGTTCCCACTACCCCGGCCCTCCGGAGCCTGTGTGGGTGTCCTGTGTGGGTGTCCTGTCCCCACTATCCGCCCCTCCCAAGCCTGTGTGGATGTCCTGTGTGGGTGTCCTGTTCCCACTACCCCGGCCCTCCCAAGCCTGTGTGGGTGTCCTGTGTGGGTGTCCTGTTCCCACTACCCCGGCCCTCCGGAGCCTGTGTGGGTGTCCTGTTCCCACTACCCCGGCCCTCCGGAGCCTGTGTGGGTGTCCTGTGTGGGTGTCCTGTTCCCACTACCCCAGCCCTCCCAAGCCAGTCAGCATTAGCAGAGCAGGACCGAGGGCACCGGGTGTGTCTGAGGCCGGCTGCTTGGGCCCCGAGCAGCCCTCTGAGCTGCTGTAACCTCCTGCTCCTGTTCCTGCTCCAGGGGCGCCCGCTGACACTGGACCACTGCCTTCACCACTTCATCTCATCCGAGTCTGTGCGAGACGTCGTGTGTGACAACTGTACAAAGGTACGCGTGCCACAGTGTCACCTCCCACCTGACCCGCCCCTGCCGTGCGTGCCGAGCGGCTACCTGGGATTTTGTCCCCACACAAGGTCTGATCTGCCCCCAGTATTTACAGGAACACCCTAAACTCAGGGTGTGATGTGGCTCCCAGGCCCGCCTGCTCTTCCTCCCACTTGTCTTGTGTCCACCTTTTCGCTGGGCCCCACTTCCTTCTGAATCCAGAAGAATGCGAGTATAGACTTCTGAGGGCTGCTGGGGTTCATCCATACAACAGCTGCAGCACACACACACAGACACAGACAGACCCGCGACACCGCCTGCGACATCCGGGAATGACTCCCGAAGCCGCATCTGGATCTTCCTGCTCCACCTGCAACAGCTCCCTTAAGACTGTCTTTCCCATTGATCGATCGCTTCTGGTTAACTAACCTTGGGAGGTGCTGATTGGCTCCTGTGTTCCAGGGACTTCCTAGCCTCGCACAGCCTTGTGATTTTCCAAGGCCTTGGGAGCCTCCCTGCATGCTCTTGAAGGGGAACCTTTGGTTTGGAGGAGGAGGAACCTTGGGGAGTTACTGAGCAGAAGCAGGGTCTGAGATGCGCTGCTCAGGGCGCCCCCTGCTGCCCACGCACAGATCTGACTGCCTCTCCACCTCCAGGACCATCAGGCAGGGCCATAGGTGCTGAGACCCACCTTCTGCCCGTCCCCCGATCAGCAGAACCGGCCTGGGGAATTCCAAGGATATCTGGGAACACTGAGGCTCTCTCGAGCAGGGAGGGCAAGATGTCCGGAATTGTCCCCAGAAGCTATACAAATGAAACTCCAGAGAGAGCATTCAGGGCTGGAAGGAAGGAGCGGGCCTGGGGAGCCACACAGACCTGGTTTGGGGATTTATTCACTTTATGTATGTGAGTGCTTTGCCTGCATGTGTGTGTGTGTGTGTGCCGTGTGAGTTCCTGGGGTCGGGGGCTCCTGGAGCCTGAGTTCTCACTGGTTGTAAGCCACGTGGGTGTTTGGACGCAAGCTTGGGTCCTCTGCAGAAGCTGCAAGTGCTGAGCGGGGAGGCCGGGGTCTGCAGCGCCCTCTCCATGGACTTTCTGAGTATTTACAAAGTTCACAGTTCAGCGTTGCCCTTCCTTTCTCTTCCCTCCTCGGTTCCTGTGACATCCTGAGGAGGAATCAGAGAACAGGCGTCAGCGGAGGAAGGAGCTCTCGGGCCACGGCAGCGGGGGCTGCAGGCTCAGTCACTGAAGCCCCGCTAGCTGTCTGACCCTGGGTCCTGCAGACACGCACGCTGTTGCTTTATTGCAGATTGAAGCGAAGGGAACACTGAACGGGGAGAAGGTGGAGCACCAGAGGACCACCTTCGTTAAACAGTTAAAACTAGGAAAGGTGGGTCCTCCTGGGCTGTGGTCCTCTGGGGCAGGGGAGGGGCCGTCGGCCCTGCTCCGCCTGAGCCCCTCCTCCCCCGCCCGCAGCTGCCGCAGTGCCTCTGCATCCACCTGCAGCGGCTCAGCTGGTCCAGCCACGGCACGCCCTTGAAGCGGCATGAGCACGTGCAGTTCAACGAGTTCCTGATGATGGACTTCTACAAGTACCGCCTCCTGGGACACAAACCCAGCCAGCACGGCCCCAAAGCCACTGAGAACCCAGGGTCTGCCCTGGAAGTACAGGACACACAGGCAGCCCCAAAGCCAGGTGTGTGCACGCGACCGACGGCACAGAGAAGAGCTGGTGTCCCTACTCTGACTTCCTAATGGCAGGAACTGGGTGGGAGGGCAAGGGCTTCATTTTATTCCTGTCAGCGCTAGGGTCAGAGCTAAGCACCTCACTTCCAGAAAAGTGCTCTTCTGAGCTTCCCAGAGACCCGAACTGCATGGTAAGGAGACATGGCATGCTAACCCACAGAAGCGCCTCTGCTGGAGCCTCGGGCGGAGCCCATGTCAAAGTGGGGGGAGGGGCAGACTGCACACGCCTTCCGCCGGCCTCCACGCAGGTGCCGGTCATCTGCACTCAGTGGTGAGGGCACATTCCAAAAATGTGAAACAGAAACGAAAGCAAAGCTATCCCAGATGGGAAGGCAGAGGGCGGCGCTGCGGGGAGGCGCTGCGGGCCTGCCATCTTGCTTTGACCTCATGCAGCGTTGCAGAGCCAGCTTGGACTGTAACATTCTATGGCCCTGTCTGCAACTAAACAGAAACCCAAACCAGTCGTTCACACGGGTCAGCTGCCCGTCCCTGTGACTCGGGCCCTTCTCTCCTACAGGTCTGAGTCAGCCGGGGGCCCCCAAGACACAGATCTTCATGAACGGCGCCCGCTCCCCATCGCTGCTGCCGGCCCTGCCTTCCCCGATGGCCTTCCCTCTGCCAGTGGTTCCTGACTACAGGTGAGGAGGAGAGCTGGGGAGCCCCGTCACGGTGGGGAGCTCTGCGGCTTCGGGATCCTAAACAAGCGTGTGCACTAATTCCCGCTTTCATTTTGAGGTGGAGTAACACTATTTGTTACTTAGTTATTTCCAAGACAGAAATCATTTTCAAAGTAAAAGTTATAGAAGTGTATGAAATCTGCATGTGTGTGCGCATGTGTGCACATGTGTAGAGTGTGCAGAGAACTGTTTCCTGCGCTCCAGCTAGGCAGCCAGACCTCTGCACTGAGACTCGGCACTTGGAAGCATGCCCGGCGGGCGTCCTTCAAGTGTGGAGCTGTGCTTAACACACACAGTTGGTGTGCCTGTGCACACTTACACTCACCTGCAGTGGAACACACAGCAGTGAACACACAGTAGTGAACACACAGCAGTGTAACAGCAGTGCAACACACAGCAGTGAACACACAGTAGTGGACACACAGCAGTGAACACACAGTAGTGGACACACAGCAGTGAACACACGGCAGTGGACACATGGCAGTGCAACACACAGCAGTGGACACACAGCAGTGGACACATGGCAGTGGAACACACGGGGCTCTTTGGCTTTGCCTGCAAACTCTGGGTCTGTCATAAACAGTTGGCGTTTCCCCACCCATCAGCTCCTCCACATACCTCTTCCGCTTGATGGCAGTTGTCGTCCACCACGGAGACATGCACTCTGGACACTTTGTCACCTACAGACGGTCACCACCTTCTGCCAAGAACCCCCTCTCAACCAGCAACCAGTGGCTGTGGATTTCCGACGACACTGTCCGCAAGGCCAGCCTGCAGGAGGTCCTGTCCTCTAGCGCCTACCTGCTGTTCTATGAGCGAGTTGTGTCCCGAGTGCAGCAGCAGGGGCGAGAGTATAGGTCTGAGGAATGACAGGCCAGCCCGGGAGACAGGGCCCATGGCGGGGTCCACACTGTCCAGGAGAAAAGCGGAGGCATGCCACAGGCACACCTGCCAGCCCGCCCACTAGAGCCTCGGCCTTCTGTGTCTTCTGAGAGCAGGCTTCACAAGGGAGCCAGCCCACACCACATGGCACTGCCAGGGTGACCTGGAAGATATCCTTGTGTGTCTAGAGCGTCTTACCTGATGCAGCAATTAAAAGACCCAGATCCCAGAAGCCACCTTTTCGATACTGCAGTGTGCGAGGTGTTCTCCGAGGGCCGCCGTTGGCTGAGCCCCGACATTTCACCATAGATCTTTATTTTTAAAAAGGAGGCCCATAAATATTATTGGCAAGAATTAGTGAAATTATTAAAGGCAACAATTCAGAAGGAAAGTGCCTTTGTTTCCCGTTGTTCTGAGACCACGCATGACCTCAGAGTCGCAGACACGGTGCTGGGAAAGCCCTGTCCTTCTGTCCTTCTGTCCTTCCTGTTGCTCAGAGGACAAAAGAACAGTTCACGAATGCCTAAGACATCATGTGAGGCAGGAGGATCACTGCGAGTTCCAGGAAAGCCTGGGCTCCATAATTAAAACCTTTTGTCTCCTCCTAAAGCCTCAAGAGCACCTCCCCACCTTTGGGTATGCCTTTTGTAATCTTGAGTTCCCTGTGTCATCAAGGTCACTTGCCAAGCCCATGGAGGACAAGAGGGATAGCCTCTTCCTGAGCTGTGTCCTCTGCACTGCTGATCTGCTACAGAAGATGGCTCTCTTCCTGTTGTTAGCTGCCCACAACAGTGTTTACAGGCCAGAGCCTGGGCAGGGTGACCTGAAGCCGGGCTAGGAGGACCAGGCACTAGCCCAGGCCATAGTCTCTTTGGACCTTGTGTTCTCAATCTGCCACAGTGAGGAAGAAAGTGGGAGATGCTTGAACTGGAGTGGAGCAGACGCGTCCTGCCCTTAGGCCTCAGGGCTGGCCTCACCTCAAGCTAAAGGCACACTGGGCCCCTCCCCTTTCCAGACAAGCCTCATGAACAGCCAGGGACCAGATCGTGATGGTGCAATAGTACCTGCGTGTTAGCTAAGTGTGTAATTGAAAAAAGAAAGCGACACCAAATTCAAACTGACTCCTAGTCTAGGGTTCGGAACCAGACCCCTCCAAAGGTCACTGAGGTAAGGCCAAGGGTGCGTTTTCTCTGCATCGGGTAAGCCGGCCGCCAGACCTTCCAGATGTGCCCGGCATCGGCTGAGATCAGGTCTCACTGTGCGCCCTGAGGACTCGAGACGCGGCGACTGCTGTGCTGGACCTCCCGCCACAGCGCCCCGACCCGGCTCTGGCTGAGATGAACACAAAAGCGGTCAGTCACTCGGGATCTCAGAGCACCGTGCAGGGCTGTGAGCCCCAAGCTCAGCCCAGAAGAGAGGTGGCCGAGAGGACAAGTGTGTGACGCTGCCAGGAGGCCCCGTGAGCCAGTGAAGGTGTGTCAGCCTGACAGCCAATGTCCTTCCTCACTTTGTAAATGATCACACTAGGTGATGACCAACGATGGTTCCTAGTTTTAAGTTATTCACAGTAGGCATCTTCTTCCTGGAGACACTTAAGTTAAGCTAGTACTTACGCCGTAGGCTGCTGAGTGTGGATTTGCTAAAGCCTTTGTATCTGCTGTGCACTATTGCAATAAAGACGGTTTTGTTAGGAAACACCGAGTGTGGGGTTTAGTCCTTTATACGACTATGTACAGCAGGCTCCCTGTAAACTTGTGAACTCTCTCTGGGTGCTGCCTCGCCAGGCCTGACTAGTGGTCTTTATCGTGGGTGTCACACGGTGTGGTGCTGCCTAGGATTTTCTAACCTCCTCTATTCTCTGTGGTAAAGCAAACACCAAGTCCTTCCAGCACAAAGAGAAAACACAGAGCACAGACTATTAGAAATGGGCTTAAGGGGCTGGACAGACTTGTCTCCGAGATTAGTACCTATGCTGAGCAGCCCACAACCACCCATAACTATAGTACCAGGAGATCTGATACTTCTGACCTCCCTGTGCACATGAGTGCGCACACACACAAATAATAAATAAAGGCATGTTTTATTTCTTAGTGGGTAAAATTTTCCGAAAAGTCAAGTTGACCCGAGGAGCCAGGACCCTCTTGCGGACGGGGAGACTGTGGTACCAGTGAGTGTTGGTGGGGTGGTTCATCAGCAGCAGGCTTCCGTGGGCCAGCTGCAGCCTGACCACCTCCACCGTCCTCCGGGGCCTCTTCCCTCGAGAGTCTTTGTGCCGGAAGAGGAAGTCTCGGCAAGCGCCAAAGGAGACCGAGGCGATGGGGCTCCCCGGGGCCAGTTCTCTCTCGTCGTCTCTGTGCTCCCCGATGTGGTCGCAGCCATCTTTGTACCTGCAGTGGGCAAACCATCACATCTCCCTCAGCTGTGGATGCTGCGCTGCCCCGCCCTCCCGCAGCCTGAAGCGGTGTGCTGGCCCCGCACCTTCCGAGCCTGGGAGGCCATGAGCCCAGCCTCGAGTGTCTGCTGGGTGTGCTGCTTAGAATGCGAAGGCCCCTGCAGGCTCACCCCCCTGCAGGCTCACAGCTGCACACTTGGTCCCCAGCCAGTGGACTAGCTGGGGCCAACCAGGTGTGGCCTTGTGGTTAGGCTTTGAGGCTCCAGGAGCTCTCGCCAGGCCCTGTCTACACAGTGCCAGTGCCATGCCTGTCTGTTCCCCCTGCCAAGAGGACCATGGACTCACCCTCTTAAGATAGTCAGCAAAGCCGGGCGTTGGTGGCGCACGCCTTTAATCCCAGCACTTGGGAGGCAGAGGCAGGCGGATTTCTGAGTTCGAGGCCAGCCTGGTCTTCAGAGTGAGCTCCAGGACAGCCAGGACTACACAGAAACCCTGTCTCGAAAAACCAAAAAAAAAAAAAAAAAAAAAAAAAAAAAAAAAAGACAGTCAGCAAGCCTCAGTGCAGTGCTGTCTTTAATAACAGTAGCTGTGCTCACAGCGTCCCTCACGGCCATAACACTTAATAAGTTGCTGCTGATAATACCTGCAGAGAGACCTCACACGCCACGTAACCACGCCTTCCAATCACCAGGTTCACAGATGGAAAACCTGTCACACTCGTCCCCACATACAGCTCACCCCATTACCTCCCCCACCCCCGTGCAGTCTGGCCCCTCCCTTCATACACACCCCCTCTACCTCCCATCAACAGTGGCACAGAAGGGAATTCTGTTCCACGCACACCGTGAGGCCCCTCTGCTCTACCCTGAACACTCATCTCCAGCTCTCTAGCTAGCGACCAGGTCAACTGTCCCAGCCTGGAGGAGCCTGCCTCTCGCCATCTACTGTGAAATGGCTTCCCCTTTAGGTCAGGCCTCAGAGCAGTCAAGACGCACTGTTGGTTGCTATAACGGAACCGCATTCTAGGTGCTACGGGCACCTAGGGGTGTGCTGAGCATTCTGGTACACAGGCCAATCCCATACAGCAAAGTACTGGACCCCAAATCCAGCCCATCCCCAATTGAGTCAGCATGTTCAGTTATATGTCGAACCGCTCTCCTATCTACATTCAAGCTCGGTGGAAACTGCTCTCTTTAAAAAGAAAAAGATTGGGCATGTGGTGGTTCATGCATGTCAGTACAGACGAGTGTGTGTGTGTGTGTGTGTGTGTGTGTGTGTGTGTGTGTGTGTCTGAGAGCAGAGGTACTCGTGGGGTTCACACATGTGAGTACAGGCATTCACAGAGGCCAGAGGTATTGGTTCTGCTGGAGTCAGGCCCGGGAACTGAACTCGGGGTCTCTGCAAGAGCACCACGCCCACCTCTCGAGCCTGGCACACTACATTAGGGCTACCACAAATGAGCGCGGCTTCCCTCGGAGGAAGCATTACCTGTTCACGAGCACAAAGTTGAAGGTCTGTCCCGTCACCCCGCAGACTCGATCTCGAACACGTTCTAGAACCGGAATCCAGGGCTTCGGTGTCAGGGTAAGACCAGAAAACGTGTACGTGAGGCCAGCGTCTCCATAGGTCGCCTGCTTCCTGGGGACGCTGTGCCACTTTCCAAACACCTGGACTTTGGCCAGTGCACCTGCGAAGGTGGGAGTTCCATCCGTGACCCTGGTGACCCTGGTGACCCTTGGGTGCAGACCGCTGAGCCCGTACAGTCACTCGCTGCGTATTCATTCTGCTCATGTAGCAAAACGCCCTGTTGGGAACCTCTTAACCTAAATCACTGTGGCTCGTCCCAAGAATTCATGAAAGGGCATGATGGTGCGCCCCTGTGACCTCACCACTCTGGTGTTGAAGTAGACAGAACACAAGTTCTACACCAGCATATCTCAAAGAACGAAAGAGTCAGAGAGACGGCTCGGTTGGTAAAGTGCCTGCCACAAGGCGTTGCTGCTGCTCACTGGCCAGCTGGCCCAGCTGGATCTGCAAGTTCCAGACTCAGGAGACCCTGTCTGGGAAAGTGAAGAAGAGGTCTCCAGCTGGGCTTTATCATGAGGGGTAGAAGGAACGCACGTGAGTATACTGAGAATCCACGGCACGGCTCTGTGGCCTCCTCAAGTGCAGACACACGAGACTTAGACACACTATGGGCAGATACAAGAGGCATGTAGACCCACTATGTGCGGGCACATGAGTCATGTAGACACACTATGTGCAGACTCGAGCTGTGAACACACTATGGTCAGTTACATGAAGCATGTAGACACACTGTGCAAACACATGAGGCATGTAGACACACTATGCAGACATATGAGATGTGGACACATTATGTGCAGACACATGAGGCATGTGTAATCACTAGCATTAAAAGGCCACAAAAGTGGCCGGGTGGTGGTGGCGCACGCCTGTAATCCCAGCACTTGGGAGGCAGAGGCAGGCGGATTTCTGAGTTCGAGGCCAGCCTGGTCTACCGAGTGAGTTCCAGGACAGCCAGGGCTATACAGAGAAACCCTGTCTCGAAAAACCAAAAAAAAAAAAAAAAAAAAAGGCCACAAAAGCAAAATGACAACATGACAGACTTAGGACAAAGGACTTCTGTGAGAGTGGGGGGTGACAAAATCAGGGGTGTGTGAAAACCACCAAATTACATCATATACATGCATGAAGTTGTTAAAAACAAAACAAAAACATGAGTGACTTGTGATAGGTTATTTCTGTTGGTGGTGAAATGAGCCAATTCAAGACAGATTAGATTATACTAAATATAAGTTTATTGGGGTGAGTTCACTGGCCCCAAGGATGGAAGCCAGGGTAGTCACCATGGGGGAGGGGGAAGAGAAACAGAAAAGGGCACAGAGAGAGAAGAGAAAAAGGAGAGACCAAAGTGTCTGGATTACACTGGGAAGAGCCTCTAGGGGAAGGGCAGTCCAGCCCCTGGGCTAGACAGTTCAGGGTGGGGGCAGGGTGTGCCAGGAAGGGACTGGAGGATTCTGGGAGAACCTGGGGGCTGGGCCTGCTTTGATATGTAAAGCATGCACCTCACTGTCTGTCCCTGGTCCAAAACCAAGCTACTTTTCTATGAGAAGGCGCCTGAGACCACCTTCTCCTCCTTCTTTCTTAAAATTTGTTTTACTTTATGTTTTTATATATTTTATTTTGCCGGCTTGTAATGTCTGTACACTCAATATGCTTGGAGCCCTTGAAGGCTGGTAGAGGGTATCCTAGTACCTGGAACTGCAGTTACAGGGGGTTATGGGCTGCCATGTGGGTGCTCAGACCCAAACCTGGGTCCCTTGGAACAGCATCTAGTCTTAACTGTGAGCCACCACATACATTTATTTAATTATGGTCTCTGTAAGACAAAGTCGCATGCAGCCGGGCTGGCCTTAGCAGAGGATGACCTACTCCTGCCTCCACCTCCCAAGTCCTGAAGTTCTCCAAGTGCACACACCACACCCTGGCTTCAGTTTTTGTGTTCATTGCCTTAAGTCGGGGCATGCAGAGACAGCTCGGACGTACATAGTGAAGTCCTCAGGGCTGGATGGTTTGATCAGCTGTGTGGATTCCTGAAAGATGGACTCATCGCAGCTCATGCTGGGACTGACCCTGCCTGCCTATCACAGCTTCCTAACATGCGGTCTCCAGGCAACAGCATCAGCACCACCTGCAGGTCCTAGGACGCTGGACTGCAAGGGGGGGGGGCATCATCAGACGTTCAGATTAACTAAACAGCCGTCCAGGGAGAAACTACCTGGCTATTTGCAGTCTCTTCTATAGACCAAGCAGAACTTGACTCCAAATGAGTGTTTGCTCGTTTGGTGGGGTCTTGTGCGTGCTACAAATAATAGACTGGTAAAAACACTGAGTCCTGCCGGGCATGGTGGCGCACGCCTGTAATCCCAGCACTTGGGAGGCAGAGGCAGGCGGATTTCTGAGTTCGAGGCCAGCCTGGTCTACAGAGTGAGTTCCAGGACAGCCAGGGCTATACAGAGAAGCCCTGTCTCGAAAAAACCAAAACAAACAAACAAACAAACAAACAAAACAGAGTCCTAAATTGCCCCTCCATCTATTCTGACTCAGTATCACAAAGAACCCAAAATGGTTCTGTTTTGGGGTTTGTTTTGCTTTTTTATTGTTTGTTTTTCAGCTTCCCAGGTAATTCCAATCAGTAGCCAGATAATTTCGTTCTAGACCTCCTAGACAATTCATATCCCAAACCAGTTGCCCAGACGGAGACCTAACCCGTCACAGCCTGAGTTCAGTCACAGCCTGAGTTCACGCTTCTCCCAATGATGGCACATTCTGTCATGGCACAAGCTTAACACATGTAAGACCTCCGCCTACCGGTAAAATACTCCACTTCTTGCTCCAACTCTCGGAAAATATTGTCTGCCTCGGCTTTGCTGAACAGGACGGTGTAATCGCAGTTCAGACCTTCCGCGCGAAGATGTCGCCAGTCGGGGTTCTGCAGGTCGTCCGAGGCTCCTCCGGTCGGGGCGGGCGCCTCCCCTCCCCGTTGGAGGTCGCCCGGGTCTGGCCTCACCAGGAACTTGTCCATCCCGCCGCCCCCGCACGGCTCAGACACGTCCTATAAGGGAAAGAGAGCGCATTAAAACTCCTAGGAGGTGCCTGGCGGGCATCAGCCTTGCGGGGAGCTTGCAAACCCCTCTGGCCGGCTCTGTAAGTCTTCCTAGCACAAGCTGACCTGAACTAGGCGCCCTCAGGCCCCAAGCGCCCATCTGCAGGGATCCCGGGCGCGCATCCCCAGGCCCGCCCTGGAACCGAGTACTTTTATAGACTGGTCCTCTTTGGAATTCGAGAGCTTTGGCTGCAAACGGCTGCCCAAACCCTCAGGCTTTTACACCTGGGAAGACGCAAGCGCAGAGAGGCTGGAGGCTCGCCCAGTTACCCAGAAAAGCAGGGTACCTCTGCCCTTCGCCCGAGGGGTAAGGGCTGGCACGGGGGAGCAGCCGTGCTCCACGGGAGAGTTCGGAGCGGTGACCCGAGTCAGGTCTCTGCAGACACACGCAGCTGGGCAGACCCAGGCGCCCTCACCCCGCCCCTCCCGCCTGCGCGGAACTTCCGAGCACGGCATCCCCTGCCGGCATCCCTGCGCATTGCAGGATGTTGCCTTCGCCTGATGGCTCAGCAAGCTGAGGCCAGCCCGCTGGTTCTGTATCATAGCATACTGTCCGGGTGGGGACTCGGGCAGTGTATGGACCCGCACTCCCCAAAAAGCCACAGCGTCTGACCACACAGTCGATATGGAGAGCAATTACACCCTCCCACAGAATCCTCCCTTAGGTCCCGACTTAACGGCCCTGCCTGCTTTGTCGGGGGCTCCTGCTCTTCTCCACAATCCCAAATAACTGTGCTGAATTATATGCTGTATGGTCTTTGGCGTTTGGCTTCTTTCTGTAAGCACAATGCTTTTTGTTAGTTTTGTTTTTCGAGAAAGGGTTTCTCTGTGTAGTCCTGGTTGTGCTGGAACTCACTCTGTAGACCAGGCTGGCCTTGAACTCAGAAATCCGCCTGCCTCTGCCTCCCAAGAGCTGGGATTAAAGGCGTGCACCACCACCGCCAGGCAAGCACAATGCTTTTAGATACAACCGTGTTTTTTTAATCTCTAGCTTCAAGTACAGCCGTTATGTGTACGTAGTATGTATAAACGCACAGGACATTTGTACCAGCTTCTCTCATTGCTGGTACAGAAAGACCTGTGACAGCGACAGCCTTGTGTGTGTGTGTGTGTGTGTGTGTGTGTGAGAGAGAGAGAGAGAGAGAGAGAGAGAGAGAGAGTTGTTTCTTGCTCCCGGTGGTACGGAAAAAAAATCACCATAAATATTCATGCTCAACCTTTTCTGTGAATGCTGACTTTACTTCATTGAGGAAACGCCCTGGGGCTCGACCAGAGGGAAAGTGTTTTATGTCTCTATGAACTGCTGCCTATTGGAGCACACGGCGCTAGGTGAAGAGCACTCTCCTGAACGCACTGGACTGTCACACACCAACGGGGCACAGGTCCTGTCTCACCCACAGTGTGTTTTGGAAACAAAAAAGGGGCATGTAATAAACAAGATAACTTTATACAATATGGAAGTTGTGAGCGGGTGACAGGCTGGAGAGTAGGAGAGTGGGACAGAGGGCCTCACAGGGAAGAATCCTAAGCCAGCATCGAAGCTTCCAGGTAATGGACGAAACAACACCGCACGTGAAGATCGTCTCATCTCTTCCAAATACCTTTCAGCTCCACCTCCTCCTCCTGCCCAATCACCGGCTCTAGCCTTTATTTGAAAAGTTTAAGGTGGGGAGAAGGTTCACAGGGCACTTGTTCACGTGATTAACTCCTCCGTAGCCTCTCCCAGAAGTGGAATTAACATCAAAATACAAGACCAGGGCTATCCACTACATTAGCGGGACAGCAGGGGAGAGGCAAGCAGGCCCGAGAACTGCTAAGTTGGAAGTCTAGCCAATTAAGATTTGGATGCTGTAACCCAGGCTAGCCTCTAACAACCTGTGTAGCCAAGGTGGGCCTTGCGCTCCTGATCAGTAAGACCTAGAGAAAGCTCTTTCGAGCAAGGACAGGAAAGCAGCAGGCTCACACACCTCGTAAGCCCCACCCATCAAGGGGCGGTGCTGCGGACCCTCCCACAAATGCGCGCCGGACCCCGCCACCCTCTGCCCTGCCAGCCTCCCCGCCCCCAGCAGGAGCCCGCGCGGGTGGCTGCGCGCCAACTGTGAGCACGGCTGCAAGAGTCCCGGAGCTCCGTGCTCTGTGCAGGCATGATCGGCCAGAAGACCCTATACTCTTTCTTCTCCCCGACCCCCACCGGGAAGCGGACCACGCGCAGCCCGGAGCTGGCACCGGGGAGCGGAGTGGCGGCCGAGGACTGCGGCGATGCAGCGGTGAGACTAGCGGGGTAGCGCGGGACCGGGGGAACGGCGGGGTCTCGGTCAGGAGCGCCGCACACGCCGCTGCTCAGATACGCTGGGACACCTTAGGGGTTCAAAACAGCCGCGCGCAGTCGGCCGCCATGCCGAAACACTCGCCAATGGGGGACGGAGCTCGGCCGCCACAGAGCCAATCGGTGTGCACCATGCCCGTCCCGCCCCTCGTGCGGCCCAATCAGAAGCGGCAAGGGGCGGGAGCTGTTTTGCCGCGAAAAGGCCACGTGGAGGGCCTTGGGTGAGCGCACGGGGCAGCACGAGACTGCGGTACGGCGGGGTCCCGGCCAGGAAAGCCGCGCAAGCCGCTTATCAGCTAAACTGAGACACCTTTTAGAAGTCCAAAACAGCCGCGCGCGCGACGGCCGCCATGCCGAGACACTCGCCAATGGGGACGGATCTCGGCCGCCGCAGAGCCAATCGGTGTGCCGCGTGACCGCCCCGCCTCTCGTGCTGTCCAATCAGAAGCGGCAAGAGGCGGAAGCTGTTTTGCCGCGAAAAGCCCGCGTGTGGGGGAGCCTGTGGGGGAGCCGTGGGTGCTTGGGCGGGCGTAGCGTGTCCGGGGCTCGGCTGGACCATGGGCGTATTCGTGCGGCGGTCTTTGAGGTTGGCGCGGAGCTTGCGCGCGCAGCGGGGAACGAGGCTACGGAGCCTTACTCCGGACCCCGACTCCTGGCAGGCCAGCCCGGCCAAGAAGGCCCGGGTGGAGCAGACCGAGCAGGCCACGCCGCCTTCCTCGCCGCTCAGCGCCGAGCAGCTCGTCCGCATCCAGAGGAACAAGGCCGCGGCGCTGCTCAGGCTCGCCGCCCGCAACGTGCCCGCCGGCCTCGGCGAGAGCTGGAAGCAGCAGCTGTGCGGGGAGTTCGGGAAGCCGTACTTCGTCAAGGTCGGTGGGCGTGGGTCAGCCTCCCACTCCCTCTTTCTATGCAACACTTGCCGGGGTGTCTGGGTTTTAAATGCTGGAAGGTGGCGTCATGGCTTTTACTTGGAGGAGGGAGTGTGGAGGTCACAGGTCAACCTGGGGCGGGGGGGGGGGGGAATCTCACTATCACGTGGGTCCGTGGGGTTAAATCCGGTTGGCGGGCTGGGCACCAGCTGCCTTCTTGGCTTTTTTGTAAGCCACCTGGATTTCCCGCCAGGAAGCCCTGGGGTAGTGAACCATCAACCAGAGTGAATGATGACCTTTGGTCTTTCATTAAGTCAGGAAAGACGATTGAGGCTTCAGACTGTAATCCCAACCCTTGAGAGCTAGGGGCAGGAGAATCAGGAAGTGAGGGCCAGCCTCGGGCTCTGCAATTGGAAACCCTGTCTTTTAAAAGAAGAGGATCCGGGTTGGTGGTCCCAGGCCTCCAGCACTTGGGAGGCAGAGGCGAGTTCAAGGTCAGCCTGGTCTACAGAGTGAGTTCCAGGACAGCCAGGGTTGTACAGAGAAACCCTGTCTTGAAAAACAAAACAAAAAAAGGGGGGCGGGGTTACTGGGAAATGAGCATAGCCAAGCCCATCCATTACCTTTGATCTAGCCTAGCGTAAAGGAATGAAGCTGCTCCCCAACCCCAAAAAGGGTTTCAAAGAAGTTTCCTGTGAGGATGTGCTCTTAAGCCTCCTTTATGTTTTAAACCAGCTAATGGGATTTGTTGCTGAAGAAAGGAAACACCACAAGGTCTATCCACCCCCAGAGCAGGTGTTCACGTGGACCCAGATGTGCGACATCCGTGATGTAAGTACAGCTGCCGCTGTTGGCTGGTTAGGGTGGAATCTAATCGCGTTCTGGGTAAGCCACTGGCTATTTCGTAGTGAGTATCTGATAGTAGACACGGAAGCTTCGAGGTTTGGTTGTTTTCGGGGTGGAAAGCTGTGTCTGCAGGAAAACCATCCCCAACACACTGCGTGTGTGTCTGCCTGTTTATGCTTTTAACTGAAACACAGAAAACCCACATACACATTTGCTCGCGTGTGCAGTCTATTGAGCGTGGGCAACAGGGCTGGAGAGGTGAGGTTATTTCTGCTCACAAGATGTACATTGTGGGGAAAGGCAGAGAGAAGCCTTGTGGTCCTACTTACTGGTAATCTCAGCACTTGAGGATTGGAGGCCAGCCTGGGCTACTTGAGACCCTAATTCAGCAAAACAAGGACAGTTCACTGTTCCAGGTGCTAGGCCGGGTGGCCCGGAGGTACTGGATTGAGGTTGCCTGCCTAGCTTGTGCGGCCTCTCCATGAGTGACCACCCACCCGAAGGGCCGTCCTCGGCCACACGGGGCGGGGGGCTTGAGTCGCTTGGTCAGCTCCGTGTCCCGGCTTCTCTGTCTTCCTCATGCAGTCTTTCTCAGAACTGGTAAAAGATAAAGTGAACGAGTTGATCTCTTCCTGGCTGAATAGTCAGCTTCCCGCAGCCGTCCCCTGGGCACGTAGATCTGGGCAGGGACTGCACGGCCTCAGGCTTGGAGGGCCTCGCCACTCCATAGCCGGACTGTTACCTCTGCTGTTAGGATTGAGCCAGGAACACTGAGTTGTGCTTTTTATTTGAAGAAAGACCTAAGTCACTGAGGCTGGCTTTGTACATACTCTGGTTCAGGTTGATCTTAAACTTTTGGTCTAGCTGGGTAGGTGGTGGTGGTGGTGGTGGTGCTGCTGCTGCTGCTGCTGCTGCTGCTGCTGTGCACACCTTTAATCCCACAACTTGCAAGGCAAAGGCAAATAGATCTCTGAGTTTGAGAACAGTTTGGTCTACAGAGTGAGTTCCAGAACAGCCAGGGCTACACAGAAGAAAAAAATCTGTTTCAAAGCATAGGGTCTCCAAAAAACAAAAAAACCTCTCTGACTTAGTTTGTTTTTCTGTTTTGATTTTTTGGCAGCTCTGGGGTGAGGGGGTCAGACTCATGGTCTTGGTTACTGTGCTTCGAGCCATTGAGCCACACACCTGTAGTAATGGGTGTTTGGGGTTTTTCTAGACAGTGTTTCTCAGTATAGCCCTGGCTGTCCTGGGCTCGAACTCAGAAATCTGCCTGCCTTTGCCTCCCAAGTGCTGGGATTAAAGGCGTGCGCCACCACCGCCCGGCTGTTTTGGGATTGTAGCCTCGTGGTCAGTCCTGGCTCATGCATGTCACATGGTGCGAGTAGTCATTCCCGGGACTGCTCTAGAGCACCCCTGTACAGAGTAAATGTGTGTAAATGTGTGTGTGTGTGTGTGTGTGTGTGTGTGTGTTCACCCTAGTCCAACTGGAGGATACCCTTTTTTCTTACATTTATTTTCTCTATGTGTAGTGTCTTTCCCTCGGCCCCCAGTGGCTTCTGGGATCGAACTTGGGTTCTGGGGCTTGGAGTCAGGCTGCTCTCCCCGCTGAACCATCTCAGCCCCGTAATTTATATCTGTAAGCAACACATCGTGGCCGTACACACTTTGCAGGGTGTGGGGGCGTTGTGGTGCGTTTGGCCCATCTGTTTCTTCAGCATTTAACTTTGTTCTGTCTTTGGCTTTTATTCTTTTTTTTTTTTTTTAAAGATTTATTTATTATATGTAAGTACACTGTAGCGGTCTTCAGACGCACCAGAAGAGGGCATCAGATCTCTTTACGGATGGTTATGAGCCACCATGTGGGTGCTGGGATTTGAACTCATGACCTTTGGAAGAGCAGCTGGTGCTCTTACCCACTGAGCCATCTCTCCAGCCCTGGCTTTTATTCTTTTTTTTTTTTTTTTTGGTTTTTTTTTTTTTTTTTTTTTTTTTTTTGGTTTTTCGAGACAGGGTTTCTCTGTGTAGTCCTGGCTGTCCTGGAACTCACTCTGTAGACCAGGCTGGCCTCGAACTCAGAAATCCGCCTGCCTCTGCCTCCCAAGTGCTGGGATTACAGGCGTGAGCCACCACCGCCCGGCCCTGGCTTTTATTCTTAATGTACATTGCTGATTTGATCGCCTGTGTCTATGAGGATGTCAGGTACCTTGGAACAGGAGTTACAGTTGTTGAGTTCCCATGTGGGTACTGGAAGTTGAACCCAGGTCCTTGGGGAGAGCAGCCAGGACACCTAATCGCTGAGCCATCTCTTTAGCTCTTGTCTTTGGGAGTGTGTGTTGTGTGGTGTGTGTATGTGTTTAATAAAGATTTGGCATTTGGCCTGCATGTGTCTTTGCTGCACATGTGTGCAGTTCCTGCGGAGGCCAGTAAAGGGCTGCACTGGTGCTGGGAAAGGAACCCAGGTCCCAGGCAGGAACACCCAGTGCTCCTAACTGCCGCCCCGCCCCGCACTGGCTCTGCAGCCCTTATCTTCTCACTGGAAGCTTTCCAGTCCTATTCTTGGACTGTTTAATTGTCGTCAGGTGAGGTTATCGTGGTGCTCTGTGGAGCACTGAAAGTTGCTCCTCCTGCCCGCTGGCCCTGCCCCTCCTGCCCAGGCTCTGCCAGTGGCTGTTCTCTGCTTGGTCGAGTGGCCCTGCAGGCTTCACCTGTCATCTGCCTTTGCCAGCTTTCCCGTGTCACTCCAGTACGTGCCTAGGCCGCGCGAACTGTAGAAGTGTCATGTGTGTGTGGGGGAACACCCTTTAAGCAGGACTATGTCCTGCACCCCGCCTTGCCCCCTGCCTGTCACCATCTTGTAGGATTGCCTGTGTGTCCACTGTCTGGGGCCGGCGGAGCCCGTTGCCCGACACAGGCCTCATCTCCCTGCACTGGACGGGGGTCTGTGATTGCCTGGGGCATTTGAGGCTTTCAGTTCTTTCCTCTGTCATCGTTAGTGGCCCCGGAGATCTCCTGAGTTAGTATCTATCTGACTGCAGGGGCGGAAGCAGGCCGCCACGCCCGACCCTCAGCAGACCCTACAGCTCACACCTCAGAAAGCAGAACACGAGGCCCTCGTTCTTAGTTCTAAGGCACACAGGCTCTGGGAAACCAGGCGTCCTGTCCACAGTTGTCCTTAGACCTGCTGCCAGAGTCCTAGAACAGGAGGAAAAGCCTGCAGCTGAATTTGAAGGGGACAGAGGGTGCCAGCCATAGAGATAATTCTAGAAAGAACAGGGACTGTGTCCAGAGATCAACCTTTCGACACCTGAGAAAGGCACCCGTCCTCATGGCCTGCCAGCTTCTCCCACGTCTGTGACCTGGCCTCGTTGTCTTGGTACTGCGGAGTACCAGGACCCGGGTGCCGATCTGGGGAGGCTCAGGCGGTGCTCTTCCTTTGCCCAGCGGTGTTTGCCATGATGAGAGACAAGCAGACCGCCTTGACGGGCTTACTGTGACAAGCCCAGGAAGTGGTGGTGGGCATAGCGAACACGGGCACAGAGGTGTAGCTGTTTGACGATGTCACCTATGAAAGTGGCAGGCTGAAGGGACTCATTAGATAGGCGATGAGAAATGCCACACTGCATGGGGACTGGGGAGAGGTGGGCGTGTTGATGTGCCCCCCACTGCTCTGTTTTAAATCCTCAGCTGAGCGGCTGCCAGGCCTCGGTGTCTGTGTCTACCGAGTATTCTTTTTAACTGAACGGTGTTCTCTGATGTCTTCACAGGTGAAGGTTGTCATTCTGGGACAGGATCCCTATCATGGCCCTAATCAAGCTCACGGACTCTGCTTCAGCGTGCAAAGACCAGTTCCGCCTCCGCCCAGGTACGCCCCCTACAGACGGCCTCAGTCAGGCTGTCTCTGGCAGGCTATGGGTGGCATCATCGGTGTGGACTGGGTCACTGACGACACTGGCCCTGTTCTGGGTTCCTTCCTTCCTTCCTTCCTTCCTTCCTTCCTTCCTTCCTTCCTTCCTTCCTTCCTTTAAGATTTACTTATTATTATATGTAAGCACAGTGTAGCTGTCTTCAGACACTCCAGAAGAGGGCATCAGACCTCGTTACAGATGGTTGTGAGCCACCATGTGGTTGCTGGGATTTGAACTCAGGACCTTTGGAATAGCAGTCAGTGCTCTTAACCACTGAGCCACCTCTCCGGTCCTGCTCTGAGGTTTTATGCATACACTTGGGAAGTGGGTTGTGACTGCCGGGCTCACTGAAGCCCTCCGCACTGCTGCTCTTGACTTCCGGTCTGCCGCCGGGGGAGGCCTGTGCTGGTTGACCTGACAGGGCTGCGGTGCTAGTCTCCACCAGTGCGACAGTTGCCGGTGCCTCCCAGGCTGGCTTTTATGTCTAACCTTACCAAGGCCGCCTTGGAAACGTGAGCTTATAAACTGCTGGGGGTTCTGGTTGACCGCGCTTTTCTGTTTTGTTTTCAGTTTGGAAAACATTTTTAAAGAGCTGTCCACAGACATCGATGGTTTTGTTCATCCTGGCCATGGGGATTTGTCAGGGTGGGCCAGACAAGGTAACCGAGCCTGGCTGGCTGCAATCCTGGTACCTTCTCTGTCTGTCTCTCTGTCTCTGTCTCTGTCTCTGTCTCTGTCTGTCTGTCTGTCTGTCTGTGTGGTGTGTACATGAGTGCTGGATTTGAGGGAAGGCTGACGCGGTTATTTCCTGGAGCTGCAATCACAGGCAGTTCGCAAGCACTCACTCCCACATGGTGCTGGCGATTGAACCCGGGTCCTCTGTGACACAGAGCTGGCGTGGCATACTCAGCCACCTCCCATCCCATGCTGTGGGGGGTGAGGGGCTGCTGTGCCGCCCCGAGGCCTGTCACCCGGGTCATCCTCAGCCACTCCTGTTTGGCTTGCTCCTGGCGGTCTGTTCTTGCCTGCCAACAGCTTGAGCCTCAGGTGTGGCTCACAGGTCTCTCCCTGTCGGTCCTGTCGTAACACTGTGTGTGTGGCCTGATTTCAGCTCCGTCCTGGGTCTTGGGGCAGTGTGCTCATCTATGACCGACTGCGGGTTGTTCTAACCTTCCTCCCTCTGCTCACAGGAGTCCTCCTCCTCAATGCTGTCCTCACTGTCCGCGCACACCAGGCCAATTCCCATAAGGAG
Source organism: Apodemus agrarius (assembly GCA_964023405.1). Classification (NCBI taxonomy): domain Eukaryota; kingdom Metazoa; phylum Chordata; class Mammalia; order Rodentia; family Muridae; genus Apodemus; species Apodemus agrarius. The sequence goes on from OZ030028.1 coordinate 4,250,330, forward strand.
AGGGGCTGGGAGCAGTTCACGGACGCCGTTGTGTCCTGGCTAAACCAGAACCTGAGCGGCCTTGTCTTCCTCCTCTGGGGCTCCTACGCTCAGAAGAAGGGCAGTGCCATTGACAGGGTATGTCTTCTGACTCTTAGAGCCAGGCAGCACTGCCGGGGTCCCTGCCTGTGTGCACAGAATCGTGGAGGTGGAGGTGGGAGGGGTGCCGTGTGGGCGAGCCTGGGCTGTGGGGTGACACCTGTGTGCACCATCTGCTATAATTACAGTTGCTGACAAGCTCAGACACAGTGGGGTACGCAGTGTGGGTGGGATGAGCAACAGAAGCATCAGCCTCCCCTGCAGTGGGGACGCCACAGTCCCTGGCGCCCCTCGTTTGCGTAGTTTTCAGTGTTTCATTGTAAGCACTCCCACATGGTGCTGGCGATTAAACCCGAGTCCTGCTTCTGAGAGATTTGGAACCTTAAGGGAAGCCGATTCCACCGAATCGGATGCGGTTCACACCCAGTCGCACAGGCAGGGAGCCCCTCAGGCGGAACACTTCCGTTTTCTCCACCCTGACTCTGCTTCACCCCTGACATACCCTGTCACTGAGACGAGGACCTTCCTACCCCCTTAAATCCTGCCTTCCCCACGAGGATGTCCCAACGCTGCCTCACAGGCGCCCTGCCCTTACTCCCGGGCTGGCTGCCAGTAATTGTGTGTAGTGATGGCAGTGGGTAGGTGTAGACTAGGGCAGAGGTGGGAGTGTGGGCGTGGGGAAGGGAGTGGGGAGGGGAGGACTCCCAGGGGCCAGGCTGACTCATGGGAACCCTGCAGTCAGACTGAACCTGGTGTGTCACATCACACACACACACAACACACACACACACACACACACACACACACACACACCAGTATAATGTGAGCACTGGGTTTGTGAATGCTGGGGGTGAATACACTTAGGAGGTGGGCAGGGCAGGCAGGGCACAGCTATCTGGAGATGCGGTGACCACTTTCCACTCTGACCTTTTACAGAAGCGTCACCATGTCCTGCAGACAGCCCATCCCTCCCCGCTGTCGGTGTACAGGGGGTTCTTTGGATGTAGACATTTTTCTAAAGCCAATGAACTGCTCCAGAAGTCTGGCAAGAAGCCCATCAACTGGAAGGAGCTGTGAGCCCGCGGGGCGGTGTCCCTCCGTCTACAGCGGGGCCTTCAGATGCGGCCACTGAAGCTTTTACCAGTTACGAAGTCACTGGAAATGTCCCAGTTCTTAGGTTCCTTGTGTGAGCAGAGAAACGGACAGATCTCTATAGAAGCCATCGTGGGCCAGCCAGGCCTCAGAAACTGCAGCTCTAGCAGGCAGAACCTGTTGACTGGTGCTAGGTTTGAACTCTCCAGGCCCGACAAGGTGGCTGTCTCAGCAGGCCTACTTCTCAGAGCCCAGCGCGGGGCGGGGCGGGGCGGGAGGGGAGAGCTGCACCTTTTGGCCAGTGTTGCCCTTGCTGCTGTTGCTCTTTAGAGTTAGAGATTACACAGTGTCCGCATGTGCGCTTCAAAGGCCTTTTGTCTGGAGAGGAGCGCTTGGGTGTTGCTTGGGTGTTTGCATCCTGAGAGATCTGGCTTACATTACAATTGACACTCTGCTCCTGATCACAAAGGGCGTGGGTGTCTCCCACTGTGCTGCTCTCCTGCCTTGTCCGGCTTGGCCTTGAGCAGGCGCTGTCGTTGAGTAAAGCAAGGGATGGGTTTGATTTGTTTTTAAGTGGGGGTGGGTGGTTTTTCTAGTGCCTGTGGAGTTAACTGTCTCCTCACAGCAGACTGCCACACGTGTGTGTGTGTGGGTGGGTGTGGGTGTGGGTGTGTGGTAGGTACTGAGGATCCAACTCCGAGGTTCAGTTTCTTATGGGCCGAGTTCACACAGATTACATTTTTCTGCTGTGCTGGAGAATGTTCTGTCTTTTACAAGATAGGCAGGTACATTTATCTCCTTCGTGCTTTTTTGAGAGACAATCTTTACTGAGTTTCCATCTCCGACCTGAGTTCCGTGGGTCCAGCTGGTTAGAGCCCAGGGCCACCTGAGCGGGATAATAAAAGATGGTTGAAGCTTGGCTGTGTGCCCCTGTTCTTCAGTGTTTGTTTCAGAAGCCGGTGCTTCTGTCACCATGACTACCACCGACTACAGGAAGGGTGGCTCTGTCCCTGCGCCCTGCTTGTAGCTGTCCGCCCACTGCCCGCCAGGAGCAGCTCACTGCACGGCTGCCAGGGGCAGGTTGGCCAGAGCAGGGGTCTCCTGGGACCCCAAAGGGACAGCTTCCTGGTAGGGAAAAGTCACATCTTTGGGGGGGGACTTGGCTTGCCCCGCCATCCTTGCCAACTTCTGTCCTGACCTGCGAGCTTCTAGATTCTTCCCTGGGAATATGAGGTTCGAGCATGACTGACCCAGCGGTTTGCTAACAGTGTGTGTTAGAGAATTAGTAAAATCCAGGCCCGGGATTTCCGCCCCACCTCTTGCTGAGTTCCTGAAGAGAAAACAGCCTCTTAATAAGTCTTAAAGCAACACAAGGTCTGGGCAGGTTAGATCCTAACCCTCCATGTTAGAATCTGCTTTTCTCTTTTGTCTGGGCTGCTCTTAGTCCTAGTTGGGCAGTCCCAGGACCACGCCCATTCTCTTCCTCCTCTCCTGCCCCTTCCTCATAGTCCCTCCCCCAACCTCCAAGCCTGTGAAACCTACGTTTCTTCTGCGCAGCTACTGGCTTTATTCACCAATCAGAAGTAACTTGGCAGGGTCATTGGCTAGGTGCAGACTCCTGGTCTTGGGGTCTCATGCTTAGCACTATGATAGACAACCTCCACAGTGTGTGTCCCCTGGTGTTAGGTGGGGACAAAAGTAAAAACCAAGGGCCAGGGTGTGGCTCAGTGCTACATGTGCACACCTGCAGCCCCTGTGAGCTGAGAGCAGCTGCATGCACTGTTGGGCCTTGTGCTTCCTTCCTGGCTACCCTTGGCTACGGAAGGCAGCTTTAAGATTCTGTTCTTGGGCCAGGTGGTGGTGGCGCACACCTTTAATCCCAGCACTTGGGAGGCAGAGGCAGGCAGGTTTCTGTAGACCATCCTGGTCTACAGAGAGTCCTAGGACAGCCAGGGCTACACAGAGAAAGATTCCATTCTCGGGGGTCAGCAGATACACTTGCCTGCTGGTCCCTTCAGGGGTCCTCCAGAAGCCACGCCCAAAGGTAAGGTGAGGGGCCACATCTCTGCCAGCTGGGGTGACACATGAGCTCCCTGTGCAGGGCTGTAAGAGGAGTCACCCTAAAAGAGACAAGGAACAGACCTTGTAAATTGTTTTTAAGAACTGAGGGGCTAACCTGGTCACCGTGTTCCACATCTTTAATCCCACCGCTTGGGCAGCAGAAGCAGTTGGATGAATGAGTTCCAGGACTACACAGAGAACCTGTCCGGAAAAAACAAATCTCTGAAGGGCTAGAGAGACCTTGGTGATGGAAGCAGGAGCTGCCCTTGCAGACGGACCTGGGTTTGGTTCCCAGCCCCTGCCTGGCATCTCCTCACCATCTGCAACTCCAGTTCCAGGGGATCCAATGCCTGTTTTTGGCCTCCTTGGGTACCAGGCACGTGCCCAGATGCCCATGCAGGCAAAACACCCAGCCTTCGATTTCTGTGCTGTGGTAAACGCCAGAAGCAACTTGGAAGGAAAGTCTTGTGTCATCTGACACTTAGGAAGTGGGGACAGGAACCTGGAGACAGGAACGTGCTGCTCATGGCTCCCTCTGCCTGCTTAGAGCACCCAGGGCCACCAGCCCAGGGTGGCACCACACACCTTGGGCTGGGCCTCCTATAGCAGTCAGTTTAAAAAAAAAAAAAGTACAGAATGCTTATGGAAGCGTTGTCTCGATCGAAGTTCTTGCAGGTGACCCCGGATGGTGTCAGGTTGACATGAAATAAAATCTAGCCAGCAGACCCATGCGCGGATGGAGAGGTGGCTCAGTGGTGCTCACTGGCACCTGCTCATCTTCCAAGGGACTCAGTTCCCAGCACTCAGGTCAGGTCAGGTGGCTCGTAACCCTCTAACACTTGAACTCTGGGCGATCTGACCCTTTAACACCTGTGTGGTTCATATCCAAGTGTCTGGAGAGGGCTCAGCAGAAGACCCGAGTTCAATCCCAGCATCCTTAGCATGTGGTTCACAATTGTTATGTCACTCCAGAGAATACAACACCTGGACTCACCTGTCTTGTGTGGACACAAGAAGCTACACACAACTTAGAATAATAAAGCTAAATGGGGGGAGGGGCTTGCCATGGGTGTAATGCCAAGGAGAGATTGTCAGGCTGGAGGTGAGAGGGTGGGCGGAGACCGGTAGGTGGGTGGAGCACTTCTGTCAGACCTGACCTCAGTTTAAGTCCTTGGACCCATGAGGTAGGAAGACAACTGAGTGTCCTCAGACCTCTGTGTGCTGTGGCATATGCACAGGACTACACCATCACAAAACTAGTGTTTTAGGTTTATAAGGGTGTGGCAATGAATGCCTTTATCCCATCGCTTGGGAAGCAGAGGCACACAGATGTGAGTCCAAGGCCAGCCTGGTCTACATACCAAGTTCCAGGACAGCCCGTCTCACATAGCCCGTCTCACCAAAACCAAGGTGAAGCCAGGTTGGTTGTATACGCCTTTAACCCCAGCACTCAGGAGGCAGGCAGTTGGTCCAACCTAGTCTACAGAGCGTTCTAGAACAGGGCTACACACAGAAACCCTGTGTCTCATCTGCAAAGCAAAACCAAGCAAGTTGAAGCCGGCCTGGCACCCGCCTGTCACTCAAGCACCATTCCAGCTGAAACCGGAAGATGCGGAGGTGGAGGTTAGCCTGGGGCTCCATAGCAGCACTGCCTCAGAAGTAAAGAAGAAAGTCAGTGTAGCGGTGAATAGGTGTGAAAATAACACTTGAGGGGGCTGGAGAGATGGCTCAGCGGTTAAGAGCACTGACTGCTCTTCCAGAGGTCCTGAGTTCAAATCCCAGCAACCACATGGTGGCTCACAACCTTCCATGATGAGATCTGACGCCTCTGAAGACAGCTACATTATATGTGAAGACTCACATATAAATAAGTCTTTAAAAAAAGAGAGAGAATACAAAGTGATCTTGAGTTTAAAAAGAAACTAATGCTTTAGAGACCACGCTGGCTTTGAATTTGTGACAATCGGGTCTCGGCTTCCCGTGTTCAGGAATTATAGGTGTGAGTCACCATGCTTGACTGAGCACCTTTAAAGGAGGTGCTGCCCAGCCCTACTCTGCCCCCTGATAAGGCACAAGTTATATAACAGCAAAAGTCCCTGAGGCTGCGGCAGGAGGGCTTGGGGGCGGGGAGTGTTCTGGGCAGTTTTGTAGCTCAGCAGCGTTCAAGTTCAAACATGAACAGAATGGCCGGGTAGATTTAACCCTTTTAGTTTGTAGCCATGTAGTTTCAAAACTGCTGGACTCGAGAAAGATGACCAGTCAAGAGCAGCGTGGATGGGAGTTCTCGGAGCTTGAGGGTGTCTGGAGGGTAATGGGAGTTTAACCTGATTTGTATGTGTCCTGGTCACCTCAGTTCCCCCCAACCCCAGCCGGTAGTAAATGCAGATGCTGCCTGCCCGGGACAGCTCCATAAACCTCATATGCTCTGCTAGTGGGGCGGGAATAAAATGCCCCGGGAAAAGGTCCCTAATTCTGGTCAAGCTGGAGGTGGAAGGAAGGCTTCCTGAACAGACCAGAACAGTGCGTGGTCCACACACCCCAGCTAGGGTCAGACAGATCTGGAAGGACGGCTCTGTGTAGCACAGTGTGGGAAGTTGTAATGGTTATTCCTGGTTGTCAACTTGACTGTATCTGGGATGAACTACAATCCAGAATTGGAGGGCTCGGGGGCTGAAGAGATGACTCAGCGGTTAAGAACACTGACTGCTCTTCCAGAGGTCCTGAGTTCAAATCCCAGCAACCACACGGTGGCTTACAACTATCTGTAATGGGATCAGATGCCCTCTTCTGGTGTGTCTGAAGACAGCTACAGTGTACTTACATGTAATAAATCTTTAAAAAAAAAAAAAAAAAAAGCAGAATTGGAGGGCTCACCTATGATCCAGATCTTGATGCTGGAAAACATATTTCTGACCTGGAGATCTTGAGGCATAGCGGCCATGAAAAGCTGAGGCCTGGGCAAAGCAGTGCACACCTCTAATTCCAGGAGACCGAGGCTAGGTGATGTCTGAGTTCAGCTTGGGTCAAAGCAAGTCCCAGAGGCAGGTGTGGTGGTACACAGCTCTAATCTGGGCCACACCTTTGCTGGAGGCCTACAGGACGGTGGAAGAAGGAGGACTCGCTCTTCACCTGCTTGCGCATACTGGCTGGCGCATCTGCTGGAGCCGACTTCTACAGACCAGCCGGAGCGGCCAGCCTCGCGGGACTGAACAACTACTACATCCTTGGACTTCCCGTTCACGGCCGTCCATTGTTGGGGCAGTTGGACTGCAGACTGCAAGTCATCACAATAAAGTCCCTCAATAGAGAGAGACATTCCATAAGTTCTGTGACTCGAGAGAACCCCGACTAACACGGAAGTCTGAAGACTTACCTGAAAGAAATGGTTCCTGTCGCCTCCATCCCATGTAAGGAAGTCAGTTATGCAAATATCATCCTGGGAACCTCAAGTTGTAAATTAATTGTGTGAAAGTTCACTCGCCCGCTCTTGACCTGAGCAGGGCCAAGTCACTGCCTTTCTGTCCCTGCCGTTCTGTTGGTGAGGAGTTCTGGATTCTCTGAATTCCTTGCTCTCTCCAGGTCTCTCCTCGGATAAGTGGAGAAGCGGAATCCAGGGGGATGCATGTGACGGGGTCTTTCAGCTTTTCTGAGCCTTCCTGACGGACAAGGTAAGAGGGAGACGGTTAAGTTGGCCAAGCGGACTTGAGGTGCCTCCTGCGCCGGCTGAGGAAGGATCGGAAGCCTCGCTGGAGACATCTCTGCAGAACCTGGCGTTTTAATTCAGGCCTTAGGACTCCGGCATCTGTAGCGTTCGCTGCAGTGCCGATTAGCTGCGGCTGCCACATGCGCCTGCATGGATTGGTCCGCTTGACCCTCAGGACAATTTGGAGTGTGTGGCCCTGAATCTAAGGTTTGAAGAGAACACTTTCCACTAAGATTCTTGGGTTTGGTGTAAAGACTCTTTTGAGACAGCATAGTAGTTGTACGAATAATGAATTCCTGTGACCTTTTCAGTGTGTATAGAGTGTGTACATGTGTGCGTGCACATGTGTGTGTGTGTATGTATGTGTGTACATGCTGTGCTGCTGGAGTCGGGGCAGGGGTCATTGTCGTTGGATGTCTAACGTTGGATTGTCTAACACTTTTTCCTTTGTTTTCCTTTGGGCGTGTGTGGTATATATGCATGCATGTTCACACGTGTAAGGGGGTTTCTATGTACATGCATGTGTGTAAGGTCCAGGAGGGTTACTCCTCTCAATATCCTGCTTTCCTATCGATAACTGAGTTATTACCTACTATCCGGAGCCCTCCTGGACAGCGCTCCACTGTCGTCACTGCAGCAAGGTGTCCGTGGAGTGCAGGGCTCGCTGGCTAGCCCAGCTGACTCTACAGTTAGCTGCCGCTGCTTTCTGACCTTAGGATGGCCACCGGCGCCACCCTGTTTACATCAGAACTTCTCGCCTTCATGCTAGTGTGGCAAATGTGTTATCCACTGGGCTATCTCTGGCCCTTCTCCTTATTTTAGCGTTTGAGTCAGGGTCTGCTGTTGAACGTAAAGCTCATGGCTACACTGGCAGCCAGCTGGGCTCAGGAACCCACGGTGCACACGAGCCGTCACACCAGGAATCTGAACTCGGTCCTTACCCTATAGTAAAAAAATATTAGAAATCTTGGATTTGGGTTGAGGGCTGGAGAGATGGCTCAGCAGTTAAGAGCACACACTGCTCTCCCAAAAGTCCTGAGTTCAAATCCCAGCGACCACATGGCAACTCACAACTATCCGTAATGAGATCTGACGCCCTCTTCTGGAGTGTCTGAAGACAGCAACGGTGTACTTATATATAATAAATATATAAACAAACAAACAAACAAATAAATCTTAAAAAAAAAAAAATCCTGGACTGTGGCTGCTACCCCGTCTTTGATTACTGAGATCCCGGATGAAACACACACACACAGCCTTTATATTTACAATAAGCCTGAAGCAGCACCAGAGCTGGGCGGCTGCCTCCTGTCTATACTGTTAGAATCTGCTCTCCTATCGATAACCCTGAGTTATTACCTGCTCTGTGTCACCTGGGCGGCTCTTGGCTCCCGTCGGCCAGCCCTCAGGGCCGTGTTTTTACGGTTCAGATGCCCACGGTGGCTCTCCTTTCTCCTCTCCTCCAGGTCTGTCCGTCCTTCCGTTCTGTCCGTCCTTCCGCTCCACGGCAGCTGCTTTCTTCTCTCTCCTCCTGGTCCTCTCACCCGAGCCTCTGAAACCCATTAGAATACAAGCACCATTAAGCCAACCCACTCCATGACCCTCACACTGCAGGGAATTCACCCACAGAACCTCCCCCTCCTCCCCACCCCCACACTTTCACGGATGTACACAGTATACCCTGTAGATCAGTCTACATACTAAAGACGGTCAACAGCTGCACGGCCCTCCACAGCCGTGTCCATAACAGTGTGGGTTTCTTTTGGTTGTTTCGTTTGCTGTTTTTTTGTTTTGTTTTGTTTTGTTTTGTTTTGTTTTGTTTTGTTTTGTTTTGTTTTGAGACAAGGTCTTAGGTAGCTCTGGATAACCTGGAACACAACCTTTAGACTAGGTTTGCCTGAAACTTCGGCAGCCCTGCCTCTATCTCAATCCTGGTGGGAGATCACAGGTGCGTGGCGCCATTACCTGGAAGGAGGTAACGGGGTCATCAGAAGGATCAGCCAAGTGGGGTGGTTCACGTCTTCGGTCATCCAGCACCCCAGAGTTCTGGATTTGACAGCTTCTAGGACAGCTGGGGCTGTATGAGTTGCAGTTAGGTTGGGCTACAGTGGAGACTCTGTCCCTAGAAAGCACATCAGCGCGGCTGGAGAGATGGCTCGGCGGGTAAGAGCACTGACTGCTCTTCCAGAGGTTCTGAGTTCAAATCCCAGCACCCACATGGTGGCTCACAGCCATCCATAGTGAGATCTGACACCCTCTGATAAGAACTCGAGACCTCAAGGTCGTGAAGAACTGAGGAAGGAGTGGACTCCTCTCAGCCCGAAGATGGAGCTCGGCGATCTTTCCATTCTCAGCACCCTGCCCAGGTCACCGTCACTCGGTCACTGGGGAGGGTACCAAGGCCCTGAAATGCTGAGCAACAGCTCTCTTGCCCCCTGCACCCTCACCCTGGGAAGGCATGTGTTTGCTGAGGTCATCTGAACGGCTTTCAGCTGCTCGTAGCCCTCTAGATGCCCTTCCCAGGGACCCTCTCGCAGGGCTCGTGAGCTCCTCTAACAGGCTGAGAGCGATGCCAGGCCACTGCCTGGCCAGCATCGGGGCAGGCCTAGCCCTGGACTTCACGCAGGGGCATAGCCAGTGCCGGCTCCTTGAATAGGACCTGAATAATAGCTTCCTGCTCTAAAGTCCACCGGAAAGAAACCTAATGTTTGCTGATATGTTTTCCTTCCTGGAAAAGCAGCCCACAAGTCAAGTACCCCACGCAGGTATAGCAGGTGCTGCAGTGGCCAGAATATCCCCCCCGCGCCGACTCTGCTGACCGATGGCTTTGCAGTCCTGCTTCCCCCAGCCGTGATCACAGAAATCCATGCTGGTGTGTGGTTTCCGTTTCCCTGCCGCCGCCAGCCAGTCGGGGTTGAGACCTGGAGATGACCTTTGTCCCACATGCTTCAGAACACCCTGTGACAGCAGCATGGGCCGGTTTCCTCTGCTCCCCTCAGCTGTCCACAGCCAGCCAATCCTGACCAAGACAGCCTTGTTTTTTTAATCCCCAAGTCCCAAGATACTAGAGATAGTCCATGAACAGAGCGTGATTCCAGAGGGTCTCGTAAAAACCTTGTTGGGGAGACACGCCAGGCCATCTTTGGGGGAACTTTCCTCCGGCCCTCACTAGTGACCTTCCCCCTTGTTGCTTATGACACCTTGGGCCTTAGATGGCTCCTAATTGAGTGTCTAGGAATTTAGAAATAAAGCGAGCTGTGGGGTTGAGCGGACGGGCTCCCAGGGCCCCAGTGCAGCCCGCTGGGCTGCTGTAAGATCATTTCCTCCCGGCCCGGGTCACTGCTGCCACTTAGTGCCTTGAAGGTTAAATGCTCTAGGGGATATTTTTAAACAGCAGGGGCTGGTTAATCTAGAAGTGACATTTACAGCCTCAGCGTCGAGGTGAGCCGCCAGCAGCTCAGATCCGGGCCAACGGGAGCTTGAAAAATGTCAACCCCCGATACACAGTTTGGAAGCCATGGGGAAAGCAAGGCCAACGTGTGAACGCAGTAAGTGAGCCGAGCCGGGTCTCGAAGCCAGTCCCCGAGGGATGGTGTGTGTGTGTGTGTGTGTGTGTGTGTGTGTGTGTGTGAGCGTAGTGTCAGCCCCAAACAAAAGCAGCCACTTGAGAGTTTCAGGGGACACCGAGGGAGCTGCTGACCAGTTTGTCATAAAAGCCAGTCTCTGGTTCTGTGTTTCAGGCGCACCTGCTGCTTTCCCCTATTATTGCCGCGACTCTTATTTTAAAATAAAAATGGACTTCCATGTAGGTGGTGGCCATCCCTACTTGCCCAGGTCAGGGTGATTCCCAGGGACTCAGAATTATCTTTTATTGTGTCTTTGGTTGGTATTTATTTACCCAGGATGTCCCGGAACTTGCCTAGTTATCAAGGCTAGCCTTGAACTCGCAGCTGCCCTCCTGTCTTAAAACAAGCAGTGGCTTCATTCTTCAGTGGAGGCCCAAGTCATGATTGGAGGCACAGGTCTGGGATTTCCTTTGTCCATGATTTCCTTCAAAAGCTCTGGGAAGTGTTGTAGGTGTGCTTGTGTCTGTATGGGATTTGTGCAAACCACCTCTGTGTGTGCTCACATGCGCGTGCATGTTTTTATCATGTTTTGGTCTGATACAGAAATGGCAGAAGCATCAAATCTGGTTCTCAGACTGTTTGGGATATGGGCATGCTTGTATTTTGAAATGGAGGCGGCCTCTGGATCTTCCTCCAATAGAATCCTGGCAATCTCCTGTTCTAACTCTGCCCCTGAAGCTTGAGCCAGGAATTTCACTTTTTCACTTTCAGGATGGGTTTGTGCGTCCCTAGTTGGGTGTTTGAGCAGTCTGAAATCGCAGCGACCTGAGAAGGCCACACACTCAGTCTTACTCTGTGTGTGTGTCTGTGTGTCTGTGTGTGTCTGTGTGTTGGGGTGCTCCCGGCAGCTGGGCTGTGGGCTGTGCACCTTCATTCTAGGATTTCAGGGCTCCTGTCACAGAGTGCAGGCTGAAGGCTTGATCTCTGTGGGGCAGGTCTGTGGGGCAGGTCTGTGCAGGGTGTTCAGTGAGATGACCTTGGGGCTTTGAGCGCAGGGAGAGGAAGCAGGTGCCATTTATCCCATTCCCCCGGGTCAGGACGCCAAGCTGCAGAGAATTTGCCCTTCTCTGAGCCCTCGTAACCAGGCCATGCCCGTGCCTGCTCTGCAGGAGCAGCCGCTCTCTAGGAAAGACCCTGTAGTCAGCCCACCTTTCCTCCTTCCTGAACATTTCTGTTTTATATTTATTTATTTGTGCAGGCGTGGGACGTGTTGCGGGGTATTTGATCACACTGCAAGCCCCGAGATTGTCTGTAGTTGTGTGGTTCAGCCCATAGCACACACCTGTAATCCCTCTGGCTGGAATGCAGACTCGTCCTTAGCACACACCTAGACCCCCAAACTGGGAAGGTAAATCTGTAGAGGGAAGCGATGTCTAATTGAGTGGCAAAGTGACGAATCAGAGAAAGATTCGACAGACTGAGTCAGAGATAGGATATGCCCAACTCTTGAAAGAACAGACATGAAAAAGAGGCAACTTAAGAGAGAAGCACAGAGCCAGGCGTGGTGGTTCATGCCCTTAATCCCAGCACTTGGGAGGCAGAGGCAGGCGGATTTCTGAGTTCGAGGCCAGCCTGGTCTACAGAATGAGTTCCAGGACAGCCAGGGCTACACAGAGAAACTCTGTCTTGGAAAAGAGAGAGAGAGAAGCATAGAAGAGAGAAGCACAGAAGAGAGAGAGAGAGAGAGAGAGAGAGAGAGAGAGAGAGAGAGAGAGAGAGATGGTTGCACAGAGACAACGTGAAGAGAGAACAAGCTAGACACAGGTGAAGACAGAGTGGGTCAGAGAATGAGAAGGAGCCAGAAGATTAGAACGGATTGGCGGTTTTAGTTTGAGGCCAAGCAGAGCAATTCAGGAGAGGCCGAGAGAGGAGCCAGATTGAAGCAGTCAGCTCTGAGAGGAGTCTGAGCCAGAACAGCTGAGCTGAACCAGCCAGCCAGAGCTCAGAAAGCGCTAGACAGGATGAGCTTATTCAATAAATAGTCTCGGAGGCTGAAGACATTCCAGTCTGAGACTAGATAGTACGGGAGCCAGAAGGGTCCGTGGACGACACCCGCAGCCCTAGGCCTAGGTTCCCGGACGGAGGCAGGAAGCGTCAAACAGTTAACAGGCAGGTAAACGTTACTCTTAGAACATGGAGGTCAGCCGGTTCTCCCTCCCAGCACATGGAGTCAGAGTGAGCCAACCCGGGCGTCCGGCGGGCTTGGCAGCAGGCACCTTCCCTCACCTGCTAAGCCACGTTGCTGGCTCTCACCCAGCCTTGCGAAGCGAAGGTACTTAGGATTGTCAGATCTGGGGAACCGTCACCTGACGGGAGGCCTTCCTTATTCTGAAGAAGGACAGGGGACTGCGGCTTTGCCCTACAACAGGGTAGGCACAGTGCGGAGCCGGGCTGTGGACCAGTCCGGGACCCACGTTGCTTCTGGGGAACATGGAGACTTTGTGGTAGGATCTCTCAGAATCTTCTCATTGTGGAGCACCCTGAGGGAGGAGGGATTGTCCGTGGTGCGACTTGGCAGAAGCGTGGACCGCCTCACAGGATCCTGGGAACCTCTGAACAGTGGTGCTCGATGCTTTCCTCCTTTCTATGCTGGGTCCTGGCAGTCGGGTGTGGTGTGGGCGGGAGCTGCGGGCGGGAGCTCAGAGTTCTGGGTCCCTCAGTCTCCCAGGCTTCTAGTTGAATCGGACGGGGGGGGGGCAGAGTTGGGGGGACAGAATAGAATTCAGTCGACTACAGGCCGAGCTATTGTACTCAGCCCAGCTCAGTCCCAGCTCCCTATTTCCTGGAGACATTGCTACCAGTACGCTGGTCCATGATCTGATCCCAGTATTCCGAAAGAAATTAGAAAGCAGAAACCGATTAAGGAAAATAGATATGCTTACAGTTTGGCCAGACTAGGGAAAGACCGCAGCCAGCTTCTGGCAGCCAGCTGACAGAAGCTAGAAGGGTCCACGGGGTCTGCTCTGATGCTGTCCCCTGTCCCCTCCTGGGACCTGGGGGAGGACTCCTGGGCCTCATCCCATGTCCACGAGCAACAGGGGTGTAGAGCACGGAGGTCAGAGTTTCTGTGGATGATTGAAGTTGGATAAAGGATTTGGGGGACACTCCCAGAAAGTTCTCAGTGTCAGCAGCAGGCTTCTGTGTGCATCTCTGGGCTTCCCGGTCAATACTGGATTTGCGATTGCAAAAGCAATTGTTTACAGAGCTGTCTCCAGCGTCTTGCGGGAAGGGCCTAGGCAACTCCAGTGACCTGGGAGTTCCGTAGAGAAGAAGCAGGCCCGGGTTTTAAGCCTAAATCTGGTCACACAGAGCTTACGCCCCTGCCTGGGAGATCCCGTGTACACAGGACAGTGGCCCACACCGCTACCACACGGGATAAACCAGGAGAGTGACACGTGAAGTGGGAGGAGGGATGCAACTCCTGAAAGTTGCTCCAACCTCCTCACACACATCACCACATCCCGTGCGCGCATGCGCGCATGCACACACACACACACACACACACACACACACACACACATACACGCTTGGGTGTCACACGCACACACACACACACACACACACACATACACGCTTGGGTGTCACACGCACACACACAAAACTTTTGTGTGAGCCAGGCCGTGGTGGTGCACTCCTGTAATCCCAGCACTTGGGAGGCAGAGGCAGGCGGATTTCTGAGTTTGCCAGCCTGGTCTACAGAGTGAGTTCCAGGACAGCCAGGGCTACACAGAGAAACCCTGTCTTGGGGTGGGGGGTGGGGTGGGAGGTGGGGGGGACTGGGGAAAGTACGTAGCATCACAGTGTGGCTATTAGGCAAGATTGTGGGTTTCTTCTGAGCTCACTTTTGACACTTTTGGGGCGGGGCCTCCCTTGTCACCTTCCTGCTTCGGCCTCTGGGGTGCTTGGGATGACCACCACACCCAGTTGTCTGTGGCTTTCTTTTTTTAAAAAAAGATTTATCTATTCATTATAAGTACACTGTTGCTGTCTTCAGAAACACCAGGGCGTCAGATTCTCTCTCTCTCTCTCTCTCTCTCTCTCTCTCTCTCTCTCTCTCTCTGGTTTTTGAGACAGGGTTTCTCTGTGTAGCCCTGGCTGTCCTGGAACTCACTCTGTAGATCAGGCTGGCCTCAAACTCAGAAATCTGCCTGCCTCTGCCTCCCAGAGTGCTGGGATTACAGGTGTGCGCCACCACCGCCCGGCTATGTCAGATCTCTTTATGGATGGTTGTGAGCCACCATGTGGCTGCTGGGATTTGAACTCAGGACCTTCGGAAAAGCAGTCAGTGCTCTTAATCTCTGACCCATCTCTCCAGCCCTGTCCTTGGCTTTCTCACAAGATATTTTTGGCTCCTCTGTGGTAAGGGACCAGCCCGGGGGGGGGGGGGGGCCGGGGAGATGGGCTGGAGGCTTGTGTAATGGCCCAAGGGCTCCCGGCAGCTTCAACCTGATCTTAGATAATGTGCTCAGCACAGCGCCTGGCACACTGCAGCCCAGTTAGCACCAGCCAGTTCTGCCCTCTGCCTTCCTTGGGCACGAGGAGACCACGATTCAGGAGCTTGGCGAGAACTCGGGCTGCATAGCGGGCACCTGAACCCACCCCTCCAGTCCCAGCCGCGTGAGGCCATTCTCTGTGTGTGTAGCATTCTTGGGGTATTTAGGTTTTTTGTTTTGTTTTGTTTTGTTTTGTTTTGTTTTGTTTTGTTTTGTTTTGTTTTGTTTGAGACTGTCTGGTGTAGCCTAGGCTGGACCCAGGCTTGTATGTAGCAGAGGCTGGCTCCTATCTTCCTCCCTCCACAGCCAAGTACTAGGATTATAGGCATGTGCCACCATGCCCAGGTGGGTTCTTGTTTTGTTTTTTAAATGTTTTCATTAGACGATACTGGGGAGGTAGGTGTCCCGCTGTGTGTGTGGAAGTCAGAGGACCGCCTGGGGAGCCAGTTCTCTCCTTATGCCATGTGGGGGTCCAGGGGCGGAACTCAGGTCTCCAGGCTTTAGGCGCCTTTGTCTCCCGAACCATTTCGTCAGCCCCAGACTTTGAGGTTTTTTACCCAAACCCTGCTCCCTCCGGCCGCCCTGCTCCTGCTCTTGCTCTGAGGTGGAAGAGGGATTCCAGCGAGAGGCCCGCAGGCTTGGGTCTCGCTTAGCTCTCGAACCCGGAACTGCAGCTAAAGTAGGGGGCGGGTCTCAGTTCCCTTGAGCGAGCCTTGTCGAGCCTGTCCCCCACGGCAGCTATGGGAAGCTGCAACTCAGAGGTGCGAACAGAATCAGTGCCAAAGATCTGCCCAGGAGGCAGCGGGTAGTGGGCCCTGACCAGGATGTTGGATCATTGAGAGCGGCTTGTGGGTGGGTTTGTGTCTGGAAAGGGAAAGTTGGGGAACGGGCTCTTCCTCCTGGGGGTGGGGCTTTCACCTTAGCGCTCGGTTCCCACCAACACCCAACGCTGTCACCTCAGTCTCAGAGGCTGATGGAAAGCCCCGGCTCTGACCTCTAGAGCTTACTTCTGTGCGCACAGGTTAGATGTTGCATTAGTCCTGCCCCAGGACCAGCCTGAGGGAGGCCTCGGCCTGATGGGAGAGAAGCCATCTCTTCCGCACACATAGAAAAGGTGTTCACGCCCACCCGCTGATTGATACCAGGTGAAGCAAAGGGGGAGGTTCCCCGAGGGCCAGCCAGGGAGAGGTGTGTGACCGTCACGGTGGTCACTGTGGTCACCGTGGTCACAAGTGCCAGCTAAGCAGTCTGAGCTCTGTCAGACAACAGCCCGCTGAGGGTGCCACGGTCCCTGGTCTGCACTCGGGGAAGTTAAGGCTCACGTTAACACCCAGACAGTAGTCAGAGCTTGGGGGTCAGATATGCTCTCCGGGCATTAATTTGAGTGCCTGCTGCGTGCTGGGCATGGTGGTTGTGCCTTTCTGAGTCAACATTCCCAGAGTGCCCTGGGGTGTGCTGGTGTGCTGTCACATGAGTGTTTTTTTTTTTTTTTTTTTTTTTTTTTTGGTTTTTCGAGACAGGGTTCTCTGTGTAGTCCTGGCTGTCCTGGAACTCACTCTGTAGACCAGGCTGGCCTCGAACTCAGAAATCCGCCTGCCTCTGCCTCCCAAGTGCTGGGATTACAGGCGTGCGCCACCACGCCCGGCTCACATGAGTGTTAAAAATATTAATAAACCATTTTCCCTTTCCCGGTCCTGCTCCCAGAATGACAACTCTGAGACTAATTCTTTTTCTAAAGATTTATTTATTTATTGTATGTCTATGAGTACACTGTAGCTGTACAGATGATTGTGAGCCATCATGTGGTTGCTGGGGATTGAACTCAGGACCTCTGCTCGCTCCGGCCCCGCTCGCTCTGACCCAAAGGTTTATTTATTATTATATGTAAGTACACTGTAGCTGTCTTCAGACACACCAGAAGAGGGCGTCAGATCCCAGGACAGATGGTTGTGAGCCACCATGTGGTTGCTGGGATTTGAACTCAGGACCTCTGGAAGGACAGTCAGTGCTCTTAACCACTGAGCCATCTCTTCAATCCAAAATGAAATGTTTATTAATAAGTGCCTAGGCCGTAGGCTTCGGCTCATTCCCCCACTAGCTCGTAACTTAACTATTCCGCGTCTACCACTCTCCTTCCCTCGCAGCCTGCTTCTTCATTCCTATCTCTGCCTTTTGGCTTTTTCGAGACAGGGTTTCTCTGTGTAGTTGTGGCTGTCCTGGAACTCACTCTGTAGATCAGGCTAGCCTCGAACTCAGAAATCCGCCTGCCTCTGCCTCCCAAATGCTGGGATTAAAGGCGTGCGCCACCACTGCCCAGCGACAGGTGATGCTTACAAGCGATTCTCCCTACACCTGCGCCTTCTCCATCTTAGCTTCACCCCAACGCCTCCAGCGCTGCGCATGCGCACTGCCCCGGTTCCCGTGGGACGTGGCCGCAGCCTCACAGCTTATTTTCTGCTTGCTCTAGGCCTGTCCCCTGGGCTTCTCCGGAGACCCAGGCTCCGGCATGTGGTAATTGTGGGACCCGCCGACTCTCACGGGGCCTCCAGGCTGCTGCCTTTTTGGTTGGTTGTGAGTTTTCTTTCGGGGGGCCCGCATAAGACCCCACCCCGAAGCTCAAGGCTGGCTTCGAGCATGCTGCAGTCCTCCTGCCTCAGCCTCCGGGGTGCTGGGAGAACAGGCTGGAGCTGCCACGATCAGCTCCTCCTAGCCTGCAGCCTCTGCCGGTTACATATATCATCCATGTGCCTCCAGACCGTGTGACTGCAGGCAAGTCACGCCCCTTGCCTGGTCCCCAGAGTCTCATCTTTAAAATGGTTTAATAATACTTTCCAGGGGGCTGGAGACAGGGCTGGGCATGTGTTCTCTTGTAAAGGAGTCTGCTTTTCAGCGCCCACATCTGTGAGCTCAAAGCAGCCTTTAACTTTAGCTCCTGGGGGATCAGGTGCCCTTTTCTGGTCTCTGCAGGCAAATGCACTCATGTGCCTAAACTTTTGCAGACATATACACATAATTAAAGATAAAATAATAAAAAAAATTCTCTTTGAGCAAGGTGTGATGGTGTATATACCCAT
This sequence comes from Apodemus agrarius, assembly GCA_964023405.1. Taxonomy (NCBI): domain Eukaryota; kingdom Metazoa; phylum Chordata; class Mammalia; order Rodentia; family Muridae; genus Apodemus; species Apodemus agrarius. The sequence continues at coordinate 4,268,457 of OZ030028.1, forward strand.
AATCTCGGACCTTGAGAGGCCGAGGCAGAAAGGCCAGTGTTAATTCAAAGCCAGCCTGGCTACATTGTCAAACTCTGTCCCAAAAAGAAGGTGGGGGGTGGGGAAGAAACCCAAAACAGAAAAGACCACATGTGGTAGCCCATGCTTTTAATCCCAGAGGCAGAGACAGGCACATTCTGTGAGGCCAAAACTAGCCTAGTCTACATATCAAGTTCCAGGCTAGCCAGGGCACATAATGAAGCCCTATAAAGAAAGAAGCCTGTTTTTTTATTTGGCAGAACACCCCTGTCTCCCTTAATCCCTTTCCAGGAAAGCCCAAAGTATGAGGTCTGCTCCTGTTCCTTTGAGTTCGGTCCCTTAGACGGTATAGATTTAGAGGCAAGCCATCTCGGGTAGGAAATCAACAATACACCCAATATGACTTCCTTTGGAGACAAGATATTTTATTTTTTTTAGTTACATTTATTTAGTTTGTGTGGATATGTGTGGGTGTGGCCACCACTGCATGCGCGCGATGGTCAGACAACAGCAGCTCCTGACGGTGTTTCTCTCCTTCCACCTTGTGTGCCCACGGCTGGAGCTGTCCGCCTGCTTCTGTTTAGGATAGCCACTAAGATTGTCACCAAAAGTGACCACACAGGCTTGGCCGATTCACACAGTAATCCCAGGAGGTGAGTGCAGGTGAGGAACTTGTCTCTTTTCTAGGTGAGGGGCCCCGGTTCAGAATGAGGTCAAAATGTGCCCAGGATCAAGTTCTTCCTGAGTATCAGCACGCCTCAGTCTGCCCCAGGCTCTCAGCGAAGATAGCACACGGTGTGGGCAGCCGGGCGTGGTGGCGCACGCCTGTAATCCCAGCACTTAGGAGGCAGAGGCAGGTGGATTTCTGAGTTTGAAGCCAGCCTGGTCTACAGAGTGAGTTCCAGGACAGCCAGGGCTACACAGAGAAACCCTGTCTAAAAAAAACAAAAAACAGAAAACAAAAACAACAACAACAACAACAAAAACAAAAAACAAAAAAACCCCACATGGGCTTCTGTTTACTCGGACAGGACACCTGGTCACCCTGCATCAGGCTGCATGGGAGTGGCTTTGCAGAAATACCATGGCCTCTGATACCCTTGTCCCCATAGGCAGGGGTGTAGTTCAGCCATCCTGGGGGGGAAGGGGGGGCAGTGTTTACCCTAGTGGTTAAAGTTGGCTGCGAGCCACCCTCCTGGCCGCAGGGGAGCCCTTGGCCACCCACTCTCTATTCTGATACGATCACCTTCTTTTCCATCGTGTCCCATGCGGCCCATCCCAAGAAAATGCTGAACATCCTCTCTCCTCCACACAGGTGCCTGAGGGTAGAGGTCAGGGACAGTCTCGTAAGGTCGCTCAGCAGAGGCCACCTGCACCCACCGGCGGTGGGAAGGATTCAAATGGATTCCAGAGCAGCGGACTTAGGCAAGGGGAACGGTTGCGCGAGCGTGAAGGAGGCTTAAGGAGGGACGTGTAGCAAGCCGGGGGAGGTGGCCTTCTGTGCTGGCAAGCCTCAGGTCACGGAGAGAGCCAAGTGAGGGCTGAGCCAGGGCCAGGACAGTGGCAGCAGGTGAACATGTGCTGCAGGGAACTCCAACTCCGAGAACCAGCCAAGCCCCTCCCCCGTGGCCTGACACAGCACACCACGGCCTCCTGCTGAAAGGTGACACCCAGAAGGCTCAGAAGGTTCCTTTAGTCACCCTGTGGGCACTTGTGGGACTCTCCTGAGAATGGAACTGGTGGCCATGTCCCCAGTTTGGTAAGTGGCCCCAAACACTCGGGAAGTAAACCGGGTGGGAGAAAAAAAAAGCCCAAGTAGAGCCAGGGACTGCAGGATGCTGACATGCTTGCCCCTGTGCTTCCAAGACCTCGACTAGACAGGGTGAATGTGTTATTTTGGCAGGGATGGGGTGGGGTGGGGTGGGGGATGGGGGAAGCCCTCTGCCCGCTGTGCCGTGGTGCTGGCCACTGGCCAGCGCTTGCTGGAACCCGGCATCTTCCTGCAACCGTCCTGGGAGGCCTGACGGCTCCGGCACCAGACAGCTGTTGTTTGGGTTTGAATCGCAAGAAGTAAAAATAAGCCTAGGGGGTGTGGCTCAGCTGAGCATCTGCCTCACGGGTGCACAAGGTCCTGGGTTTGAGTGTAGCCCTGGCGGGGGAAAAAGAAGAAAACTAAATAAAAAGAACTTTGCCCGGCAACCAGCTTGGGGGTCAGCTAGGTCCTGTCAGGGGAAAGCAACCTCGTAGGGAACAGATACTCACTGGGAGGCCAGGCCCTCTCTAGTCTCTGCTCTTCAGACTGCCAGCTGGTCTGGGCACCTGGGTCTGCCGTCCTTTCTTAAAGGCGCACAACCAGATGTGGAATCTCAGCACAGCTTGTGGTGCCGTGGGTCGTATGAGAATTCTGCGTGTCTGTGTGTTGACAAGGGAAGGTGTGGGTGTTGGGCCAGGATTTGAGCTGGGCTGAGTGGCTGAGCTTTTCTGAGTCATGAGTGTCCAGACTATGAAGTGGAGGAATCAGGTAAGGACAGGCTCGCGGGGCGGGGATGTTCTGGGATGGGAGGGATGGGCCGAGGAGGCTGAAGGCCCTCCGCGGGCACAGGTGTGCGGAAATCAAATGTGTGCAGAGACGTCGTTCTATATAACACCAGGGCAGGGGGGGGGGAATTCTGCATTTTTTTTTTTAAGAGGGGGAAGCAGGCCAGAAGAGGAGAGGCAGCTTTCTCTTGTTTTCTTTTTGGTTGTTCGAGACAGGGTTTCTCTGTGTAGCCCTGGCTATCTAAGAATTCACTCTGTAGACCAGGCTGTCCTTGAACTCAGGAGTCCATCTGCCTCTGTCCCAAGTGCTGAGATTAAAGGCGTGCGCCACCACGCCTGGCTGGAGGTTTCTCAAATAGTTTCCCCACATATACACACTTGGTAACTTTTTGTCCTGGCAACCTTGGTCCTATGCTACGATAAGAGGGAAAGGAAGGAAGGAAGGAAGGAAGGAAGGAAGGAAGGAAGGAAGGAAGGAAGGAAGGAAAAAAGAAAAGAGAGGCAGAGAGGAGAGAAAGAGAAAGAGAGAGAGGCGGGGGAGAGAGAGAGAGAGAGAGAGAGAGAGAGAGAGAGAGAGAGAGAGAGAGTCGTTGTGGTACACAGCATTTGGGAGGCAGAGGCAGGTAGGTCTCCATCAAAGGCAGCCTGGTCAACACTGTGAGATCTTGTCTCTAAAAAAATACTTATTTAAATAAGTAAATAAGGAAAGGACCCTTAGGGTTTCCACGTGGGTAACCCTGGCAAAGCTTCATATTAGAATCACTGCTTCCTGTCAGGATAGGATTAATATTATGGAGTGTGTTGAGGCCAGTCCGGGAAGGGCCAGCTACTCCGTTCATTAGCATCTTCAGGTCTGATCACGGCAGCTTGGTCCCAGCGCCCTGGCCGCCAGCCACGTTTGTGTGCGCTGGTCTACTCAGGCACCCCCTCTCCCCGCCCATCTGGGTTAATTTTCCTTCTGTTGTAACAAAGTACCAGATGCTGGATACTTTGTGAAAAAAAAATGTTTATTTAACTCAAAGTACTGGAAGTCTAAGAGCGTGGTCCTAGTTTCTGTTTGACTCTGGTTAGAGCCCTCCAGTGGTCATAAGGGGGTAGATGGCCTCCTCGTGGGAACACGTGAAGACGGTGAGGCAGGAGGTGAGCAGGATTTGGGAGCAAGCTCACTCAGTAGCTCACTCACCCGCTCACTCACCGGCTCACTCACCAGCTCACTCACCGGCTCGCTCACCCGCTCACTCACCGGCTCACTCACCGGCTCGCTTACCCGCTCGCTCACCCGCTCGCTCACCGGCTCGCTCACCGGCTCGCTCACCGGCTCACTCATCGGCTCACTCACCGGCTCACTCACCAGCTCGCTCACTAGCTCACTCACTCTTTTTTTTTCCAACTCTTTCCCACAAAGACCTCTGTCACCCAGAGACCAGCACTAGTCCTTTGTGAAGTAGGCTGTGTCAAGCCTCCAGCCCATGACCCTCCGGGGCACAGCATAGTCATAGTCCCAGGCTGCTGTTCTAGGCAGCTGTCTCTTCTCCCAGGCAGCTAGCATTTCCTAAGCAAGTTCCATGGAGTTTGCATAACAGAAAGCTTGCGCCATCTCCTGGGCTTCCCGGCCAGAGTAGGCACAAGGGCATCAGATCACTGAAGGGCCACTCCAGCTCAGTGTTCATTGCTGCCCTGCCTGCCCTTTTCCCGGCAACACTTTAAATATGTTTATTTTTTTATTTTTTTTTATTTTTTATTTTTCGAGACAGGGTTTCTCTGTATAGCCCTGGCTGTCTGAAACTCACTCTGTAGACCAGGCTGGCCTCGAACTCAGAAATCCGCCTGCCTCTGCCTCCCAGAGTGCTGGGATTAAAGGTATGTGCCACCACCGCCTGGCCACGCTTGTTATTCCTAAGGTGGCACTATTTCATACACACGTGGGACCTGCAGGACGGCGGCCTTCCCCGGGTCAGGGTGTTTCTCTGGTTCCTTCCTGCAAAGCCATGGGCGACATCAGCTCATTCCCTTTGGCTCCCAAGTGCACTTGCCAAAACCAGACCTCTAATGGGCAGAAGTCCAGCTTGGTTTGAGCCATTGGTTGGTGCTCAGTTTGTGCATGGGTTCGTTCGTTTGTTCATTCATTCATCCATCTATCCATCCATCCATCCATCCATCCATCCATCCATTCATTCATTCAGTTCCATTATTAAACATTTACTACACATTCAGTACCACACCAGGCACAGGATCCATATGCAAAGGGCCCTGAAGGCGACCTCATTATAAGGGAAGATGGAGACCTCTTCCATCCCGGTAACCCCCGAGTTTTACCATGATGGACTCTGTGCCTGCCGTCCACAGTTAAGGCAGTCTGAGCCCTGAGAGAAAAAGGGACAAGAAGAGACCGTGGCTGTGTAGCTGCAAAGGCGTGTGAGTGTGTGTGGGATGAGACTGGCCTCTCAGCAGAAGCCAGGGGCGGAGGGGCCCTGATCCCTGCCACGCCCTCCTGCCTGAGGAACCTGTTACACCTCTGAGAACGCCAGGGTCACTTCTGCAAGCTTCTGGCAATGCCGTCTGTCAGTGAACTCAGGAGAATCTTTTTGCCTGAGGGCTTGTGTGTTGAGAGCACCTTCAGGATGGCGGCCTTTCTTGTTGATGTGTTACAATTTACCCAGGGCAAGAGAGGTAATGTTCGAAATGAACTCCAGCCAGGAGGGGTGACTCATGCCTTTAATCCCAGCACTCGGGAGACAGAGACAGAGACAGGCAGATCTCTGTGAGTTTAAGTCCAGCCTGGTCTACAAAGTGAGTTTCAGAACAGCCAGGCCTATATAAAGAGACCCTGTCTTAAACACACACACACACACACACACACACACACACACACACACACAGAGTTTGGCTTCAGAGGTTTCCAGTTCAATTTCCAGAAGCAAGCGGGGGGTGGGGGGGGGTGGGGGGTGGGGCAGATGGGGTGTGGCATAGCATTAGAAAGACTGGTATCCACTCCACCCCAGTTTTTGACCCTCGTGACACATGTCTTAATTTCTGGAGACATTTAGAAAATTATGCATATATGTTCACATATTCCCATTCACATATGCCCTCGTGCACGTCAGGGCTTGCGTGGAGGTCAGAGGACAACCGGTGGGAACCAATTCTCTCCTACCATGTGGGGCCTGGGGAGTGGGCTCACCTGGGCTCAGGCTTGGCGGCAATTGCTCCTAGCGGTTGAACCATCTTGTTGACCCTGGGGGCATTTTGGGTTGTCATAACCGAGGGAACAAAAAATAATGTCATCTATTGGACAAAACAGAGGTTTGCACTGTAAAGCATAGGAAATTCTGTGCAAAATGCCCCAGTGCAGAGTTCTCGAACCTCAAATGCCAATGGCGTGGGGATTGAGACTCCCAGGGAGTGGGTGGGGGATGGGCTTGGCATCAGGAAGAAGCCTGGAGTGTCTGGTTCTCCTGAGATCAACCTAAGGGTGGGATTGCTGGATCTCATGGGAATTTGGAGTTCTGACTTAGTCATCTATTTATGTATTTGAGATACAGTCCCAAGTGGGCTAGCCTCCGGCTCACTGTAAGTGGGCTAGCCTCTGGCTCACTGTACCTGAGGATGACCTTGAACTCCTCATCCTCCCGCCTCCACCTCTCCCTTACGGCAAGGCAGGCATGCACCTCCACACCTGGCATTGTGTTCTCTTCTGGTTTCGGCATACAGGGTCTCTCTGTAGTCCTAGCTGTCCTGGGACTCACCGAGACCCACCTGCCTCAGCCTGCGGCCCCAGTCCCTGCACGCCACGCTCTTTGAAGAGCCGCTTCACAGTCTTCCTCAGCATCCGCCCTGTGTTACATTCCCAGGAGCAGCGAGCATGCAGTGGGCCCTCGACCACACGTGGATTTTCACCCCTCTCTTAGCTTCCCCCTTGCTATAAGGAGCGCATGGAGGCAACCATAGAAAGAAAGGGTTGGGCTCAACATATTGGAGGTGCCAGTCCAACATCAAGTGTGGCCACCGCTTTCCGCCGTTTTAGGGTAGGGATATAACGTAGGGCTTCCTGCTCTGCCACTCGGCCACATTCCCAGCCTCCAACAAGGCAGAGCACCCTAGCTGGAGCACGTGGAGCGCCCAGTGGAGTGCTCTGCTCCCCTCAGTCAGGAGGGAAATGAGAGAAAGTGCTGGCTTTCCAGGACTCACCCTGGGGACCCCAGATTCCCCCCACTGGGCTCTGCCTCCTAAAGATTCCACTTTGCATTCTGAGGAGCACCACACCGGAACCTGCAGGGAGCACCCTTCAAAACTATTCGCTCACATAGGCCCTCTGCCTGTCTGTCTCTATCTCAGTCTCTCTCTGTTATGACCAGCCTACTGGACGTGTCACTGTGCTTCTGTTTTTAAATGATTTATTATTACTTTTAAAAAACAAATATATGGGTATTTGGCCTATGTGTATGTCTGTACACCACAAGAGTGCCTGGTGCCCACAGAGAACAGAAAAGGGTGCTGGATCCCCTGGAACTACAGACAGTTGAGAGCAGCCATGTTGGTGCTGGGAATTGAACCTGGGTCCTCTAGAAGAGCCACCAGGGCTCTTAACCTCAAAGCCATTGCTCCAGCATCCCGGGATTGTATTTTGAAGTTGAAGTGTTTGAGTGTGTGTGTGTGTGTGTGTGTGTGTGTGTGCGTGCGTGTGTGTGTGTGTGTGTGTGTGTGTGTGTGTAGGCGCGCGCGCCTACGTGCCATACTTACAAGACAGAAGGGGAAGGGGGTACTGGGTCCTTTGGAGCAGGAGTTACAGGCAGTCCTGATTTGCCTGATATAGGTCCTAGGACCTGAACTTGGGATTCACTGCAAAAAGTATGTCAGTCTGAAAGGGCGTGGCCTCATAAACTAGGTTAAGTATTTGGTTCCCAGTTCCGAGTGGTTTAGGAGGATTAGTAAGTGTGGCCTTTTTGGAGGGCCTGTGTCACTGCAGGTGGGTTTAGGGGTTTCAAAAACCCATCCAGCCCCAGTCCAGTTCTCTCTCGGCCTCCAAAGCTCTCAGCAACCGCAGCTGTGCCGTGCCTGCCCCGCCGCCATGCCTCCCGCCAAGGTGGCCTGGTCCTCTGAAACTGTAAGCTGGCCCCCATTCAGTGCTTTTATTTTTACTTGGATTTTGTTTGTTGTTTGTTTGTTTCAGACAGGGTTTCACTGTGTAACAGCTCTGGACTCACTTTGTAGACCAGGCTGGCCTGGAATTCACAGAGATCCACCTGCCTCTGTCCTGAGATCTGGGATTAAAGGCATGCGCCACTTTGCCTGACTGCTTCCTTCCTTCCTTCCTTCCTTCCTTCCTTCCTTCCTTCCTTCCTTCCTTCCCTCCTCCCCTCCCTTCCTCCCTCCTTCCCTCCTCCCCTCCCTTCCTCCCTCCCTCTTTCCTTCTTTTCTTTCTCTCTCTCTCTCTCTCTCTCTCCCCCTTTTTTCTGGCTTTTTGAGACAGGGTTTCTCTGTATAGCCCTGGCTGTCCTGGAACTCACTCTGTAGGCCAACAAGGCTGGCCTCAAACTCAGAAATCTGCCTGCCTCTGCCTCCCAAGTGCTGGGATTAAAGGTGTGGACCACCAGTGCCCGTCCCTTCTTTCTTTTTAAATTTATTTATCATATATTTATTTTACTTATATGAGTACACTGTAGCTGTCTTCAGACACACCAGAAGAGGGCGTCAGATCCCATCACAGATGGTTGTGAGCCACCATGTGGTTGCTGGGATTTGAACTCAGGACCTCTGACAGAGCAGTCGGTGCTCCTAACTGCTGAGCCATCTCTCCAGCCCCATGTTCTCTTTTTTAAGTTGCTCTCGGCAATAGAATGTTAACTGAGATAAAGCATGCTTACCTGTTGAGCCAGCTCTGACCATGAGATCCAGTGTCTCTGATGTGTGATGGGCTATCCTATGCTATCCTTTGGAGAATGTCTGTTCTGCCTTCAGATGGAGTATCTGCTTTGTTGAGTTGTAGGAGCTCTTTATATATTCTGGATCATCCTCATCAGAATATGGCTTGTAAATGTTTTTCCCGACTTGAGGATTGTCTTACCAATGCAATAGTGTACTGCGATTTTTTTTTTACAAGTTTTTTTTTTATCTTTAAGTTTTGGGGGAGGCAGGTTTTGCTGTATTGCTTAGACTGGCCTCGAATTCCCAGTCCTTGAGGCAGGGGAGATGGCACAGTGGGCGAAGCATTTGTCAGGCATGTGTGAGGACTGGAACCCCAGCACCCCCACAGGAGCCTGGTTGCCATGGTGCCCAGCGGGCAGGAGCTTGATCAGCACATCAAGCTGGTTGGCTAGAAGGCCAATCAGAAAGCCGTGCATCCGATTAAGAGAGACTCTGCCGCTGGAGAGGATAGGCCACGCCAACCTCAGGCTTCCACATACGTGTGCACATGAATGCACGTGTGCCCACCACACATCACCACGTGCACAGATACATGCCCAAAACAAACAACAAACAAACAAACAAACAAACACTAAGCACCAGTCCCTGGCTCTCAACCTCCCCAGTGCGGGCCATTATAAGTATCCGGGTGTTTGTTTCTACATTTTTAGAATGACATTTGTTTATTTTCGAGTGTGCGTGTGTGCACCCATGTACACAGAGGTCTTCCCTCCGTGACCTCTGCATCAGCTCCTGCCTCCTGACCGGCTTGAGTCCCAGTCCTGACTTCCTTTGGTGATGAACTGCAGTGTGGAAGTGTAAGCTGAATAATCCCTTTCCTCCCCAACTAGCTTCGTGGTCATGACATTTGTGCAGGAATAGAAACTGACTGAGACGGTGTGTGGTGTCTGGTTGCGCTCTCCACTGTACGGGTTTTGGGAACTGAACTCACCGTATCAAGCTTGGCAGTGACTCCCTGAGCTTCCCTGACAGCCCAAATTTCAAAAAAAATGTTGGGGCAAATTTTTTTTGTTTTTTTGTTTTTTTGTTTGTTTGCTTTTTGTTTTTTTGAGACAGGGTTTCTCTGTGTAGTCCAGGCTGTCCTGGAACCCACTCTGTAGACCAGGCTGGCCTCAAACTCAGAAATCCGCCTGCCTCTGCCTCCCAAGTGCTGGGATTACAGACGTGCACCACCACACCCGGTTAGTAAATTGTCGGTTTTTAAAGTGTTGCTCACATCTTCTGAGCCACATGTAAGAATCCATCACGAAACCATCTTTGGGAAGGCTTGAAAGTTTTCTAGATTTTCCTAGACTAAGGCCTTTGGCCAGTCTTGAGTTGATTATGAGGTCACATGGAGCAGGGGTCCAGCCTCAACCAGTTTATTGTGAAGTCACATGGAGCAGGGCCCTAGCCCCTTACCCATCTGCATGTGACAAAGACATTGTTCCAGTGGGAGTGACTGTGGCCTTGTTGCAGGCATGGCTTCTGTCCGAGTCTCACGTCTGTGCTCCTGTCTCCGCGTCAGTGCCACCATTCATTGTAGCTCCACAGATCTATGTTTTCTTTGGGGATCACACCTGGGGCCTCGCACGTGCCACACGAGCCTGCTTACTGGTTGGGTCCTGTAGAAGCCTGGGAATTGTTTGTGACTTAGAGGAAAACACTGAGACATGGTTTCATATAGCCCAAGCAGACATCAAAGATCTCTATCCATGTGGCCAACGGTTATCCGGCACTTCTGATCTCTCTCCTCAGCCGTCAACCCACTGTGATTCTAGACCCGTGTCAACATTCAGAGTCTTCTGCAGTCCTGGGGACTGAACCCCGGGCCTTGTGCATGCTGGGTGGACCCAGTGCCCGCCTAGCCCCCAGCCTCAGCCCTTTGTTCTTTCAAACATTGCTTTGCCTGTTGGAACCCCTTGAAGTCTCAGGTCAATCTTTTTGTCACATGGGATAGTGGGCTAGCTCAGCAGCAGCAAGTTGTCAACTCCTTAGATACATTGTGTGTGTGTGTGTGTGTGTGTGTGTGTGTGTGTGTGATTGTAAATTGAGTTTCAGCTTGCTAGTTGTTTGGGTATAGAAAGCCGATTGATTTGATTCTGGTGATTTTTAGATCCCACAAATTAAACTTACTGCCTGTGGTAGTTCTTAACTTCTCTCTGTCTCTTCGGATCTTTGGGACTGTCTCTGTGGGGCCAGCCCTTCTGCCGACAGCCTGTCTTTCCTTTCTCCTCGTCTTGTAGGAGCTTGTTCTGGGTAGAACTCTGTCCAGGCCCTTCCAGTCTTGTCCCTGGTCTTAGGAGATAAATCACTGGTTCCCATCTGTTGCTGGTTCCCTAAATGTTTTTTTAAAGTCATGAGAAGGATGGGGTTTTATCATTTGTGTGTGTGTGTGTGTGTGTGTGTGTGTGTTTGTTTTCTCTTTTGTGCTGTTAATGTAACCTGGCACTTGGCATTGATTCACCCTAGATCTGCTTTTCTTTAAAAAGAAACTTGATGACCTTAAAAGAAAATAGAACCCGAGTCTCTGCTGTACCCAGAACTAGTCCCTGGCCAGCTTTTTGGGGATCTAACTGCCAAGTGGTCATGAGGTCGGCACACGGCGCCAACATTTCCAGGAAACCTTAAGAACTCTTCCCGTTTCCCTAAAGAACACTTTGTTGAAAACACAAAGGAAGCCGCCTTTGAGACACCCCAGGGATCTGCCCACGCCGTGGGCTGTGACTTTGTAGCGCTTCTGACATACCCACAGCGGCATTGGCTCATGTATTTTTTTCTTTGCAAATGCTTGAGAGCCCAAGGCCCGACACGTGTCGGGCAAGCACCCCACCGCTCAGCTGAAGCCCCAGCGGGAAGATTTCACACATTCAGGTCATGATTTTTATAAAGATTTAATCATTTGATATATGTGTGTGTGTGTGCTCACGTGGGTTCATGGCGTATATATGGCGGTCACACAACTTTCCTGGGTGTGTTGTGCCAGGAAACGTCCACGAACCCCAAAAGTCCACCAAATAGCCGATTCCGATGCAATCGCCCTAGGATCTCTTTATTCAAGGTCGAACTTGGGCCACCCACCGCCTCTGACTCAGGAGAAGGGGAGGGGCCTCGAGCCCAGTCTCAGGCAAGCATTTATAGAGCCAAGAAGCGGTTGTCTAACCTGACACACATCTGATTGGAGGGGAGGATTGTGGCCTTTAACGTAATTGGCTGGTGCCAGGAGCCAAACTGTAAACTTTTTTTTGTTTGTTTGTTTTTGTTTTTGTTTTTGTTTTTGTTTTTGTTTAAGACTGGGGTTCTCTGTGTAGTCCTGGCTGTCCTGGAACTCACTCTGTAGACCAGGCTGTCCTGGAACTCAGAAATCTGCCTGCCTCTGCCTACTAAGTGCTGGGATTACAGGAGTGCGCCACCACTGCCCAGCCAAACCGCAAACTTAACTTCTGCTTTCCTCCTGATTAGTGATTGTTAGGAAGTGAAGTGAAGTGGTGGCGCACACCTGTAATCCCAGCACTTGGGAGGCAGAGGCAGGCGGATTTCTGAGTTTGAGGCCAGCCTGGTCTACAGAGTGAGTTCCAGGACAGCCAGGACTATACAGAGAAACCCTGTCTCGAAAAATAAAACAAACAAACAAAAAATCAGGAAGTGATTGTAACCAGGAGGTGCAGATTTGTTGGGGGGGGGGTAACCTGGAAACTGGTGCTAGAGGGTAACTAGACACTGGTGCTAGGTACCAGTCTGTTAGTTCAACCTTAGGTCAGGTTCTCTCTCTCTCTCTCTCTCTCTCTCTCTCTCTCTCTCTCTCTCTCTCTCTGCCTTTAAAGGTTTATTTATTTTATGTATTCACCATTGCTCTCTTCAGATGCACCAGAAGAGAGCATCAGATCCCATTACAGATGGTTGTGAGCCACTATGTGGGTGCTGGGAATTGAACTCAGGATCTCTGGAAGAGCAGCCAGTGCTCCTAACCACGGTGCCATCTCTCCAGCCCGTTAGGTCAGGTTCTCTAAGATGGAGTCGGAACCTCAAAGAGCTGGTCTTTCAGGTGTTGGCTCTTCCGCCCGTGGTTTTTTGAGGCAGCGCCTCTCATCTTTTCCCCTTGGTTGCCGCACCACACATTTCTGAGTGACTCCTCTGCCTCTCCCATCTCACTGGAGCACTGGGGTTATTTGTGTGAGCCACCACACCCAGCTTTCCATTTGGATTCTCGGGACTGAACACAGATCTGTGGCTTCCAAAGCATATTTATTTGCAGAGTCATCTCCCTGGCTGTAAATCCCATTATTTTTTTTAGGACATTTCTATTAGACAGTAATTATCTGCTCATCAAAGGGCAGAGCTGTGAGAGGGAATGGGGAAGGAACATCTGTTGTGACACACACACACACACACACACACACACACACGCACGCACGCACACACACACACACACACACACACACACACACGCTCGTGTGCTTGGTGCTCAGCCCTTAGTGCGGGCAGTACTCCAGAACCTGAGGTGTTGTTGAGTGTCCATTTTAGTTGTGACCGCCTTGGTCAGGTGTGCTGGACCAGGTTCAGGATGGAGTCCATCTTCCTCCAGGCCATGAGGACCGCACACTCAGGGAAGTTGGAGACAGAGCCAGCCACAGCAGAAATACTTATCTTCCTGGGTGGTTGAATCCAGGAACCGTTACAGATACCCAAATCCCTGCATACAACGTATGCTTGCCTCATGCCTACACAGAGCCTGCCTCTCTCTAATCTCTGGGTGATTCACAGTCCCTGGTACTAGTAAACGCTATGCAGAGAGCCATTAGGTACATTGTTTAGAGAACAATAGAACAATAAGATAGAAAAGTCTGTGCAGTGCAGGTCCAATCTCTTCTAAATGTTTTCACGTGGTTAATTAAAACTGCAGAGAAGCTAACCCCGAAGCTAAAGTCATTTACATAGCATGCAAATAATTCACACAGCATACCGCTCATTAGCATAACATGCAAGTCATTTATATAATATGGAAGTCATTTATACAGCATACAAATCATTTACACAGCATGTAAGTAATTTACATAGTGATTTGAACTTATGACCTCCGGAAGAGCAGTCAGTGCTCTTAACTGCTGAGCCATTTCACCAGCCCCACACAAGCCATTTGTATAGCATATAAATCATTTACATAACACACAGGTCATTTGCATAGCCCACAAGTCATTTGCATATCATACAAGTCATTTGCACAGCACATAAGTAATTTAAATACAAATAAATAATTTACATACAAATAATTTACATGGTATACAAGCCATTTACACAGCATACAGTTTATTTACATAGAATAGAATCCACTCATGTAATGAACGAACTAGCAGGGGCTGGAGAGCTGCTGAGCGGTTCCGAGCCTGGGCTGCTCTTGCAGAGGACCTGGGTCGGTTCCTAGCGTCCTCATGGTGGCTCACAGACACCCCTCACTCCAGGAGATCCGATGCCCTCTGTTGACCTCAGAGGGCACCGGGCGCATGGGTGTGTATGCATACACGCAGGCAAAATCCTCATACACTTAAAATAGATAAGTCCTTAAAGACTAGAACACGCAGACACTGCTGGTGGGTTCAGACTGGTGTCCCAGCCAGCCTCAGGACATTCTCATCCACCCAAACAAAGCAGAGGTGACGCACCTTTTAGCTGTGACCCACTGTCCCTCGGTAACAGCTAATCTTTCTGTCTGTATGGACTGGCCTAGTGTGGGCAGTTTGAAGAAACAATTATAATCTATGGTTTTTCGGTTTTTCACAGTTGTCATAAGGATTTCCAATTCATCTACATTGTGGTGTGGATGTCACTGCATCACCCCCCTTTATTTTAAAGATTTAATAATAGAGTAAGAAGATAACAAGGATTTAATCTTTTAAAAAAGGGGGGGGGCAGGCGATGGTGGCGCACACCTGTAATCCCAGCACTCTGGGAGGCAGAGGCAGGCGGATTTCTGAGTTCGAGGCCAGCCTGGTCTACAGAGTGAGTTCCAGGACAGCCAGGGCTATACAAAGAAACCCTGTCTCGAAAAAACCAAATCCAAAAAACAAACAAACAAAACAAAACAAAAACAAAAAAGGGGGTGGGGAGATGGCTCAGCGGTTAAGAACACTGACTACTCTACCAGAGGTCCTGAGTTCAAATCCCAGCAACCACATGGTGGCTCACAACCATCTATCTGTAATGGGATCCTATGCTCTTTTCTGATGTGTCTGAAGATAACTACATTGTACTCGTATACATAAAATAAGTAAACAAATCTTTAAAACACAAGAATACTTGAATTGTTTCCATGTTTTGATATACTAAATCATGCTTCTAGAACAAAGTCCTTGACAGTACCTTCTTTAGTTATTTCTTGTGCGGCTTATGTTGAACATGTGTAGGTGTGTAATCCTAAAACATCTGAGACTATGTAATTTATAAAGAACAGATATGTTCATTTACATAGAATAGAATCCACTCATGTAATGAACAAATTAGCAGGGGCTGGAGCACTGCTCAGAGGTTAAGAGCACAGGCTGTTCTTCAAGAGGACCCAGGTTCAATTCCCAGCGCCCACATGGTGGCTCACAGCTGTCTGAAACTGCAGTTCCCATGGGTCAAACGCCCTCACACAAACATACATGCAAGCAAAACACTGGATGTACATAAAATAAAAACAGATAAGTTACAAAAAAGAAACAGATATGTTTTTTTTTGTTTGTTTGTTTTGTTTTTGGTTTTTTTTTTTTTTTTTTTTGGTTTTTCAAGACAGGGTTTCTCTGTGTAGTCCTGGCTATCCTGGAACTCACTCTGTAGACCAGGCTGGCCTTGAACTCAGAAATCTGCCTGCCTCTGTCTCCCAAGTACTGGGATTAAAGGCGTGCGCCACTACCACCCGGCCAGATATGTCTTTTAAAGAGACTGATTTATTTTAATTTTGTTTTAAAGAAAGATACGTTTTTATTTTGTATTTCTTTTATTTCTTGAGACTATGATATAATTATATCATTTTCCCTTCTCTTTCCTCCCTCCAATCCCACCCTTAAGCCCCTTCTTGCTCTCTTTCTAATTCGTGGTCTTTTTTATATTAGTTGTTGTTACATACATGGGTATATATATATATATATATATATATATATACATATACATGAATATATGTATATATAGGGAAATATATTTGTGTGTGTATGCACACACGCACACACACATATATAATACATATACTATATATATATACACACACATATCCCTAAATATATAAGTATAACCTACTCGGTCTGTCTAATGTTACTTGTGTGTTTTCAGGGCTGACCACTTGGTATTGGATAACCCGTTGGCTTGCTTTTCCCTCAGGAAGACTGTTTCTCCTGCTCCCAGCATCCTCAGCTGCCCACAGTTCTTGTCGGGTTGAGGCCTGGTGTCTCTCCCCTGATCTGTTTATTTTTATTTTATTCATATGAGTATCTTGCCTACACATATACACATGTACCACATGTATGCCCAGAGCCTTCTGAGGTCAGAGGAGGGTGTGGGATCCCCTGAAACTGGAATTCGAGCCGGTTGGGAGCCGCTGTGCGGGCGCTGGGAATTGGAGCCAGGTCTTCTGCAAGGACAGCCAGTGCTCTTAGCGGCTGAGCCCCAAGAATATATCCCTCCCTCCTGGTTTGCGTCTGGGAAGGCCAGGGTTGATAAGCTTGTGTTTAAGGAGATGAGACGAGTTGTGCCACACCCCATGGTGGTGGCAGATGGACTAGGGAGCAAGAGACCCTTCCCCACTGCCATGTTTTTCCTGCTTGCTTCCTGACGCCATTCGTTAAGGATCGCAAATGAATCCCGGGAACACACATTCAGACCACAGCAGATTCCCACATCTAGGTTAGCAACATGCCCTGGGCCACAGGCAAGGGTCGTACTGAGTCAGAGGAGAACTCCCTCTCTGCTCCTTGTACCTCCGCCAGCACAGGGACCCCCCGCCCCCCCAGTACTCTTGCCCCACGCGCCGCGTTAGGAGAGAAGTCTGTCGATCGGAACTATAAACTCTCCCTTCCCTTGACAGGCGGTCTGAATGGTCTTGCTTCTCTTCCTGACTTGCCTGGTTTTCTCCTGCCTCACCCTGTCCTGGCTGAAAATCTGGGGGAAGATGTCAGACTTGAAGCCGCTCGCCGACAGTAAGGCGGACGCGAGCCTCCTTTCGAGCGAGGAGTCCTTTTCAGCCTCGAACCATGGCGACTGCGCAACTCCTGACGGGGAGGAGCTGGACTCCCACAGAGGTCCAAGAGATGCGGGTCAGCGGAGGAGCTCCCTGCCCAACTCAGACCAGAAGCTCCCGAGGAACCCGCTGTCTTCCAGTGACACCTGGCCCTCCCCAGAACTCCAGACCAACAGGAGAGCCACCCCCGGCTCAGAGGTTCCAGATGCCAACGGGTTGTCCTTCCCAGCTGGGCCTCCCAGCCAGAGAACAGTATCGCCCTCCCGAGAGGACAAGAAGCGGGCACACATCAAGAGGCAGCTGATGACCAGCTTTATCCTGGGTTCCCTGGATGACAACTCCTCTGATGAGGACCCTAGCACTGGCTCCTTCCAGAACTCCTCCCGGAAGGGCAGCAGGGCTAGCTTGGGCACTCTGTCCCAGGAGGCTGCATTGAACACAAGTGATCCAGAGTCTCACGCACCTACTATGAGGTAACAGACCTTCTCTTTAGACTGGGTGTTAGATCTGTATCTCTGGTTTGCAGTGGGATTTGCCTCTTCTTTCCTTGGCTCTACCCGCCCATCTTCTAACGCAGGTGTGTTAGAAGCCATGTTGAAGGGGTAGCCATGTTGAAGAGCGGAGTGCAGAGCCTTACTTCTTTGCTTCCTCTTCCCTCCTGTCAGAATTACTGATTGTGTACCTGCTGTGTGCACCTGCTGAGTGCACCTGGTGTTTGCACCTGCTGTGTATACCTGCTGTTTGCACCTGCTGTGTACACCTGCTGTGTGCACCTGAGTGCACCTGCTGTTTGCACCTGCTGAGTGCACCTGCTGTTTGCACCTGCTGAGTGTACCTGATGTTTGTACCTGCTGTATACACCTGCTGTGTGCACCTGATTTTTGCACCTGCTGGGTGCACCTGATGTTTGCACCTGTTGCACCTGATGTTTGCACCCGCTGTGTATACCTGCTGAGTACACCTGATGTTTGCACCTGCTGAGTGCACAGGGCCCCATGCCAGGAAAGTGGCTTTCTAGAGCTCTCATCCAGGCTGGGACCGATGATCTTGTGGGTGACAAGTTAGCAGTTTAAAAAAACCCAAGTGATCACTGGAGGGAGAGACTGCTCTCCCTGCCTCTTTCCTTCCTTCCCTCATCCAACAGTAAGCTAATCCCCACTGGTGCCTAAGCAACAGAGGCTCAACTGCTGACACCCGCTATCAACTCTGTTGTTAAAACCAAAACCGGCAGAGTCACTGTGGGTATGACTCTGTGTGTGTGTGTGTGTGTGTGTGTGTGTGTGTGTGTGTGTATGCACGTGTGTGGAGCATGCCCATGCAACAGTGAGGTGTGGAGGTCAGAGGACAACTCTCTGGTCAGTTATGAGGGTGGATCTCAGGACATTGTGCTTTGCTGTTCCCTGTCCTTCACCTTGTTTTGAGGCAGGCTGTCTCTCTCTGAGCCGGCCACGCCCTGCTTCTGTACACTGGCTGGCGGCAAACCCCTGGGACCTGTTTCCTCTGCCTCCCCTGAGCTGAATTACAGATGCCTAGTGCCACATCTGGCTTTGAGGAGTTCAAACTCAGATCCTTGTGCTTTTGCGACATGTGATTTCTAATGGAGCCACTTTCCAGCCCCTTCCTTCCTTCCTTCCTTCCTTCTTTTTTTTTAAAAGACTGATTTATTTATTATATGTAACTACATTGTAGCTGTCTTCAGACACTTCAGAAGAGGGGGTCAGATCTCATTATGGATGGTTGTGAGCCACCATGTGGTTGCTGGGATTTGAACTCAGGACCTTAGGAAGAGCAGTTGGTGCTCTTAACCATTGAGCCATCTCTCCAGCCCCTCTTTCTTTCTTTCTTTCTTTCTTTCTTTCTTTCTTTCTTTCTTCCTTTCTTCCTTTCTTTCTTTCTCCCTCCCTCTCTCCCTCTCTTTCTTTCTTTCTTTCTCTCTTTCTCTTTCTTTGTTTCTTTCTTTCTTCCTTCCTTCCTTCCTTTCTTTCTTTCTCTCTCTCTTTCTCTCTTCCTTCCTTCCTTCCTTCCTTCCTTTCTTTCTCTTTCTTTTTCTTCCTTCCTTCCATTCTTCCTTTCTCCCCCTTCTCCCTCTCCCTCCCCCCTTTCCTTCCTTCCTTCCTTCCTTCCTTCCTTCCTTCCTTCCTTCCTTCCTTCCTTCCTGTGTAACTGAGGGTGCCCTCAATTCTCCGATCTCTTCCCTCTGCCTCCTGAGTGCTGAGATTTCAGGCACGGGCCATCACACCTGGCCAATCAAAGAGTTTAGTTATATAAAGTGTAGACCACTCCGAGTAGCTAGTGGTTATCGCATCTGTGTGAGTGGGAACCCAGTGGTCAGGGGGAGCTAATTGTGTGAACTGGTTCACCAAGTCAGCAGGCTGGGCAAAGCTGTAATGTTGTTGTTGTTTCCTGAATCTTAGAGTCGCAAAGGCTGTGAGGATTTCGATTCAACCAATCAACATTTCCAACGTATTTAGCGAGGAGACAAAGCACTTACTAAATAGCCAGTTAAAAATGATGGCGGGAGCTGGGTATAGCAGCGAATGTCTGTGATCCCAGCGCGGGAGCCTGATGCTGTGGAAAGAAATCCAGACTAGCGGTTTAGCTGAATGCCTCGGCCTTTTTCCCACTTCAAAGACAGAGTGGAGGGCCCGGGAGGAGGCCTGGGTGTCTGTCTGTCCAGGACTCTGACCTTAGGACAGAACTGTGACAGAAATGGCCGTGCCAGTGGCTCTGTTGTCCTTATGGTTTCCGATCAGGCCCTGCGGCTGCAGCTCTGCTCTGTGGCCTCTGCCCTCATGGGTTTCTTCCTGCTAGGCCAGCAGCGGCAGGCGGAAGCTCCGTCCTGCCTGTCCTCACCTTCCCAGAGCCTCCTCTTTCTGGCTCTTGGCTCCTTTCACACTAAAAGTTTCTTTGTTCCCACCAGGGCTGCTGGCTGTTCTGCGGGAGGTGTGTGTGTGTGTGTGTGTGTGTGTGTGTGTGTGTGTTCTCTTCCTCCTCCTCCTCTTCCTCCTTTTTTTTTTTTTTTTTTTTTTGAGACAGGGTTTCTCTTTGTAGCCCTGGCTGTCCCAGGGCTTGCTCTGCAGACCATGCTAGCCTTAAACTCAGAAGTCTGCCTGTCTCTGCCTCTGGAGTGTTTGGATTAAAGGCAGGCAGCCACTGTAGTGCGTAATAATTAAGAAAGAGTACCGCCCCGCCAGGCCTTTGCACTCCTTCCAAGTGTCCTGTAAAGCATGACTCTTACACTTGAATAGTTAACCAAATATCTTTATGTATATAAAACTCACAATTACATAATGCCAATTCACAATGATGAAGTCTTATCCCAATTTTCTAACCTCTCCAAAACACCATAAATACGTCTGAAGCCATCTGGGTATCAGCATCTCTTCTCTCCGCAAGACAATGAAGAGCACAGCTTTGCCTTTCTAAAACCCACAGAGGACCGTGTGCTGCGTGTCCTGTGTTGGAGCAGTCCTCAGCACACATGGGCAGAGAAAATGCTGGGATTTCACAGTTGTATGTGTTTGGTGTGTGTATGACTGTGTGTGTGGTGGCATGTGTGTGGTTCTATGTGCAGTGTGGGTGTTTTAGTGTGGGTGCTATATGTGCCTGTATGTGTTACTGTATGTAGTCTGTGGTCATATGTGTGTATGTGGTTATGTGTGTGTATGCGGTATGTGTAGTATGTATATGGTTGTGTTGAGTGTGTATATGTGTGCATGTGTGTATGTGGTCATGTGTGTATGTGGTATGTGCAGTATATATATGGTTGTGTTGAGTATGTGTGTGTATGTGGTCATGTATGTATATGTGGTCATGTGTGGGTATGTGATATGTGTATTATGTATATGGTTATGTTGAGTGTGTATGTGTGCATGTGTGTGTATGTGGCCATATGTGTATATGTGGTATGTGCAGGATATATATGGTTGTGTTGAGTGTGGGTGTGTGCATGTGTGTATATGGTCATGTGTGTGTATGTGGTCATGTGTGCGTGTGTGGTATGTGCAGTATACATATAGTTGTGTTGAGTGTGTGTGTGTGTGTGTGTGTGTGTGTGTGTATCACAGAGTGTGTGCGGAGATCTGAGGACAACAGTCTAGAGTCACTTCCCCTTCTGCTTTGTGAGTCCTGAGGATTGAACTCAGGCTGCCCAAGGCTGGCCTCGACCTCCCGACCACCCTGCTTCCATCTCCCAAGAGGCACATCACAGGCACATGTCTCCATAAGTGGTTTACACAGCGCTGGAGACTGCGCCTGGGTCTCCTGTGTGCTGGGCAAACACTTACCCCTCAGCTGTCCTTTGGGGAAAGCGAAGTGTGCAATGGTTTTATAGTCGGAAGGCGCAGAGAAGGGATTCGATCCAGGTCACACTGGAGGGGAAGGACAGACCAAGCTTGTCATCCACAGCTTCCCACCCCGTCGCTAGCCACTAGCCATCAGGGCCTTGCTGGCCTGCCTGTGTCTCCTCACTGACCAAGATTTTCCCTCTGTAATGCCCCAAAGTTAAATTTAGCTGCTCATAGACCTTAGTCATGACTCATAAGGCTTAAAAATGAGGCAGGGCCACAGCCCCAGTTGAATGAAGCCGCAGCCTTCATTCAAAAGCACAGCTGTCTGGGGAGGGTGACTCATGCCTGTAATCCCAGCACTTTGGGAGGCTGAGGCAGGAAGGTCAGGAGTTCAAGGGTAGCCTCAGATACATGAGATTCTGTCTGGGGGGGTGGAGCTAAGGGTGAGGTGTGTGTGTGTGTGGGGGGGTGGGGGCATAGCCATTGGTGCTTTCATGAGGCAGAGTGGGATGCCAGGGTGTGTAGTATTCCTTCCTTCCCATCTTTTAGTCCTTAATATTAATTCCTTAATATTAAATACGGAGAGAGGAAAATCCGCCAGGGTGTGGTGGCGTCCGCCCTTAGTCCAGCCTACTAGGACGGCTGAGGCAAAAGGATAGCCCAAACCCAAGGTGTGTTTCTGATGACATTGGCGGTGTGGAGGAGCACAGTCTGGGGTCACTGGGAAGCGCTGCATCTGCTCGCCTCCTCCATTTATTTTTTTTAAAGATTTATTTACATGAGTACACTGTAGCTGTCTTCAGACAGCACCAGAAGAAGGCATCAGATCTCATTACGGATGGTTGTGAGCCACGGATGGTTGTGAGCCACCATGTGGCTGCTGGGATTTGAACTCAGGACCTCTGGAAGAGCAGCCAGTGCTCTTAACCACTGAGCCATCTCTCCAGCCCCGCCTCTTCACTTTAGGGTAGAGTTGCAGGGCTACGGCAGAAGATCCGCAGTTGTGTAGTGTCTCTACCTCCTAGACCGAGCATCCGGGCTGTCAGTATGCCAGAGCAGTGCTGAGATCAAATTTCTCTGTCTACCTCCACTTGCTTTATCCTGCCTAAAAGAATCCAGGCAAATCCAAATTAAGCTCGCCCCTGCTGCTGGGTCTCACGGTCAGACTGTGAAGCCCGGGTGAAAGTCGCAGGCGCCTTTCACACCCGCAGCAGCGAAGTTAACAACTGTCTGCACGATGTGGAGGGAGTAGTGGGAGTTTGGAGATAAAAACCTCTCTGGCTGCCAGGAAGCTGCAGAGCAGGGTTCTTCCGCGGGATCCTGAGCTGGGCAGGGAGGGCTGTTTGGGGTATCTTCATTTCCCCTGTTTGATGTTGTTACTTTAAATTGGGTCAGCAGAGGATGGATACTTTTGGGTACTGGTTTGAAACTTGCAGAAAGAAAAACGAATCAAACTCAATGTGGGCTTCATTCATTCATTCATTCATTCTTTCATTCTTTCTTTCCTCTCTCCCTCCCTCCCCTTCTTTCTTTCTTTCTTTCTTTCTTTCTTTCTTTCTTTCTTTCTTTCTTTCCTTCTTTCCTTCCTTCCTTCCTTCCTTCCTTCCTTCCTCCCTCCCTTCCTTCCTTCCTTCTCTTCCCTCCTCTCCTTCCCTCTCTCCTTTTCCTCCTCCATTTTTGAGGAGGTGAAGTCAAAACCATCGGGGAACCCTCTAGAAAATCCGAATTGAGAACTTTGTTCACCCATTTTATTTTCCTTCAAGTGTCTAACACATCTCACCTCCGACTCAAGTATAACCCCGGCAGGGGTCCCAGTTTTGGATGCAGGATGCTTGGTGCCCCCTAGAGGGAGACCCTGGGCGTGGAGCTCAGGGCACAGGAGCGCTACCACCAAGCCCCCCAGCCCCTCCCCCAATATTCCTTGCAATGCTCGGTTGGCTGTTCTTCAGATCCTATTTAAGTATAGTCGTGTCCCTACGAGTAACGAACATCTCTGCCCCACGCCTTCCTCATCTGTGCTGCTGAGGAGCAGTGGGGGTGAGACAGGGGCTCCCGGGCTGTTCCGCGTTCTGTTGATGCGTAGTAAGGGTCCTGGTGGGCAACGAGATGGCTTGCTACCAATCCTGATAACCAGAGTTCAATCCCCAGGACCCAAGTAGTGGAAGGCAAGAACCGATTCCCACAAATTGTTTCTTTATCTCCACACTTGCGGAGGAAGGTCCACTCCCCTCCTATAAATAAATAGATACAAGTAACTTGAAAAGTCTTTCAAGGGCTTGCTGGAAGGGCCTCTTTAAGAAGTCACGATGCCAGGAAAAAAAGAAAAAGAAAGCGACCGCCCTCTTCTGAAAAGTTTTAAGTATTTTCATCGGATCCCTACTGCGCGCGTCCAAAGTGGACTGCAGTGCAGAGGGCTCTGGAACCCACAGCCGCCACCTCTCGGGGGCTCTGGGGAGGAACATGAGATACATCCTTGAGTCCTAAACTCAAGGTCAGGGGCAGAAGTATGGCGCAGGGACAGCCCCAGAGGAGGCGGGACCTGGGTGGGACAAGTCCCTGGGGGCGTGACCTGGCGTAGCTGGGAGCAGGATGGAAGGTTTGGCCCATGGGGCGTGACATGGGCGGGGTTTGTAGGGTGTGGTTAGACCATCAGAGCATGGGTGGAGTCTGTGTGCCCGGTGAGAGGCGTGGCCGGGAGCCAAGCTGGAGGCGTGGCCTGGGCGGGACTGTGCCTCTGGAAGGGCGTGGCCAGGCGGGTCTTGGCTTGCCTTTCCAAGAGTAGAGAACAGTTCGGGATGGCCGGCAAGGCTCCTTGTCTCGAGACCCACAGCTGTCACAAGCTGCGGCCAGAGCCCCTCCCTGAGGACGCCTCTGCCTCTGGTGGCGAGCTGGCGACCCTGCTGTGCCTTGGGAGCCGGGTTTGCTCGCTTCCCGTGATTAGGGGGTGCAAACTGCGCATCCCCCGCCCAGCTGGGATTGGCCGGTGGGCTGGGCAACATGAGCCCTGCCAAATGCAAGGTCTGTTTCCCTGAGCTCACAGGAAAGTAAGTAAGCCCGCGATTTTAATAACTGCTTTTGCAAACTTACGCGCCCCTCCCCGTCCAGGTCCTGTTTGTCCCTTAGCACCCCGCCTTTCCCCTCTTTCCGCCCGAAGAGATGCGAGCTTAACTTGGCCGCTGTAGGAACACCACCTCTCGAACTTGCGGCCTAGGTGGGCACCCAGTGATCCCAGAGCACTGCCCAGCACACAGGTGCCTCAAGGTTGATCTTTGGGACAAGAAGAGTGATGGCTCTCCCTTCCATCTTTATCCCTTTAGCCTTGAGAAAATAGCGTTTGTGGGAGGCAACAGTTTTTGAGGCTGAAGCCTTGGGAAAACCCAGGCACCCTGAGCAGGCTTTGTTATTTAAGGTCACTTCCTGAGAACACTGACTAGGCAGCGCTTCTAGCCTCGCGCACCCTCCACTGTCTTTTCCTTTTCTCCTTCATTTCATTGCACTTTAAAACACTCACCAAAGGGATGCTGTATTCGCTGCTGAGGATTCAGTCCTTTATCCTGGAGTGCAGTACACACTTATAATCCTCGCACTGCTGAGGCAGGAGGATTGAGTTTGAAGCCAGCTTGGGCTATGGAGGAAAACCCACACACACACAAAAAAACCCCAAATGAATAAACTCAGGAAATTGCAGATAACACGAAGAGGAGTAAAGATATAATTCCACCTGGATCAACAGCTCGTTTTCAGTGCAGATGTTTAATTTATAAAATTGAACTTATCTATTGTATTGTAACCTTTTAGTCTTTTAAAAAAAGATTTATTTTATGTATATGAATGCTCTGTCTGCATATATGCCTGCATGCCAGAAGAGGGTATCAGATCCCATTACGGATGGTTGCGAGTCACCATGTGGTTGCTGGGAATTGAACTCAGGATCAGGTTAGGAGCCAGTGCTCTTAACTACTGAATCATCTCTCCAGACCTACTTTTCCCCCCCCTTTTCTTTTTTTCCTAAGTTGGCTCTGTAAATTATGAGTTTATCTGTGTTTATCTGGCCTGAGAGCAGTGGCTCTTATGTTTATTTTTTTTTAAGATGTATTTATTTATTATATGTAAGTACACTGTAGCTGTCTTCAGACAGCACCAGAAGAGGGCATCAGATCTCATTACGGATGGTTGTGAGCCACAGATGGTTGTGAGCCACCACGTGGTTGCTGGGATTTGAACTCAAGACCTCTGGAAGAGCAGTCGGTGCTCTTAACCGCTGAGCCATCTCTCCATCTCTCTCTCCTCAGCCCCGCTAGCTCCAGCCCGGTTCTTATGTTTTTAAATAATTGAAAACAATCAAGAGAAGAATACTACTCATGTAAAAGCTTTGAGGAATTCAAAGGCCAGAGTGTACAAATAAAGTTTTATTGGCACACAGCTTCACTCCCTGGTTCTGGGAAGCTGTGGTACCTCTTGCTAGAAGTCCTCAGTAGGGGTGGGGCAGAGGGCAGACTGTAACAGCTGAAGTATCAACTAGCTGTGATTTGCCAAGCCTTGCTCCATCCACCATGCTTTTACTGGGTCCAGATGTTCCTGTAAATGGATGCACCTTAAAATGCACACGCAGCCACTGTACATAGCAGGGAGCCGAGCTGCGCCTCCTCTTTACCACTGCGGGCACTGCCTGCTGCTGACTCACTGCCTGCTGCTGGGCTACTTTCTCTGGGTAGATTAATCTGGTCCACAAGGATCGCCCCCACCCGTGTATGAAGCTTGCCTCTGAGAACAAAGAGGCAAGAACAGTTTGTATCCTCCAGGAACTCCAGTCCGGGTAGGCCAATGTCCGGTCAGTTCCGCAGCCTCCTGTTCCTTGTGGTTTTGCTTCCTATCAATCACGGTCTGAAAATATTGAGTTAAAAATTCTAAACAGAGCCAGGTAGTGGTGTCGGTGTCGGCAGCGGCAGTGCACGCCTTTAAACCCAACACTTGGGAGGCAGAGGCAGGCAGATCTCTGAGACTTTGAGGTCAGCCTGGTTTACACAGTGAGTTAGTTCCAGGACAGCTGGGGCTACACAGAGATACCCCATGTCAAAAAAAAAAAAAAAAAAAAAAAAAAAAAAAAAAAAAAGAAAGAAAGAAAGAAAGAAACTTAAACAAACAAAAACCTAGAGGAAATTTTGGATATTGACCACCCTGAGGGGGGTGATGAAATCTTGTGCTAGAGCCAGTCTGGGACACAAAGCAACCTCTGGTCCAGTGTATCCATTCTGTATCTGCTACCTGCACATTAGTCATGGTTACCATGGTTACACAGTTACCATGTTGCTATTATGTTATCTTGCTGCTTCTATTCGAGTAACCCTTAGTTTTCTTAACAGTAGCCCCAAAACAGGAGGGTGGAAATGCCAGAAATTATATTAAAGAACCTTGTTATTATATATATAAATTTATCTGATATAATCAATATTTAATATTTATATTAATTTATATATTGATATAGAAATAAACACATATATTTATTTATATATCTATTAATGTTTTTGTGGCTCTCTTCCCATGGCTAATTAGTAAGATAGACTTTATCATAGGAATGTATATATAAGAAAACAAACAAACCCTCATCTAGGGGGCTCAGAACTACCCAGGTACAGGCTTGCAGCTCCCTAAAGAGCTCCCCCCAGCCCCCGCCCCGCTCTAACTCAAGTTCTCTCGCTGCCCTGGGCTCTCTAGGTGGTCTGGGTGGTGGGATTGAGTGTGCATTGCGCAGGGGGCTTAGTAGGCTGCGGTTCAGTGCTGCCCCTGGCAGGATGCTCCCACGGCACGTGTGTGGGTGCCTTGAAGGTGTCCTGCCAACCTCCAATTTCCCTGCCTCCAGGGTGTTGGGGTTAAAGGTGCACCATCACACTTTTACATAGCCCGGGCTGGCCTTGAGCTCCTCATTACACCCAAGGCTATCTTAAACCCTGCTTCCCCTTCCTCTGTCCTCTGAGTGCTGGGATTACAGATATGCATTCCCTGTAATGTGTGTGCGTGTGTGCGTGTGTATGTGTGTGTATGTATATGTGTGTATGTGTGTGTATGTATGTGTATGTATATGTGTGTGTATTTGTGTGTGTATATGTGTGTATGTGTGTGTATATGTGTGTGTATGTGTGTGTGTATATGTGTGTGTGTTATGTACGTATACTATATAGATAGATATCCTGCTGACGCCGCCCCCATGTCAACCTAGCTCAGGATCAGTGTGCTGTTTTCCTAAAAGCCCAAATAGTAAACACTTTCAGCGTTGTGACAATGCAGTCTCTTACTCACTGCAGCTACACATTTAAATGGCACTGGCCATGTTCCATCGAAGGACCCTGAGACGGGCAGTTCGTATGTGTGTCATAATAGAGAATTCTTTGGACTCCTCGCACCCTAGAACCACTAAAATCTGTTTAAACCATTCACAGCAGATTGAGTTTGGCCCTGGGACCCTGTTTGCTCACCCTTGACCTGGTATCATTCCAGAAAGCATCCTGAGGTTGTATGGCCTGAGGGATTCCCAAGGGTTGGTCTGGCAAAACAGGGCAGCGGGCAGTGGGTAGTGCCTAGAATCTCCATGGCGGACAGAGAGCTGACCTCTAAAAGTTACCTTCTGACTTCTCCACATGTACATGTAGCCCATCCCAAAATAAATTAAATTAATTAAAACATTTAAATCGAAATTCTAAAAGGTCTATTTATCTGGTATTGTAGTTATTTGTGAGATTTGTTTTTATTTCTATGTGTGTGTCTGTATATGCTGTGTGTGCACCTGCGTGGGTTCGTGTGCAGGTGCATGTGTGTATACCACAGGAGGCCAGAAGAGGGCGCCAGATCCTCTAGAACTGGATTACAGGTAGCTGTGACCCACCCGACTTCCCTAAAGGAGCAGCAAGCGCTCTCTCTCTCTCTCTCTCTCTCTCTCTCTCTCTCTCTCTCTCTTTCTCTCTGTCACACCACACACACACACACACACACACACACACACACACACACGTTTTTAAAGATTTATCTATTTTATGTATATGAATACACTGTAGCTGTCATACCAGAAGAGGAAATCAGGTCCCATTACAGATGTTTGTGAGCCACCATGTGGTTGCTGGGAATTGAACTCAGGACCGCCATCCCTCCAGCCCACAGCAAGCTCTCTTAACCTCTGAGCCATCTCTGCAGCTATGGGGATCCTGGTTTTGAGTTGTCTGTAGGGAAGTAAACTTAGCGGCTTCCACTGGCTCCATGTCTTCTCCCTGTGCCTCCATTACTGACAACAGAAATGCAGCACGCACGCGTGCACACACACACACGTGAACACATGCATGCTGCCTTCCACCCACCTATTACCTGGGAGTCAGGGTGGTGGTTCCCATCCCCCCGCTGATGAAGACAAGAGAGGGTAAGAGTGTTGGAGAACGCTGGGGCCCTGGACAGCGAGGGCAGCTGGGGCATTCTCCTCAGGGACAAGTTTCCTTCAGTGTACGTCCTGTTCATCCTTTTCCAGATTCTTTGTTCTCCAGTCCTAGGACAGTACCTAAGGTCTGCTATACGCAAGTCACATTGCTTAGTGACACACCTACCTCCCTAGACGCTTCATTTATTTAAAAACATTTATTGGTGTGTGTGTGTGTGTGTGTGTGTGTGTGTGTGTGTGTGTGGTTAGGCTTGGCTAACCCATCACAATTTTTTTTGTTGAGACCGAGTCTGTCTTTGCTGCTCAGGCTGGCCTTGAACTCACGACCCTCTCTCCTCTTCCTCCCAGGCATTTCAGGTGCGCACTACTGCTCCCCTTTAGGTCCCTGAGTATTTTATCCTGTGAGGGGAGGCACAGGGTGTCAGAGGGGTGTTCCAAGGTCACGCAGGCAGCCAATTCTAGATCAGAAGCTTGGGGGAATTTCTCTGCTGGTGTCTGGGGCCATCCTGGGCGTTTGTACAGGGCTGAGCAACGTCTCTGATCTCTACCACACATCCACTGGGGAGCGGAAGTGCCTGCCTGAACCCTCCCATGCCCACACTCATTTCCGGAGAAGATGCTGCAGTATTTTGTCTTTGCATCCTGATCGGTCTTTCCTACCTCAGTATTAAAATCTGAGGTGAGACGGAGTTGGATTACCAGCCCAGCCCCGCAGCGTGTCAGCCGCGTGACTTGAGGTCCCTGGGCCTCTCTGAACCCCTGTCTCGTTATTGCGAGCAGGAGACGGCAGCCTTTTTTACACAGAGCAGGGCCATTGTTTGTCCTTGAAAACATTGATTTTCCTCCTTCCCGAGCAGCGCTGCCCGGTCTTGTGCCCAGCAGCTGACCGAGTCTGGTGTTTGGCACCTCCGTTGTTGATTGCTATTCGAAGCCATTTCCAAAGCCACCGTGGAACATTTTGGCCCTCGCCCCGCCCTTCCATGTAAGGTCACGGCGTAGCTTTGGGAACAGCACTTCAGAAAGGTTCTCCTTCAATCGGCTCCAGCGCCAGGGGAAGGTCGTCTGTCTGAAGCCAGTTGGTCGGCCTCCAGCATTGTCAAGAAAGAATCAAAATAGCCCAGGGCCGAGAGATGGAGCCTGGAACAAGGCCTTCCTCGCAGTCGTGTATGTGTTCTGGGTGGTCTGCTGGACTCGATGTCCCTCGGGGAAGGGATTCTGTGACCAGCCTAAAATCAGTGTGATACCACAGATGGTTCTGGGCCTCGGAATGGAGATTTTCTTTTCCATCAAATCGGGCAAGGTGGAAGGTTTATGAGTCTGAGAGTGGGAGGGGTCAGATTTCCTGACCCAGAGCGACATGAGCCTGTCAGGGAGGAGAGATTGGTTTTGTGGAGCGGCTCAGGAAGTGGCTTGTTGCTCTTCTTGGACCCTGGCCTTCCTGGCGTGGCTGTTCACTGAGGGTGTACCACGCACCACACGGAGCCCTTTGCTTTCGTCTATTGAGGAGGCAGGCCGCCTCACTTGATCCTAAGGAAGTGTGCAGCCATGGTGAATGGGGAACCTGTTATTGTCCCCAGGTGGGGGAACTGAATGCCTCAAGGGACAGTGGGGTGGCTGTGGCTTTGGAAACCAGAGACACCGTTCAGGAGAGGAACGCTCGAAGCAGGGGCTACTACTGTCTTTGCTGGGGTCAGTGTGTCAAAAGACAGGATGTTTTCGTGAGGGAACCTTTAGGTTGGGAACATCGCTCAGTCAGTATTTCAGGTTGGGAATCTGAGTTTGAGTCTCCCAAACCCATATGAAGATAAAGGTCAGGGCTCGGATGTGGAGGCAGGGAGATGTGTGGAAGTTACCACAAGCCATGCAGCCTAATTGGCCAGCCCCAGGCCAGTGGGAGATTCTGTCTCAAGGAAGATGGATAGCATTCCAGGGGATAGCACCCAAGCTTGTCTTCTGGCCTTCACATGTGTGTTCACATGTGCACACATGAATATGTATGTTCTATGAAAACTAAAAGGGAACATTCACATAGTGAGAAATTCTGTCTCAAGGGAGGTGGATGGCATTCTAGGGGATAGCACCCAAGCTTGTCTTCTGGCCTTCACATGCGTGTCCACATGTGCACACACATGAACATACATGAGCACACATGAACATGTATACTCTATGAAAACTAAAAGGGAACATTCATATACCCAAGCAAAGTCTGGGGCACTGACAGTGTAAGGGCCAGGATGGAGAGCTGTGCTACTCAGGTGGTTAGGAGAGAAGGGCTGAGGAGAACAAAGGAGAGAAGAAAATGAGTAACCTAGTGGGCTAGCCTCAGAACTGCAACAAAACATATAATGTAGTGGGTTAGCCTCTGAACTTCAATGTCTAAACTTCAGTATATAGTAGGGAGAAAAAAAGAGGTAAGGAGATGTCTGAGTCCCGGGCATGAGTTTCTGGACAAAGAGAGTGGGCTCGGGGCTGTAGCTCAGCGTCTCTCCCTTGCGGGTGTGGCTTGGGTTCCATTCCCAGCACCATAAAGAAACAGGGCGCCAGACGGAGAGGGGCTGACAGGTCCACAGCCTCACTGACAGGAATGGACAGGTCTGTGTGCACCGTGACACCATCAGATACAGGGGGCAGACAGAAGCCGCAAGCTTCGAGAGGTGTGAACACGGGGATCCAGGATTAAACCCACTCGACAAACAAAAACCCTTAGAGGCTCTGACAGGACAACAACACGGGCTTCCAAAACTCAGCCCAGATCAAATGATTAGCCGAGGCCCAGGGCAGGAAAACAAAACAGACAGTTGCCAAACACACGAGACAGCCAAACCTTTGCCTTCCACTTCTCCACATCCACAGCTTTCTCAGAAAGACACGTGAGGATGTCTCCCATGAAAACCACAGGGCACACCAGGGGAGGAGAGGGCACACCAGGGGAGGGGAGGGCACACCAGGGAAGGGGAGGGCACACCAGGGGAGGGGAGGGGCACACACAGCAGAGCGGCCAGCAGAGAGAGTCCAGGGCTCCTGGCAGGCGATAACCAGGAAGTCCAGGGAAGCCAGGGGCGGGGTCTGGGGGTGGAGGATACCACCATTGTGTGCTGCTGTTATACACAATGTCTGAGATGAAGCTGCTGGGGGCAGGGGGGGGGTGTTTTTGCAAAACAAGGGAGAACCCTGAAAAAGAGGGAGCCAGCTGCTCACCCCACAGTAGGATCCTGCTCTGAGGAAAGGCAAAGGGGAGGACGGACATCCGTGGTTCCGAGGCCTTAAGAGCGGCCATTCAGTAGCGCGTGTCCGTGTATCCAGACTTAGAACCCGCAGGTGTGAAATGCCAGAGCCAATAGCCGGGTCCTTTCACGGGAGTTACAGAGGAGACAGGCAGGGACCCCCACTGTGTTCTGATGTGGCTTTTAAAAACAATGATTTGCTCTGTGCGTGTTACATGTGTGTGCACGTGCTTGTGTGTGCATGTGCTGGTGTGTGTATGTACATGCGTGTGCATGTGCCGTGGTGGCTCTCTCCTTCCACTGTGGGGGTCTTGGGGACTGAACTCACTGATCCATCTTGTCTCCCAGGCCATAGGATTTCTCTTTTGTTTTCAAGCTTTTATATCTCCTGAGCCCTCAGCGCTGAGTTGCCACCCACACTGACCATCGAGAGCTTTCTTTTCTTTCTTTTCTTCTGGTTCTCAACCTGTCTCTGTCTCTCTGTCTCTGTCTCTGTCTCTGTCTGTCTGTCTCTGTTTTGTTTATTTGTTTCTTCGAAACAGGGTTTCTCTGTGTAGCCCTGGCTGTCTGGAACTCACTCTGTAGACCAGGCTGGCCTCGAACTCAGGAGATCCTCCTGTCTCGGCCTCCCAAGTGCTTGGATTAAAGGCATGTGTGTGTGTGTGTGTGTGTGTGTGTGTGTAGGGTATGTGCAGGGTATGGGTGAGTATGTACGGGGTATATGTGCACAGTATGTGCAGGGTCTGTGAATGTATGTGTGTGCGTGCATGTGTGTGCGTGCATGCATGTGCATGTGTGTTTGTGTGCATGTGTGTATGTGTGCACGTGTGCATGTGCATATGTGTGTGCATGCGCATATGTGCGTGCATGTGTGTGCGTGCATGTGTGTGTGTGTATGTGTGCATGCTCGTGCTGCTCTCTGCGCTCTCTGGCCACTGGTTTTACCCTTACGGGGCCAGGCTCCAGCTCTGTCCCGATGCCCCAGGCTTCATCCCTCACGGCTGCCGCCTTTGCTCCGCAGGCCCAGCATGTCTGGACTCCATCTGGTGAAGAGAGGCCGTGAACACAAGAAACTGGACCTGCACCGAGACTTCACTGTAGCTTCCCCAGCTGAGTTTGTCACCCGCTTTGGAGGCAACAGGGTCATAGAGAAGGTACAGATGGGTCCTGTATGCTGGCGGTGGGGGCGGGGTGGGGTGGGCCCTTTTCTTGCTGGAGGCCCAGCCTCAGGCTTTTCTCCTCACTGCAGAGGTCGGGGAGGGGCCTCCTCTCAGGACACCTGATGGGGGATGAGTGCTTGCCTTTCGGAGCTCTTCACCCCTTCCCCCCAGCACGGCTTTGTTAGCCCATTCCTCAGAAAGGGAGACTGAGCCTCTGGGTGCTTTTGGTGAGGAGCTGCTTCCTGGGTTGACGGTAGAGAGCGTAGAAGCTGCCACCGCCTCCTTCAGAGGTTAGGGCTTCCTAGGAGAGAGGAGGCCACGGCCTGCAGGGAGCAGGCCATATGGCTGTTCCTGCCGCGGTCATGACAAGCTGTGACCCAGAGGAAGCTTGCTAAGTGGAGCTGAGGCTTATCGCTTTACACGGGAGGAGAGACCAGTGGTGGGGATTTGAACCTGGCTTGACGGCTCCTCCATCTTGTTCCACGCACTCAGATTTAGAGTCTCCTGGGAAAGAACTAGACATTGCTTTTTTTTTTTTTTAATTTATTTTATGTGAATACACAGTTGCTGTTTTCAAACACTCCAGAAGAGGGCGTCAGATCCTGTTACAGATGGTTGTGAGCCACCATGTGGTTGCTGGGAATTGAACTCAGCACCTTCGGAAGAGCAGTCAGTGCTCTTAACCGCCAAGCCATCTCTCTTGTTTCTTTGATTTTTGGTGTGGGTTTTTTTTTTTTTTTTTTTTAGACTGGGTTTTGTGTGTCCCAGGTTGACCTCAAACCCCAAGGATAAACTTGTCCTCCTGATAATGCCACCTCCACCTCCCAAGTGTGTGCCATGACCTGACAGCCCGTCTGTGCAGTACTGGCCGCTGAGCCCAGGACCCCTGCACTTCAGACCCTGTATTTTGGACTCATTAGGAGACTGCTCTGTGGACAGCTCCACTGTGGCTGATCCTCTGTCCTCAGAACGTCACGGCTAGCTAGCCTCGGGTAGCCTCTGCCAGGGATACCCCACGTTCTGACTTAGGAGCTGACCCTGGCTTGCCCTCAGTACTGGAGTCTCGTGAGGCAGCCTCCACCTGGGGATGACAATGGAGAGCTGGCTCCTCCCCCATGGGGCTCCAAGAGTGTGTCCTCCCTTGCCACCTCCAGCACTCTGGATCAAGCCTTGCTTTAGCAATGAGAAAGCCACACTAGGCTGTCCTCATTCCTCCCCAGTGGTGCTCCCTCCAGTGGTGCTGGTTCCCTCTAGTGGTGCTCCCCCAATGGTGCTCCCCAAAGACTTAGCAGGGCCATGCAACCGAGCCAGGAGCCTTGGCCAAGGCCTGAGGTCACAAGTGTGAGCTTTCTGGGCCTGAGTTTCCCCATCTGTTAAACAGTTGCATCTCACGCTTCCCAGGAGGCTAGGCTAGCCCTCGCATCCCACACTCCCCAGGAGGCTAGGCTAGCCCCTCAGCAGCATGGCAAGTGCTGTATAGCTGTGGGAGGGAACACAGGGCAGAGCTGCTCTGTGAGTCAGGGCTTGGGACCAGAGGCCTAATCATCT
Source organism: Apodemus agrarius (assembly GCA_964023405.1). Taxonomy (NCBI): domain Eukaryota; kingdom Metazoa; phylum Chordata; class Mammalia; order Rodentia; family Muridae; genus Apodemus; species Apodemus agrarius. The sequence continues at coordinate 4,302,767 of OZ030028.1, forward strand.
GTGGAGATTTCACATTATTTATTTTGAGACAGGGTTTCATTCTGCAGCCAGACTATCTGTGACCTTGAAATCTTCCTTCAGTTTCTAGACTGTGCCTGGATTCCTTTTTTTTTTTTTTTTTTTCCAGAGACAGGGTCTCACTGTGTAGCCCTGGCTGTCTTGGAACTCTCTGTGTAGACCACGTTGGCTTCAAACTCATAGAGATCTGCCTGCTTCTGCCTCTGCCTCCCAAGTGCCAGCTCAAAAGATTGTGTATTTTCTGTAACCAGTGTTTGCCAGCATGTGTATATGCAGTGCAGTGCATGCAGTTTGCTCGGAGGCCAGCAGGGGGTGTTAGAGCCCCTGGAACTGGAGTTACAGGTGCTTATAAAAGATCTGCAGTGTGGGAGCTGAGAACCCGGGTGCTCTGGAAAGAGCAATCAGGGCTCTTAGCCACGGAGCCGTCTCTCCAGGCCTGAGAGATGCTAATTAACTGTCTTTAGTGCTGGAGATTGTCTTAGGGTTTTACTGCTGTGAACAGACACCATGACCAAGACAACTCTTATGAGGACATTTAGTTGGAGCTGACTTACAGGTTCAAAGGTTCAGTCCATTATCATCAAGGTGGGAACATGGCAGCATTCAGGCAGGCATGGTGCAGGAGGAGCTGAGAGTTCTATATCTTCATCTGAAGGCTGCTAGGAGAAGACTGACTTCCAGGCAGCTAGGATGAGGGTCTTAAAGCCCACACCCACAGTGACACACCCACTCCAAAAAGGCCACACCCACTCCACCAAGGCCTCGCCTTCTAATAGTGCCCCTCCCTGCACCCAGCATATACAAACCATCTCAAGGATTAAACTTTATGTTGAGCTACATCCTCAACTCCTGTTATGTATGTGTATGTAAAATTATTGTTGCTGGGTGTCGGCGGCACATGCCTTTAGTCCCAGCACTTGGGAGGCAGAGGCAGGCGGATCTCTGAGTTTGAGGCCAGCCTGGTCTACAGAGTGAGTTCCAGGACAGCCAGGGCTACACAGAGAAACCCTGTCTTGAAGAAACCCAAACAAACAAAAATGTATAGTTATTGTTACAGGACTTTTTGTCTGTGAGAACATTCTACACAGCATCTGTCTGCCTGTCACTCCCTTCATCCCTCCTCCCAACTCATCAGTGTCCCCTTCCCCAAATTCATGACCTCTTCTGTAATTATTACTCTTTGTCTCTTTGTTTGTTTGTTTTCCGAGACAGGGTTAATAATTACAGGCCTGCGCCACCACACCTGGCTTTGTAATTATTACTCTTACACACACACACACACACACACACAGATGCGTGCACACACACTACTGAGTCCATTCAGTGTTATTCCTATGTGCAGGCCCCCAGAGTGACCACTTGGGATTGAACATTATGCAGGAAGGAGGGTCTTCTTACCCCTCCTCTCAGACGCCATTGGTGACTCGTATATGTATATGTGTATGTGTATGATGTATATGCATATGCATATGTATATGTGTGTATACATACAGATATAGTCTTAAATATTCATATACATATAATATACACATACACACAATATACATATACACATAATATACACATACACATAATATACATATACATATAATATACATATACATATATCTCCTGGAATTTGCTCTGTAGATCAGGTCAGCCTTGAACTCCCTGTCTCAAAAAACCAACCAACCAACCAACCAAACAAACAAACAAATAAAATAAAAGAAATCTTAAAAAAAGAAAGAAATATATATAAACCAAACCAAACCAAACCAAACCCAAATCAGCGTTGACAGTGCAGCAGAGGCAGAGGATGCTTCGAGGTTCGGGTTTGGAGAGATCGGGATTTGAGCCCCAGCCACTGGCTCTGTGACACTGAGGCGGAGTCTCAGCTCTCCTGGTGTCTCCCCCAGGTGCTCATCGCCAACAATGGCATCGCCGCGGTCAAATGTATGCGCTCCATCCGCCGCTGGGCCTACGAGATGTTCCGCAATGAACGTGCCATCAGGTTCGTCGTCATGGTGACGCCCGAGGATCTCAAGGCCAACGCAGGTACCGGAACTTGACCGCTCAGCTCAACTCCTGCCAGCCCTCGCCTCCCCCACCCTGCTCAGGCAGGTCCATCCTGGACCCCAGAGCTATAGGACCTCTTTCACTGGCTCCTGTTTATGTGTTCTTTGCGTGCGTGCATATCACCCCCTTTTTTGTTGTTTTGTTTTGTTTTTCGAGACAGGGTTTCTTAGGATAGCCCTGGCTATCCTGGAACTCACTCTGTAGACCAGGCTTGCCTCGAACTCAGAAATCCACCTGCCTCTGCCTCCCAAGTGCTGGGATTAAAGGCATGCGCCACCACGCCCGGTGGCTAAATGCTTTTTATGCACTTTTTACATGCAATAAATATATTGTGGGCTTGGGAATGTAGATCAGTCTGTAGGATTCCCTGACAAGTATGGGGCCCTAGGTTCAAATCCTCAAAACACACACACACACACACATACACACACACACACACACACACACACACACACCAGGCAAGGTGGCATATGACTGTAATTCCAGTGCTTGGGAGGCAGAGGCAGGAAGCTCAGAAGTTCGAGGTCCATCCTCAGCTTCATAGAGTTGAGGCTAGCCTGGGCTGCAAGAGACCCAGTCTCCAAACCAACCCACAAACACTGTATTACTCAATGATAAAACATTCAGACAGTGTAGGGGAATACCAGAACAGGGAAGTGGGAAGGGGTGGATGAGGGAGCAGGGGGAGGGAAAAGGCCATGTGGGACCTTGGGGGGGGGGAACAAAAAAGGGAAATGAAATGTAAATATAGAATATATCCAATAAAAAATTGGAAAAAAAAAGAATAGAGTACAAATTAAAAAAAAAAAACCATTCAGACAGACCTTAAGTAGGAATAATACCCATCCCGACCTTTTCTCTTTTATCCCAAAGTGTAGCCACCCCCATACAGCTAAAACTCTCGATTTTCTTCCAATTTTGTGGACAATACCCACAGTCACCGCGCAGTCCTCGGGGCTGTCCTCGAGGGCAGGACATGTTGCACCTCACCGGCTCTTGCCTCTCCCTGTTTCTTTCTACCCTACCCGGTTTAACTGCAGAGTACATCAAGATGGCCGATCAGTATGTCCCTGTCCCAGGAGGGCCCAATAACAACAACTACGCCAACGTCGAGCTGATCATAGACATTGCCAAGAGGATCCCAGTGCAGGTGACGGTTCACGGCTCCCAAGGTGGCCATGGGGTGGGGCGGGATGAGGATGCCCCGTCCCCGGCAGTGCTTTGGGAGCAATGCAGTGGCAGGTGGGGTGTGGGAAGATCGTTGTCCACGCCCCTCTGTGTTTGCAGGCCGTGTGGGCTGGCTGGGGCCACGCTTCGGAAAACCCCAAACTTCCAGAGCTGCTGTGCAAACACGGGATTGCTTTCCTAGGTAACGTGTGCCCTCCGTAAGGTTGGGACAGTGCCCCTGCCGAGTAAGAGTGTCTTTGCGCGCTGTTCTGCAATTCTTCACAGCGCAGGACCAGTTTGCTTCCTTGGGAGGGGCTAGTGAGCAGGGGTGGGAGACCCTGAGTGCGTGTTGCCTATGGCAACCGGAACCGCTGTGGCTATTGCAGTGGATGTGGTGAGCAGCGCCCGAGCTAATGTTTCTGTTGGTACTAAGGTGCCAGCCAAGCTGGCCCCGCCCCGTGTGTGAGAGGGCCGTATCTTTTTTGGGCTGCTTTTTGCGAGACCAGAGACCCCTCATTTTCTCTTAGGTAAAATGACTCTGTGTCTGGCGGCGCCCGTGGTTTGGGGGAATTCCATTTGTGGATGAGTTAGACAGTTTGGTACGCACACAGGCGGTCCCTGTGTGCTCAGGATTTACTCTCCAGGAGCACCCACAGACGTCGATGGCCCCTCTGTAAAAGAGCGTGGTCTTTCCAGGTGCTCTTTGTACCTGAGCCATCTCTAGTTACCTGTACCATGATTCCGCGCCCATGCGGGGTTCCAGGGAGTCAAGGCAAGGGAGAATAGTCTGAATAAGTTCTGTGCAGATGCCCTTAACACTTCCTGGTCTGCGGCCGCTGAATCCACCATGCTGGGTCAGAGTGGAACAGAGCTGAGTGTCAGATGGAGAACTTGGTGAGGGATACTGGTAGCGCAGGCTGTCCCGGCACGTAGGGCGTGCTCTCCGCACCACAGGCTGGCTCTGTGAGCCTCTGGAGCCTCCTTCCTGCAGATGCTTGGTTCCTCCCATAGTGAGCATCTGCCACGGAGCTCGGTCTTCGCTCCGATAAGGTCCAGGTCTAGATGCGGGAAGCGGACCTACATGGTCGCAGAGGAAAGGCCTCCCTCCCCCCAGCGAGGGGCTGCAGGCCTGAGAGCTTCCCCCATCTCCTCGCTCCCGAGTCCCAGGTTGACACGTTTGCCTGTCAGAGGCTGACCCTGTTCCGTTCTTCCTTCCTGCCACCCCAGGTCCCCCCAGTGAGGCCATGTGGGCCCTGGGAGACAAGATTGCCTCCACCATCGTCGCCCAGACACTGCAGATCCCAACCCTGCCCTGGAGCGGAAGCGGTAAGGTTCCAGACCTTTTGCTTAAAAAGTTTAGACAAATAAGAATGTGGCTACCTTGTATCAGACTTGAGCATGTACTGGTCATGGTGGCTCCTGTCTGTAATGCCAGCAATCAGGAGCTCGGGCTGCATGGTGGGTCTCAGGCCAGCCGAGGACTACGGTGTGAGAGCCTGGTTTAAACACTGCTACCTCATACACACACACACACACACACACACACACACTTGCACACACACTCTAATGCCTGCACACACACTCTAACACACACACACATGTACACACATTTACATTATCACATACACACTTTAACACTTGTCCTAACACATATACATACACTAATATACACACTAACATACATACATTAACACATACCCTAACATTTGCACCAACACACACTGTTTGCACTAACATACACACTAACCTGTGCACATGTACACAGACATACACACATACACTCTAACACTTGCACTAACACACACTACTTGCACTAATATACACAGTAACATGTGCACACTTGCACACACACTAACACACACTACTCACACATGCTCTAACACATGCACATACAACTCTAACACACATGCATACACACTCTAGCACACATACTTACACATACATGTATACACATTCACACTATCACACACACACTAACACTTGTACCAACACATAATATTTGCACTAACATGCACACTAACATGTGCACATGCATGCACACATACACATATGCATCTAACACTTGCACTAACACAAACTTCTTGCACTAACATACACAGTAATATGCACGCGTACACACACACACATACACGCACGCACGCACGCACGCACGCACAAAAGAAGACAGAGGAGTCCTACATGCTCCCGTGTTGAACACTTACTGGCACTGTGGATGTCTCTTTCTCAGCCAGGATTTTTAGGCAAATCCTTTTAAAAACTGGCTCCGGCTGGTGAGCTGGCCCAGCAATAAAGCACTTACCAGCTATGGCGTTAGGTCCCCAGAACCCACAGAAAGCAGCATGCGGTGTGCACACTGCAGCCTCGGCACTCCCGTGTGGACAGAGACGGGAAGCAGAGGCCAGCCCTAGATGTAAGCCGAGTACTTTATGACTTCTTTAGTGGTAAGGGCCTTCTTTTCTGTCCCAGTAACTAGACTCTGTGCCATTTGAGAAGCCCGCACGCTGTTTCATCGTAGCATTTGTGGTCCTGGGGACTGAGCGGAGCCCCTTGCACGCCCGTGGCACACTCTCCCCTGAGCCTCTTCCTGGCCCTTTTGTATTTGGTTTTGAGATGGGCTCTAGGTTTCCAGGCTAGCTTAGAACTCACCGTCCTCCTGCCTCAGCCTCCTGAGTAGCTGGGTGACAGGCTCACACCCGCCTCTGGAGCCTGTGGCGGAGGTTATCACGGGGCTGTGCTGTGATCTACTTCATCACCCTGTGCGGTTTTACGACTTAGGCCATTTCCTCATTTGTTTTAAGTGGGCCGACTAGGTGCGATCTTAATCATCCTGGGATGAACCCCCAAAGTAGAGCTTCTAGGGCAGATTAAAAAGTAAACGCAAAACGTGTCAAGGCTTTGCTACTTAGTGTGATAGTTTTCCTCTAAAGGGTGAAAAATTCCCAATATGGAAAGTTAGTTAAATCCTCACATGGTTTGGAAAGATGTGACTTCCTAGGGTAGATGGGGTCGCTGTCCAGATGCAGGCCCCTCTTGCTCCGTGTGTTTTGTTTGAAAGATTTTTAAAGTTATTAGTGTGTGTGTTTGTGTGTGGGTGTGTATGTGCACATGTCTGTGTGTGTGTGAGTGTGTATGTGTGGCATGTGAGTGCATGTGTGTCAGTGTATGTATGTGTGTGTTCATGTGTCTGTGTGTGCCTCAGTGTGTGTGAATGTGTGTCTGTGTGTGTGCATATGTCTATATGTGTGGGTGTGTGTATGTGTCTGTGAGTGTGTATGCACATATGTCTGTATGTGTCAGTGTGTTCATGTGTCTGTGTGTGCCTCAGTGTGTGTGAATGTATGTCTGTGTGTGTGCATATGTCTATATGTGTGTGTATGTGAGTGTGTGTGTGTATTTGTCTGTGTGTATGTATATGTGTCTGTGTGTGTGCACATATGTCTGTGTCAGTGTGTGTGTCTGTGTGTGTGCATGTGTGAGTGTGTGTGTATGTGTCTGTATGTGTAAGTTTGTGTGTGTGTGTGTGTGTGTGTGTGTGTGAGTAAGTGATGTGTGTAGTCTCTGAAGAGGCCACAGAGGCAATGAGACCCTCTGGAGCTGGGGTTAGAGGCTGCTGGGATGGGAACGCAGGTCTCCTGGAGGAGCAGCGAGTGTTCACAGTCCTGTTTGCGTTTCTTAAGCACTGACTCCATCCGGGGCCCTGAGACACTTGGGGGTGGCCACTGGGCTGTGTTCCTGATGTCCTGAGAAGGACACAACTCTCTTTGTCCCCCTCAGGTCTCACAGTGGAGTGGACGAATGACAGCAGGCACCAGGGCAAATGCATCAGCGTCCCGGAAGACGTTTACGAGCAGGGCTGCGTGAAGGACGTGGATGAGGGCTTGCAGGTAGCAGCAGAAGTGCAGACTCTGCGTGGGAACTGCAGGCCAGTGTGGTGGAAGCGTCCCTCCTCCCCAGCGTTGGACTCGTCCCACCTTTAAAGCCATCTGTCTGTCCTTCTCCCTCAGGCAGCAGAAAAAGTGGGATTTCCTTTGATGATCAAAGCCTCCGAGGGTGGAGGAGGGAAAGGGATCCGCAAGGCAGAGAGCGCGGAGGATTTCCCGATGCTCTTCCGACAAGTGAGTGCTCCCTGTCCAGCCTCCCCCGCATTTGGGGTTGCTTCAGTCCATCCTTGGCTGATGGCTTTGATTAGCAACATGCCCTAAAGCCAGGACCACATTTGCAGGAGCTGGGTTTATAGCTGGTTTTTGTTGTTGTTGTTGTTGTTTGTTTAATTTGTTTGTTGTGTGTGTGAGTATGAGTGTGTGTGTGTGCATGCACTGTAGTGAGGCAGAGGCAGGCAGATTTCTGAGTTCGAGGCCAGCCTGGTCTACAGAGTGAGTTCCAGGACAGCCAGGGCTACACAGAGAAACCCTGTCTCGAAAAATCAAAAGAAAGAAAGAAACAAACAACAAAACAAAAACCCTACAGAAATATAAGAACATATTTTCATTTTAATCCCAGGTGTGGGATATGGGGCGGCTTCAGCCTGACCACAGCAGCTGACTATGGTTTGCCTCACGCAGAGGCGAGGTTTCGCCGGCTACAGATAGTTTTAGCGATTGTGTGACACTGGGAATTCTGGGAACTTTTCAGAGGGTCTATAAACGCTAGGCCCCACCTACCCACCCACCCAGAGGGTCATCGTTTGTTGACTCTTGTTGAGTGGTCGAGGGCAAGGAAGAAACAGGAGGAAGAAATCGGGTATCCTGACAGTGAAGATCAAACTTGCCTCGATGCCCCTAATCAGCAGGAAGTAGTCTAACGCTGATGTTGGCCGTGTGTGTTGGTCACCCCCTTTCTGACCCTGACTTTATTCAGGAATCTCTTTCTCTCTTGTGTTAGGGGGTTGGAAGGGTGGGAAAAGGGTGAAGAAGGATGGAAGAAAGAGGAACCCCAAAGTAGCCAAAGTCAGCTACTAGACACCGTCAGTTGCTGGTCCTCCACCTGCTGGAGACAGGCTCTCTGACTGTTTCTGCTGCTGTGCACACTAGGCCTAAGGACGGAGCACTGCCAGGTATCCTCCTGTCCCGGGGTGCTGGGATTACAGACAAGTGCACTACTGCTTAGGTGGGTCCTGGGATTTGAACTCAGTTCCCCACACCACCGAGCCACCTCCCCAGCTCTTTTTTTTCTTTTTCTTTTTTTGGCAGTGGTGCTGCGGTGGGGCATGAGGTCTCTCACCTTCTAGGCATGCTCTCTGCGGGTAAACCGCACACCCACCTTGTGTGTTCTGAAGCAGGTGGGCACATCGCTGCTCACAAGCCCATGGCATCTGCTGGCCTTTGCAGCCTTTCTTCAGATGGGTGGGTCTGTGCCATAGGGTGTCTCTGGAATGGCAAAGTGGTCTCCTATTTGCACAGGATATTTTGGGGTTCATTTTTAAGTATCTAGATGCTCAGTTTTCCCGTGGGTGTGACCTCCGTGTTTACTTGCTTTCCTCTGTGAATACCTTTGACCAGTACTGCGCTCAAGCCTGGTACTCCCCAGCTGCAGGCCCGTGTGAGATGGTGGGTGTTTGACTTGTGCTGATCAGCCACCTTTTTCCAGTGAGGGGTGCAGGAGACAACTTGCGGGTGCTAAGCTGTACCAGTGAGCGACAGCTCAACCTTTAGCGTCCCATCCCCCTTCTCCAGCCCCCGTGCCCCCTCCACGCTTGGGAGAAGGGTTTTATGTTGCTTAAGATAACCGCAACTCTTTTTTTCCCCCTTAAGTTTTATTTTATGTGTAGGGGTGTCTTAGGGTTTTACTGCTGTGAGCAGACACCATGACCAAGGCAAATCTTCTAAAGGAATACATTTAATTGTGGCTGGCTTACAGTCAGAGGTTCAGTCCATTATCATCAAGGTGGGAGCATGGCAGCATCCAGGCAGGCATGGTGCAGGAGGAGCTGAGAGTTCTACATCTTCATCTGAAGGCTGCTAGCAGAAGACTGACTTCCAGGCAGCCAGGATGAGGGTGTTAAACCCACGCCTACAGTGATACACCCACTCCAGTGAGGCCACACCCACTCCAACTAGGCCACACCTCCTCCAGCAAGGCCACACTTTTTAATAGTGCCACTCCCTGGGGCGAGCATATACAAACTATCGCAAGGGGTATTTGGTGTGCCAGTATGTCTGTACCACGTGCCTGCCTGGTGCCTACAGAGGCCAGCAGAGGACCTGGAACTGGAGTTAGAAGCATGTGTGCAGGCGGCCCTAGTCCACAGAGCCCAAGGCCAGCTAGAGTTACAGGGACACTCTGACAACAAGAGCAGCTCCCTGGAGAGGGACTTAGTTAAGCCCTGACAACACACTTCGAGAACTTTCTAGAAAGCGTTCCCCGTGGTTGCGCTCTGGGCACGGCTGAGTGCCGTATCCTGATAGCAGCTCCTCTGCCACGCTGTGCCAGCTGAGATGAGCAGAACCTCAGGAAGAACATCTAGAAAACTTTGAGCCGCAGGGGGCTGGTTCCCATCCCTCTCCACCCCGGTTTCCACAGCCCAGAGGGGGATGTGGGCGTGTTTTATCTAAAGAAGTGTTCTATGTGCTACCGAATGTGTGGAAGGAAAGTAGCTTGCGGGCTGGAGAGATGGCTCAGCGATTAAGAGCACTGACTGCTCTTCCGAAGGTCCTGAGTTCAAATCCCAGCAACCACATGGTGGCTCACAACCATCCATAAGGAGTTCTGACGCCCTCTTCTGGTGCTGTCTGAAGATAGCCACAGTGTACTTACATATAATAATGATTAAGGAAAGTAGCGCCCCTACCCCGCCCCTCTGTGGATCAGTATTTGACAGATAAAGTTATATATGTTTAAGCTGTTCAGTGTGGCATTCTGTCCTGCATGTATTCTCTGGGGTGATTCTCACGGCCAAGCCGGTTACAGACATGTCACCTCAAGTGCTTATGTGTGTGTTTTCGAAGAGTGATGAGATTTCTTTGAGCAAATTTTAAGCGCATAATGCATTAATTATCGACCCCACACTGCTACACACCCAGAAAACTAAACTCAGCGGGGTTCTGTTGTTTGTTTTTGTGTTTGCTGGGTAGCTCAGCGCGGTCTTGAACTTTCTGTATAGCTAAGGCTAGGCTTGTATTCCGCATGTAGCCCAGGCTGGCCCTAAACTTAGAACAGTTTTCCTGCTTCAGCCTCTTGGGTGCTGAGATTTCAGGAACCGAACAGGGTCATATGTCCCATGGGGGTGTGGTGGGGAATGGTGCCCTGTTTAACAGTGTTTGACTTTAAAACGATGAGAAAGTATACCACATGTCTGTTTGAATTAAAATGAAATGAAATTGGGGAGAGCCAGGCGTGGTGGCGCACGCCTGTAATTCCAGCACTCTGGGAGGCAGAGGCAGGTGGATTTCTGAGTTCGAGGCCAGCCTAGTCTACAGAGTGAGTTCCAGGACAGCCAGGACTACACAGAGAAACCCTGTCTCGAAAAACCAAAAAAAAAAAAAAAAAAAAAAAAAAAAAAAAAAAAAAAAAAAAGAAAGAAAGAAAGAAAGAAAGAAAAGAAAAGAAATCGGGGAAGGAGTGGTGCATGGGGGTAGCCCCTCCCCACATCACGGCTATTGTTTAACTTCCAGAAGCTTCCAGAGCTGGATCCTCTCTGACCCGACACCACCCGTGCCTCCCCGACAGGTGCAGAGTGAGATTCCAGGATCCCCGATCTTTCTCATGAAGCTGGCCCAAAACGCGCGGCACCTGGAGGTCCAGGTCTTGGCGGATCAGTATGGAAACGCCGTGTCCCTGTTCGGACGAGACTGCTCCATCCAGAGGCGGCACCAGAAGATCATTGAGGAGGCACCGGCCACCATCGCCGCTCCTGCCGTGTTTGAGTTCATGGAACAGGTGCCTTTGGCAGAGTGGGCTTGGGGCAGCTCCGCAGAGCGCGGCCGAGCTGGCTACAGCCATAGCGGCTGGAAGGTGGTGATCCCGGCATCGCACAGATGTGTCTGGTCACCAGTCACCGAGGATTCCCACGTGGCAGGTCCTCAGTGTGTCCCGGAGAGGGAACAGGTGCTGACATTCATAATGACCTGAGAGAGCTGCTTGGCCTCTGTCTCTGCAGTGTGCCGTCCTCCTGGCCAAGACGGTGGGTTACGTGAGTGCGGGCACTGTGGAGTACCTGTACAGCCAGGATGGCAGCTTCCACTTCTTGGAGCTGAACCCACGCCTGCAGGTGGAGCATCCGTGCACGGAAATGATCGCAGATGTCAACCTGCCTGCTGCACAGTTGCAGGTGAGGACCTGAGAAATGGGCGGAGCTCCCCAACTCTAAACCCGGGGGCGTGGCTTCCCTAACTTTCTCTCTTCTCCTGTTCCCCTGCACACAGCATGTCTAGCTGTTTTAGGCTCAGTATATCTGGAAGTGTTGACTGAGCCTCTTCTTCACATCCATGTTTCTCTCCACGCCTCAGGGCCAGGATCCTAGCACACTGACCTGTGGGGCGGTTTTTTCCTTAGATCGCCATGGGTGTGCCCCTGCACCGGCTGAAGGACATACGGCTTCTGTATGGAGAGTCCCCCTGGGGAGTGACCCCCATTCCTTTTGAGACCCCTTTGAGCCCTCCTGTTCCCCGGGGTCACGTCATTGCGGCCAGGATCACCAGCGAAAACCCAGACGAGGTAAGTGTGAGTCCCCATGTTTCCACCAACAGCAGACTCACCGCAAAGGGTGGGCCCTGGTCTTTGGTGTGGGTGTGCCGGCTCCCAGAATTCTCAGTTACACCCCAGCAGCTCAGGGGAGACGCTATCAGTCATGGCTTCAGCAAGCCCTTCACACAGCCCTTCACTCCCATGACCTCATTGGGTGGTGGTCAAGCTCCAGCCTGCTGGCGTCAGGTCAGCGGTTCCCCGATTCTCCACACAGGTCCCATCTTTGTTTGGCGTGTGTAGCCAGATTGGAAGCTCAGTTCCGGGGTTTCTGTGCTTTTTGCTATAGTGTATCATTTAGGGAGCCTGTGGGAGGTCCTCTGGAGGCTTGTTCTTCCTGGGGTCTTAAAGACAGTTTGGCTGGCTTCGTTGCTTTCATACCTCTGACCCTGGGTTGTTCTGGGTCTCACCAGTCTCCTCTGGTTTCTGTGTGTGTGTGTGTGTGTGTGTGTGTGTGTGTGTGTGTTATGAATACACTGTCATTGTCTTCAGACGCACCAGAAGAGGGCATCAGATCCCATTACAGATGGTTGTGAGCCACCATGTGGTTGCTGGGAATTGAACTCAGGACCTCAGGAAGAGCAGTCAGTGCATCAGTACTCTTAACTGCTGAGCCATCTCTCCAGACCTTTGTGTTTTTGTTTGTTTGTTTGTTTTGTTTTTTGTTTTTTGTTTTTGTTTTTGTTTTGTTTTGTTTTGTTTTGTTTTCGAGACAGGGTTTCTCTGTGTAGTCCTGGTTGTCCTGGAACTTACTCTGTAGACCAGGCTGACCTCGAACTCAGAAATCTGCCTGCCTCTGCCTCCCAAGTGCTGGGATTAAAGGCGTGCGCCACCACCGCCCGGCTTGTGTTTTATTTTTTAATTAAAAATTGTGTGTGTGTGTGTGTGTGTGTGTGTGTGTGTGTGTGTTTGAGACAAGGTCTTTCTATAGTAACTCTGGCCTCAGACTCAGGGAGATCCACCCGATTCTGCCTCCTGAGCTGGGATGAAGGCATGCGCCACCACACCCAGCTTCTAAGTATTTTTAACTGGGCTTGCTAGCTGGGAATCATGATGTTTCCATTCACATCTATCACTGTGCAATGTTAAAACCTTGCCATGTCCAAGGAACCTGGGGCGAGCCCCCAATCAAACCCCAGCTGTGACTGACAGCAGGGTGGGTGTTCAGCCTCATCCCAGCACCGTGCTGCCACTTCTAAAAACTATGTCTTTTTAATATTTATTGTCTGTGTGCATGGGGACCACAGTGAGCACACAGAGGTCAGAAGACAACTAGTTAGTGCTTTCCTACTGCAATCTGTCTTCTACTTTTTACACACACACACACACACACACACACACACGCACACGCACACGCACACGCACACGCACACGCAGACACATGCATGCCTCTGTCTCCTGAGTGCTAGTATTAAAGACCTAGGTGCTACCATACCTAGCTTACTTAAAATGTGTGTATATATATAGTTTTTATTTTATGTATATGAGTGTTTTGCCTGCATGCATGTGTGTGCACCCTATGTGGGCCTGGTATCCGAGGAGACCAAAAGAGGGTGACAGATCTTCTGAGACTGGAGTCACATATGTTTACGAGCCGCCATGTTGGTACTGGGAACCAAACCCAGGGTCCTGCAGGAGTGGGTGGCAGTCCTAACCACTGAGCATCCTTTCCTCTCTTCGCTTACCTTTTTTATCAATGAGAATGTCCAGTCTCTGAGTGTTGTGGGGATGGGACCCAGGTCCTTCTCCCAACGAAGAAGTCTGTGCTGTTTGCGGACTGGGCTATCTCCCTAACCAAGTGCTCACGGAAACGGCTTCTGTTTCTCTTTTTCCTCTGTCTGGGCTCCAGGGTTTTAAGCCGAGCTCAGGGACAGTGCAGGAGCTGAACTTCCGCAGCAACAAGAACGTGTGGGGTTACTTCAGCGTGGCTGCTGCCGGGGGCTTGCACGAGTTCGCCGATTCCCAGTTTGGGCACTGCTTCTCCTGGGGCGAGAACCGTGAAGAGGCCATTTCGTCAGTATCTCTCGTTCCCTTCCCTTCCCTTTCCCCTTCCCTTCCCTCCAACCCTGCTCCCCAGTTTTAGGAAGCATTCACAAGTATTTGTGTATAGGCCTGATCGCCTGAGTTTGACCCCAGATTCCACAGGGGAGCTAGAGGTGCATGTACCTGTACACCCACACACACCCACACACTCACACACACTTCTCTGACCCATACATTTGCAACAGTGTGCATGCACCTACACACACACACACACACACACACATATACACATACACACACATACACATACATGCACACACACTCTTCTGACCCCCCCCACACACACACACAATCCTTGGACCCACACATTTGCAATGGTATGCATGCACCTGTACACACACACACACACACACACACACACTCCTCTGACCCACACATTTGCAACAGTGTACATGCACCTACACACACACACACACACACACACACATACACACACAATCCTTGGACCCACACATTTGCAATGGTGTGCATGCACCTGTACACACACACACACACACACACACACACATACACACACACAAATGTATGCACACACACAAACTATATACACTATATACAAACTATATACACTTGCAATAGTGTGCATGTACCTGCACACATACACACACTCCTCTGACCCACACATGTGCATGCACCTGCACACACACACACACACACAAATCCTTCCCTGTGCATCACTTACCATTTTAAATGCTGACGTTCAAAAACAAGTCTCCTCCTCTGTTGCAGACCTGCTGTGAAGAGCAGGGAGTCGACCAAAGCCCCTGGGTCTTGACTGTGCAAAAGGGCTAACTTCACAGAGAGCCTAAAGGTGCCTAAAGGGTGCCTAAAGGGTGCCCAGTACTGGCTCAGGAGAGGCAGGGACACCTTTAACACCCCATAAGTAGTTCCCACACCATCTTCACTCCAAGACTCAGTTTCTTCTGGGGGTCCTGCTGCTCCCTCCTTTTTACTCGCCACAAGTTTGTGATGCTTAGCCAAATCCTGCCACAGTTACAGCAGATTGAGAAATTGATATTAACCAGATACTACCCGTGTATTAACATCTCCCTGCCTCCACTCGGGCCAGGAAGGTCAACTCTACTTCCTGTTGTAATGAAACGTCCTGTGCAGCCAGGTAACCGCTCTTCAGAGCGTAAGGCCTCCAAAGGCATCAGGGGTATTTCATTTAAAAAGCGTTAGACTCTGGCTGTTTAACTGTGAATTAGTTGAGTTTGGCAGTTTTGGTGATGGTGTCCCTTGGTCGGCTTAGACTAATTCATTTCAGTCATGTTCTGTGGTAAACTGAGGTCCTCTTGCTCCAGCGGAGGCTCAGACTGGGGCGCAGAGGAAAGCGCCCGCCCGCTGGGCTCCGTGATTGGCTCCCTGCTCAGCGCTAATGTCGAGCCATCTGTGACAGCTGGTTTAGTCTTCCTCGGTCGCCTGGCCGAGTCACATACAGATTCAGGTCCCGAGACTGACCTGTGACCAGTTGACACACCCTCGTTTGACCGCGCTGGGCCTTTTAATTTTCCCATTGTGTAAACCTGTGACCGCCTTTGCCCATAGCTGCTCTTCCCCGCGGGGACGCTGTCCCGGGTGGAGCGCCCTCTGCAGGAGTATACCTCATCCTGCCGCCTTTCCCCAAAGGCAGTGGCTGCGGGCCTCCAGCCAGCCATGCAGTCTATGTGGCTGCTGACCCTGGGGCAACAGACAGACTTGGACAGAGCAGCTAAGGGGGAGAAGTGGCTTTTATGAGACAGGAGATGTAAATAGACGAATAGGAGATAGAACGTGCTCTCAGCCACAGAGGCCCCACCCCTCCCGATGGATTATTACTCTTCAGGATGATCCAAACTCTGGACTTCGACTCCATTATATAGAATTTTTTTTTTTTTAAACCCTCAAGTACTGCAGGTGGCAGGGTTATCACCCCATTTTTCAGATGTAGTAACTGTGGCCTGGGGTGGTTAAATTAACTCAAGTGAGGTCACTCAGCCAGTCCACACGACTCCTGTGCTCTCAGATGCTCTGAGAAACGTATCACAAATTTCCTAGGAACTTGTGGGTAAGCGTGGAAACCAGCCCCGTGTCTTTCCAGGAACATGGTGGTGGCTTTGAAGGAGCTGTCCATCCGGGGTGACTTCCGGACCACTGTGGAATATCTCGTCAACCTTCTGGAGACGGAGAGCTTCCAGAACAATGATATCGACACGGGGTGGCTGGACCACCTCATCGCTCAGCGGGTGCAGGTAAGAGGCTGCTTTGGTGGCACACGCCTTAATCCCAGCACTTGGAGGCAGAGGCAGGCGGATTTCTGAGTTCGAGGCCAGCCTGGTCTGCTTTGCCTCTCGGCCCCTCCCCCCAGTGCGGGGGAGGGGCGGGGGGGGGCGGGGCCGGGCGGAGATCCGGGCTTCCCGCAGGTACTGAAACCTTGAGTCTTTCTTAGGCAGAGAAGCCGGACATCATGCTCGGGGTGGTGTGTGGGGCCTTGAACGTGGCAGACGCGATGTTCAGAACCTGCATGACAGAATTCTTGCATTCCCTGGAAAGGTAGGGCGGACAGTTCTCTCCTCCCCTTCCTGTGGTGTGTGGGCAGCCTGGGACTTCTGTTGTTGCTGGCATCAAAATTGATCCTCCTGCCTCAGCCTCCTGAGTGCGGGGATCGTACTCATGTGCCACCATGACAGGTGGTGGGCTTTGAGGGCGGGTCAGTTCCCACGGAGCTGGGATGCCTCTCCTGTGGCCTTCCGTGGGGGACGGTGGAGGAGGGTGAACCTGGCGAGGTGGCTTCTGCCTGGATGGTGGTTTGGCAGGACTGTCACTGTAGGGTGACAGCAGAATTTATGTCTCCTGCCTGCTAGAGGCCAAGGGAGGCCACTCCCCTAGTGTCCCAGCAATAGGATTACCCTCTCTTGAGAAGTGCCGTGACAAATGCAAGACAAAATGTCCCCACAAAAGGCATGAAAGAAAAGCCAGTAGTGGCCACTTATCACCTTTGATTGACAGCCCATGTGCTAGAGGGTAGCCGGCTGCCGACTGGATGGACATCTTCACATACGCCGGGCGGTGGTGGCGCACGCCTGTAATCCCAGCACTTGGGAGGCAGAGGCAGGCGGATTTCTGAGTTCGAGGCCAGCCTGGTCTACAGAATGAGTTCCAGGACAGACAGGGCTATACAGAGAAACCCTGTCTCAAAAAAACCAATAAATAAATAAATAAATAAATAAATAAATAAATACACATACTATAGTAATGATTTACTTATTTTATATTTGCATCAATCGGTGGGTTGTCTGCATACATGTCTGTGTGAGGGTGTTGGATCCCTGAGAGCTGGAGTTACAGACAGTTCTGAGCCACCATGTGGGTGCTGGGAATTAAACCTGGGTCCTCTGGAAGAGCATCCAGTGCTCTTATCTCTTGGCCCATCTCTCCAGCCCTGATCCCACATTCTTCTTTTTTTTTTTTTTTAATTGAAATGGTTTGTGTTTGTTTTCCAAGCTAATGCATCCTCCTGCCTCACCCTCCCTAGTGCCAGGTTTATAGACACACACCACCACCCCTGACTTTCATGTGGGGCTTTCTTCCAGAGAAGATTTGAAGCCATTTAAAATGATCCACTTGTCAGTAAGCCATAGTCCACGTCCAGGTCTCGCTGTCTATTCAGATTTTTATAGCACAGTACCACAGGGCAGGGACTTGTAAACAACAGAAGACATCGCTTACAGTTCTGGTGGCTGGGACATCCAGGGTCATGGCCTGGCTCAATCCAGTAGGCACCAGTTCCTCTTTGGGGTCTGTGTCCCACACTTTTAATAAGACTTGTGCCGCCTGGTTTGCCCATGCCCAGGAAGGGCCAAAACCAGCTGAGAGACGACTGGCCTGATGCTGGGGTGGAGCCCAGGGCTTGGCACACAGGGACGCCCGTTCTGCCCTGGAGTTCCTCCCCAGCCTCCTGAGGGCCATGGAAGATGTCACTGAGCCCAAGGGAGTGCTGCGGGGATCTCTGTTCCTTCCTGGACTGACGCAGGCACGGCTTTTCCTCCAGGGGCCAGGTTCTCCCGGCTGATTCGCTACTGAACATTGTGGACGTCGAGTTGATTTACGGAGGCGTCAAGTACGTTCTCAAGGTAAAGGCCGGTGCGTCCCAGAAACCCCCGGCGTTCTGAGCCTGATGGGAGTTTGTTTCATGTCTTCTGCGAACCGGGAGTGGAGTGGGGTCTGAGCTTGCGTCCCTCAGGGCTCGCTGTGTAGTCCACGGCCTCGAATCCTGGACAGTCTGAGTACGGAAGGGGGATCTTGAGTGGAACCGAAAGAATGCTGGCTTTGATCCGAAATCGTTTGTGTATGTGTGATGTAATTCATGTGTGTGTTATGAAGATACGTGTATGGGGGTAAGCCTTGAGCTGGTATTTCATCGGGATAGAAATGCGGAGCCTGGGCCGGAGCTCACTGCGCATGCCTCTCTCCTGGGCAGATCGCTCACTGCACACACCTCTCTCCTGGGCAGATCGCTCACTGCGCATGCCTCTCTCCTGGGCAGATCGCTCACTGCGCATGCCTCCCTCCAATGTCCCAGATCTCTAGTAAGCCGTAGAGCAGAGTAATAATAGAGAGAGCAGGTGTCTCTCTCTATTCAAGTTTTTATAGCAAAATGCCGTAGAGCAGAGTCTTGTAAGCTGCGGAAGGCGTTGCTCACGGTTCCGGAGGCTGGGACATTCCGGGTCATGGCGTGAATCAATTCAGTATTTTCTGAGGGCCCGTTTCCTGGTCTCGAGTGGGTGCCTTCCTTTGCTGTGTCTTCATGTGGCAGAGGAAGGCAAGGAAGCTCTTTGGAGTTCCTTTAAAAATTTTAAATTGAAGTCAGGTAGTGATGGCGCATGCCTTTAACCCCAGTGCTTGGGAGGCGGAGGCAGGTGGATCTCTGAGTTCAAAAGGCAGCCTGGTCTACATAGGGAGTTCCGGAACAGCAAGAGTGACAGAAAAACCCTGTCTTGAAAAACTGGAAAATTTTGTTTTAAATTGAATTTATTATTCACGTGTGTGTGTGTGTGTGTGTGTGTGTATACATATGAGTGTATGGGAATACCATAGTGTGTACATGGAGGTGAAACTTCAGGCGTTGATTCTCTTCCCACCATGTGGGTCCCAGGGATCAAACTTAGCTTGTCGGGCTTGATGACAAGGCTTTGCTACTGTGCGCCATCTCACAAACCCTGGGTCCCTTTTTTAAGACTAAGAAAGGTCCGCCCTCCTGAACCAGCGTTCCCACTTCCTAGTAAGATCTCGTTTCATTTTTTTAAAAAATTCATTTTAAAAAATCATTTCTTCTTTTTTTTAAATGTTTTGTTTTTTTTTTTTAAATTGTTTGGGCTTTTTAAAATTATTTGGTGTTTTATTATTATTATTATTTTAAAATCGCGTTTGAGGCTTGGTTTTGGCTTTGGCATGTCGGAGGCACACACAGTTTAGTGGACTAGGTCCCTGATAAGTCCTCCATAAGATGGCCCACCCAGCGTACAAGCTGCAGTCCCGCCAGCCCTGACAGTGGTACATGGGCCCTGTGTCTGCAGCCTGAAGCCTTGTCCACACCCAGGGCAGGAGTAGACTGCTAGCCTGTGCGCCACCATCATGGGGATTCTGATGGGAGCCTGTCCCCACAGGTGGCCCGACAGTCCCTGACGATGTTTGTTCTCATCATGAACGGCGGCCACATCGAGATCGATGCCCACCGGCTGAACGATGGGGGACTGCTCCTGTCCTACAACGGCAGCAGTTACACCACGTACATGAAGGAAGAGGTGGACAGGTGCGTGAGGGCCGTGCGCGCGCCCGACAGGGCAGCATGGCGCATGTGCCGCTCTCTCTGTGGGCACTGAACTGCAAAGCTGGCCTCTGTGTAGGCCTGGGGTTCTCTGGTTCGTGGTGGGGCATCTGGAGAGGGTACATAGCTGGAACTCCATGCATCTGGCAAGAATTGGCGGGTAAGGGAACCCACGCAACACCTTTATGGTTACTAGTGGATTCAGAGCTAAACAGCTCCGTAATCTGCATGCTAAGTGTGGAGGTGCCGGCTGCCCTGGGTCTGAGCTGCAGGGTCCACAGCCCTGGAGGATGGGCGTGGAACAGACGCGGGACCAGCGGCTGGTCAGTGAGCCACTGTGAGCAGTGCGCTCAGCTAGAGATGAGGACACTGACATCACCACTCCTGGGCTGCCAGCCTAAGGCAGGAACAACCGCGGCTAGAGGGTGGATGGGTGGGAGGATACTGGATGGTGGGGGCTGTAGGCGTGGAGCGTTGCATGATGGGTCCAGATACCTCCAGCTCCCATTGGCTGACCGTGGCGGAGTCACAGCGGTACAGGGATGACCCAGGCAGAGAGGCCGCCCAGACCTTCACCGAAAAGAACAAAGTATGTGTGTGTGCGCGTGCACGTGTGTGTGCATGTGTGTGTGTTCGCACGTGCGCGCACACACAACCAGGTCGACAAGGAGTGTGCCTACATGCAACCAGGTCGACAAGGAGTCCCCTTTCTCAATCCCCAGTATTTTAGAGGAAGACAGGTTAGAGTAATACCTTAGCACACTTACACTGTCTTAACCATGTTCCATCTGCTAAGAATATCCAAGATTTCTCCCAGGCTCTGCCCAACCCCATCTTCCCCAGTTTAGTTAAAGGAAGGATTTGGAGTTTCCCAGGCTCTGCCCAACCCCATCTTCCCCAGTTTAGTTAAAGGAAGGATTTGGAGTCTCCCAGGCTCTGCCCAACCCCATCTTCCCCAGTTTAGTTAAAGGAAGGATTTGGAGTCAGTTAAGAGTTATTGAATAGGGCCGGGCGTTGGTGGCACATGCCTTTAATCCCAGCACTTGGGAGGCAGAGGCAGGCGGATTTCTAAGTTCGAGGCCAGCCTGGTCTACAGAGTGAGTTCCAGGACAGCCAGGGCTACACAGAGAAACCCTGTCTCGAAAAACCAAAAAAAAAAAAAAAAAAAGAGTTATTGAATAGTATTGATTGATTGATTGATGGATCGATGTCCCTGTGGCAGGACCTGGGGGATTATGTCAATAGTAGAAACTAATTTTCAGCCAGAAGAAATAACGGCCCTAATGCCTCACAGAGGGAGACGGAATGCCTGCCCCGGAAAGGGGAGATTCCCCTAAAGTCAGAAAGGGGCGCCCTTGCTGGGCCTCACCCGTCATCTCCCACTTCCCTTCCCTCCGTAGTTACCGGATCACCATCGGCAATAAGACGTGCGTGTTTGAAAAGGAAAACGACCCCACCGTCCTGAGATCCCCCTCGGCTGGGAAGCTGATGCAGTACACGGTGGAGGACGGAGACCACGTGGAAGCCGGGAGCAGCTATGCGGAGATGGAGGTGAGTGCCCTGGAGCTGTGGGTCTGAAACCCTGTCCCTCAGTTAACCAGCCTTGGCGCGCTCCTCGGCCTCCGAGGTTCAGTCAACTCCTTGTGATAGTCAAAGGATCCTTTTAAAAGAGCTCAGATAGCGCACATCTCCTGGGAAGGAGTGAGAACTGCTTGGCGCCAGGTGGTGGTGTTCCAGCACTTGGGAGGCAGAGATAGGAGGAGCTCTGATTTCTGGGCTAGCCTTGTCTATGGAGTGAGTTCTGGAATAGCCAGGAATACACAGAAATCTTGTCTCAAAAAACAAAACAATGGGCAGTGGTGGCGCATGCCTTTAATCCCAGCACTTGGGAGGCAGAGGCAGGTGGATTTCTGAGTTCGAGGCCAGCCTGGTCTACAGAGTGAATTCCAGCACAGCCAGGGCTATATAGAGAAACCCTGTCTCAAAAAAAACAAACAAAAACAAAAACAAAAAAAAAGTGCTTAGTAATGATAATGGCAATGATTAAAACCACAGGCCATCACGGAATGAGCACTGACCATCCAGTGGCTGCTGACCTAAGTGCATTAAAGTAAATATAAATATAAATATAAATATATATATACATGTATATACATATATACTCACACACATATATACATATACACATATATGTATGCATATGTGTATACATATATATGCACATGTGTATAGATGTATAGATGCATATACACACATACATACATACATACATACATACACATACTCACACATATTACATTACTGAGGATGGACCCTAAGACCTATAGTATGTCCGGCAAATGTTAAAGCTCTCACTGGGCTACACCCCAACCCTGCCGCTTATAACGTCCACGAGTTCCTGAGGTGTGCACACTTGTGATTCCTGCTGTATGCATGGAGGAATCAGACCCAGGAGGGTGAGCCGAGGATCTTGCTTGAGAGCACGCAGAGCCAAGCTTCGAGCCTGGCGCCCGCTGTCTGCTGTGAGAAAATCAAACGGCTGTCGTGGAGGACGGACTTCCAGCGCAGGCGGGCTCTGCACCTCAGTTACGTGAGGGAGAGGACTAGCCGCCAGTGTGCAGAGGGGACACCGAGGCTCACAGACAGGCAGCATTTGGAATTCCGCAGAGGTGATGGGTGGGGTCCTGGGGCCTAGGGACAGAGGAGCCAGGAGCAGCGTGGTCCCGTGGCTCCGCAGTTGGTGCCGTGGCCACAATCTCATGTCTTAGGCATCCTCAGACCCCAGGTCGGGCAGATGATCGCAGGGTAGACCTCAGGCAGGCGCTTCACTTTCCGAAGCACTCTCTGGAGTGCGCCCTCAGCCGTGGGCATGGGGTTGAATGTCTTAGCTGGGAGTGGGGAGGGCGGCCTAGGGCAGTGTGCTGTTCAACAATGGGGCATTGTCTTAGCGTTTTACTGCTGTGAACAGACACCATGACCAACTCTTATAAGGACAACATTTAATTGGGGCTGGCTGACAGGTTCAGAGGTTCAGTCTATTAACATTAAGGTGGGAGCATGGCAGCATCCAGGCAGGCATGGTGCAGGAGGAGCTGAGAGGTGTATATCTTCATCTGAAGGCTGCTGCTAGTGGCAGACTGACTTCCAGGCAGCTAGGACAAGGGTATTGAAGCCCACACCCACAAGGCCACACCCCCTCCAAGGCCACACCCCTCCAAGGCCACACCCCCTCCAACAAGGCCACACCCCTCCAACAAGGCCACACCCACTCCGACAACCCACTCCAGCAAGGCCACACCTCCCAACAGTGCCACTCCCTGGGCCAAACATAAATAGTCACAGACGTGTTCTGAGAAATATGTCCCAAATATGTCCCAGATAACTTCTTTGTCACATGGACAGCCCTAGAAGGCGTCGGTCAGTCACTTGAGGTTGCCATGAGCCCCAAGCGTGGGATGCCAGAGGCTGTGCCCACAGTGTCTCAGCGTTAAGTGTGTGCTGCACTTCACCAGACGGGTACTACACCAGCATCGCCACAAACACACGGCAGCTCAGGTGTGGCTGTGGTGTCATTAGGCTGTCAACTTCCGGGTCAGCATCCTTATAGTCACGTGGCACAGCATCTGTCCAGACAATCTATTAAGCTTCCACTGACTAGACTAACCGCTGTGGGTAATAGGATTTAACTGCGTTTCTGAGACAGAGGGCTTCCTTTGCAAATAGTTAGGAGGGGTCGTGTAGCTGCAGCTCAGCAGCAGAGTGTTTGTCTAGCATGCACGACGCTCCGGGGTTTCCGCCCCCGGCCCCACAAATCGAAAAAGGGAAAAGCGGCTTCTGTGTCCACGAAACGGGCGGCACACACACCTGCCTCCTTGCCTGGCGCCCGTGCCTGGGCCACAGCAGGCTGGGAGAAATGGCAGGTCCCTTGTCTTGTGTGTGAGTGGCGCCCAGAGATTTGCTGTCACCGTGATGCTTCTCCCGCTCCACAGCCACCAGCTTTCGGTGACTCTGACCTATCCTCTGTGCCGGACAGGTGATGAAGATGATCATGACCCTGAGCGTGCAGGAGAGCGGCCGGGTGAGGTACATCAAGCGCCCGGGCGTTATCCTGGAGGCTGGCTGCGTGGTGGCGAGGCTAGAACTCGACGACCCTTCAAAAGTGCACGCGGTATGTGGCGCGTGGTTCTAGCTGCTTGGGCTTGGCCCAGAAGGTCCCACCGTGTTGTCCTGTTCAGAGAGAGCAGACCAGAGTCTCTCTGTTCCTGTCCAATTTGCACACACACTAGGCTTGGGTGATGATGTAACGGTGGCAGCCATGCCCCTGTCGTCTCCATTCCCTTCCCGGCTTTTAATCTTGCTTGAGGCAAAGACCAAGATCCAGGCAGAGGCCCTCCCCCATGATCAAGGATGTGGCTTTCCCTCTGTCCCTCTCCCTGGCTTCAGGAGTCCTCACAAGCCTCCCCCCTCCAACCTGTTCCCTCTGGCTGGAGGGATCTGCCTCAGGTGTAGCCAGCCCACTCTCACAGTGAGGAGATTCCCCACCCTACCCATGAAGCTGCCTTTAGCTTTCTTTCAGTGCTGGGGATGAATCCGAGGTCCTGATCATGGTCTGCAAGCACTCCAGCACTGAAGTGCACCCAGCCCTGGGGTTTAACATTTTATTTTATTAATTGTTACTGTTGTTGTTGTTGGTGGTGGTGGTGGTGCTATTATGATGTGTGTGAGTGAGTGTGTGTGTGCCATCGTGTATGAGTAGAGGACAATGTTGGGGAGTTGATTCTCTCCTACTACGGGTTCAGAACTTATATGGCCTGCATTTACCTGATGAGCTATCTCACTCCCCATATGTATATGTTTGTGTATATGTATGTGTATATGTATGTGTATATGTATATGTATGTGATGTATATATATGTGTATATGATGTGTATGTGTGTATGTGTATATGTATATTATGTGTATATATGATGTATATGATATGTGTATATGTATATGATGTATATGTATATGATATATGTGTATATGTAATTTGTAGGTATAATCATGCCAGCTTCTGTGAGCGATTCAGGGCCACCTTTAACATACCATTTTCTTCAATTAGTATGTGCTGTATAAATCAGATTTTATCTTTCACGCAGCTTTAGATTCGCAGTATGAGAGATCACACAAAGGGTTCTCATGTTCCAGGCACCCCGTTTCCCTATTTTTGATTTAACAATATTTATTGCTAATTACCATTAATAATTATTGTGATTAGATGGTTCATCGGTCACAGTGAACCTCCACTGATGTATTATTAACGTAATACTTAGAGCTGGGCGGTGGTGGTGCATGCCTGTAATCCCAGCACTTGGGAGGCAGAGGCAGGCGGATTTCTGAGTTTGAGGCCAGCCTGGTCTACAGAGTGAGTTCCAGGACAGCCAGGGCTACACAGAGAAACCCTGTCTTGAAACAACACAACACAAAACAAAACAAAACAAAACAAAACAAAACAAAACAACCATAATACTTAAATTTCCATGTTTTTTAAGATTGTGTTTAAATATACATAACTATCTTCACCCCCTCTCTTCCTCTCTGTACTCTGTGTGTGTGCATGTGTGTGCGTGTCCATCTGTGTCCACACGCTAGGGAGTAGAACCCAGGGTCATGCATGCTGGGCCTCATCGGCCGAGCTCCCCTGCACTGGCCCTGCCTCTCCATTGTGAACATCCGGGTGTTAAGTCTGTGCTGTCAAGTCACTGCTCTTCTTACAGAACTAACCCGTGCTCACCAGATGCCTGCTTTCTACTCCCTCCTCCTCCAGCCCGGGCAACCCCACTCCCTCTGCATCTTTCCCTCAGGATCGACTATTCTGGGCTCCTCGGATGATGGGAGTCAGGCATCACTAGCTGATTTGTCACTGGCTGATGTCCCTTAGTGTAGAAATCAGTGCTGGAGCATGTGCTTTGCATGTTCAAGTCCCGGGCCTGGCGAGGTCACTCTGATCAAGGGCAGTTGCTGCTCTTGTAGAGGACCTGGGTTTGGTTCCCAGCTCCCATGCCAGGCGGACCCAACCAGAGCCTCCGGCCTCCACGGACACCTCATGCTTATGATCGCACCCCACTCCCAATACACACAACTAAAGCCGTCAATCCAAAATAAATTTAAACCTTAAATCACGTTACTTAAGCCAGGCATGGTGGTGCAGGCCTGCAGTCTCAGTACTCCAGACTGAAGCGTGAGGGATGTGAGTTCGAGGCCAGCCTGTGCCGCGTGGCGAAAATGAAACAGGGCCGGAACCTACATAGGAAACCAAGAAGAAAATAGGGAGATAGTAGGTATCAAAAAGGGGGGGGGGCTGGAGAGATGGCTTAGCTGGTAAGAGAACCAACTGCTCTTCCAATGGTCCTGAGTTCAAATCCCAGCCACTTGGGACTATGAATGGTGGCTCACAACCATCCGTAAACATATCTGACGCCCTCTTTTGGTGTCTGAAGACAGCTTCAGTATACTTACACATATTAAACAAATACATCTTTAAAAAAAGAAAGAAAAGAAAAGAAAAGAAAAGAAAAGAATTGGGGCTGGAGAGATGGCTCAGTTAAGAGCACTGACTGCCCTTCCAGAGGTCCTAAGTTCAAGTCCCAGCAACTACATGGTGGCTCACAACCATTTGTAATGGGATCTGACGCTCTCTTCTGGGGTGTCTGAAGACAGCTACAGTGTACTCACATAAAATAAATATTTAAAATAAAATTAGAACAAGATTAGAACTAATTCCCTCTAAAATTGAGTCTAAGTTACCAATTTTGTGCCATTCGCAAAGGAGATAGTTTGAAAACCCTGGATCCAGACTAGAACTTAATAACACTGGGTTCCCGGGATGCTGTTATCTCTTGCTTTTTAATCAGGTTTCAGGTGAGTAGGCTGGTGGGTTCTCCGGTCAGTCTTCTGTCCTGTTCTGTCCGTGACCTGTCCCCGTGTCCCACAGGCCCAGCCGTTCACAGGGCAGCTCCCTGCCCAGCAGACTCTGCCCATCCTCGGAGAGAAGCTGCATCAGGTGTTCCACAGCGTCCTGGAAAATCTGACCAACGTCATGAGTGGCTACTGCCTGCCTGAGCCCTTCTTCAGCATGAAGGTGAGTGCCTGCGGGACCCAGGTGTGCACGGGGCCCTCTGTGAGACACCATTGTCACAGCAAGGCATCTTACCAGCTGAGGAGCTTTGGGTGAACGAAATAACCCCTCTGTTTCCGCTTCAATCTTGAATGGGGAGAGTGCTTGGTCTATCTGCTTGCTATGGCTGTCTCTTAAAAAGAACCAAACGGAGCCGGGCGTGGTGGCACACGCCTGTAATCCCAGCACCTGGGAGGCAGAGGCAGGTGGATTTCTGAGTTCGAGGCCAGCCTGGTCTACAGAGTGAGTTCCAGGACAGCCAGGGCTACACAGAGAAACCCTGTCTCAGAAAACCAAAAAAAAAAAACAAAAAAAAAAAACAAAAAAACAAACAAACGGAATGCTGCTGAAGAGGGCGGAGCTTGCTCAGTGGCCCAGTGCTTGGGGGCCACGCACTGCTCTTCCAGAGTACCGGCATTTGGCAGGATGACAGCGCCCACGTGGGGCGGCTCACGAGTGTCTGTAACTCCGGCTCCAGGAACCCAACACCCTTTTCTAGCCTCGGAGGGCACCAGCATTCACGTGCTCAGCCTACACACGGACACAGACACATGCATGTAATTTAAAAGTAATAAAAACAAACTAAAAAGGGAAACGGGTAAAGAAAGATCTTTGGATTTGACTTGGGGCGATAAGGAAGCGGCCACAGCGTAAGCTTGTCATGTGACCTTATCTGTTTTCCGACAACGTGCTGGCTTTCTAGTTACCGGAGTGGGAGACAGGCCCCCTCTATGTGGGGACCCTGGGTTACCCCTTCTCTGGGTTACCTCAGAGGCTTCTGGGCCTAGATCTCCACGAGTCGTTGAGTGGCAACTGTCAGCGGGAGCCTTTCTCCCTGCCGAGTTGGGTGAGCGCCCACGGCAGACAGCGGTGCGCACCGCAGGGTGGGGCGCCCACGCGAACGGTGGTGCCCACGCATACGAGAGACGGCTGATGCGGTTATCTCTCCGCAGCTGAAGGACTGGGTTCAGAAGCTCATGATGACGCTACGGCATCCCTCCCTACCTCTGCTGGAGCTGCAGGAGATCATGACCAGCGTGGCGGGCCGCATCCCGGCCCCCGTGGAGAAGGCAGTGCGCAGGGTGATGGCCCAGTACGCCAGCAACATTACCTCGGTGCTCTGCCAGTTCCCCAGCCAGCAGGTGCATGCCCCGGCCAGCTCCAGCCTCACCTACGCCCGTTCCCGAGCCGGGCTAGCACCAAGTGTGTGCGCCTGTGGTTTCTTTTTAACCTTGTAGAACCCCAGTGTTTTCTCCCAAGGGTCAGGCGTTTGATGCGCACCCCAGTCCCCGGGTCTCACACCAACCACTCAGGCTGGGGGGGGGGGAGGTCACCGGGTGCAAATAGAGCTAACTCTGTCCCGCACAGGCT
The DNA here is from genome assembly GCA_964023405.1 of Apodemus agrarius. Classification (NCBI taxonomy): domain Eukaryota; kingdom Metazoa; phylum Chordata; class Mammalia; order Rodentia; family Muridae; genus Apodemus; species Apodemus agrarius. The sequence continues at coordinate 4,331,062 of OZ030028.1, forward strand.
GGCTCAAGTCATTAGCTGTAGAACCTTGTCCTTGGGTCATGGGTTTTGAAGCCCCGTAGCTGTGAGCCTCACGCATCTTAGGAATGGAAACCATTAGTACATATATTCCGTTAGTATCTAAACGGTTCACTTTCCCTGCCCCGTATAGTTTATTTTCCGCTGCTGAGCACCCCAGGGTCCTTTCCCCTCCGCCTCCACCTCCTCCTCACCCACACACCTCCGCCTCCGGAGCAGGCTAAGTCAGGCCGTTCCCAGAGGTCAACCATTCTAAAGGCGGAAACTGTCTGTTCTGTTTTTTGCAGTGCTGGGCCTCAGGCCTGCTAGGCAAGCACTCTACCACTGAGCCACATCCCGAGCTCCTGAAGGTTGGACTATTGCTCGGCCATGTAGAGGAACGAAGTTCTGGTTCATGCTCCCACAAGGATGAGCCTTGTGCTAAGGGCGAGGAGCCGCTCGTAGGAAATGTCCGGAACGGGCGATCAGTGTAGAAAGGAAGTCTATTAGTGGCTGCCGGGGAGGGGTGGGGGGTGGCGAGGACCGGCTGCTAGAAAAGGATGCTGGGCGCGGTGGAGTGACCCGCCCCCCCCAACTCGGCAGACACACCCCAGCTGGAGCAGAAAGGCAATGGTATCCCAACCGGAAGTGAGGAGGCCCCACCCACAGAAGGATGCGCTTGGAACTTTTCTGGAATTTCTCAAGTTTCAGTTTTCTTTAAAACTCCTTCTTTGTGGGGGAAGGCCTTAAGATGGCTCAGCAGGTAGAGGTGCTTGCCAAGCAAGTGCGGTGGCCCGAGTTGGATCCTCGGAACCGATTCCAGGAAGTTAGCCTCCGACCTCCGCATGAACAGTGGCTTTCATATATACCACACCACACACGCACGCACGCACACACCCCACAGTAATTTAAAAAAGCAAGCACACCAATCTCATGAACTCTGACCCTTCCCCTCCCGTGCCCACACCATTGCTGGACACTCCTTCCTCGTGTGGGTCCTGTCTAGAGCGTGGATCGAACCGTCGTACAGTTCGGTCACACCTCTGTGAGACTGTTGTCATTCTGGGGCCCTGGGGCCCCAGGGAGACATTGAAAGGGTGAACAGGGCTGTTACACAGAGGCCAGGTGGCTTGGGGCTTTGAGTGTAACCAGTCTGGGACGTCCCTGGGAGCCCATGGCGGGTCCCCTCACAGTACTACCCTGTAGCGCCTGGATCATGAGGCTGGCAGTGGCCCGACCTGTTCTGTGTTCTCTCCCAGATAGCCACCATCCTGGACTGCCATGCCGCCACCCTGCAGCGGAAGTCGGACCGAGAGGTCTTCTTCATGAACACGCAGAGTATCGTGCAGCTGGTCCAGAGGTAAGTGCGTCCCAGACCGTCCAGGGGCCCGAGTAGCGCGTGGGAAGCCCTGGCTTCAACCCCCAGCACCGGGAGCGGGAGCAGAAAGGGAGCACATCCCCCGTGTTTACAAATATTACAGAAGAGAGAACAATGTGGAGGGATGACACACGGCACTTGTTTCAAAAGGAAGGGAAATCCGCAAGAAGTGTCTTGGCAAATGTCTTCCCATTTTTGACTTTTAAAAACAGCTTTGTGTGTTGCATAGCTAATTGGAAGTTTTTGGGTCTTTTTTTGTTTTGTTTTATGGCTAAAATCTGCAGCCGGGCGGTGGTGGCACACGCCTGTAATCCCAGCACTCGGGAGGCAGAGGCAGGCGGATTTCTGAGTTCGAGGCCAGCCTGGTCTACAGAGTGAGTTCCAGGACAGCTGGGGCTACACAGAGAAACCCTGTCTCGAAAAACCAAAACCAAAACCAAAAAAAAAAAAAAAAAAAAAAAAAAAAAGTAAAATCTGCTAAACTCAACTTTGTGAGTAGCTCAGCTCTTGAGGTTCTCCTTTCTCTCTGGACCTGAGCAGATGCTGTCTAGGGGCTAATAAAGTTCTGGGCGCTAGCCCAGGCTAGACCGTGGTTTGATGGAAGTCAGAGCTCCTTTGCCATGAGGATTTGGGTTGTACTCCAGATGCTTTACAACTCCTCCTCCTCCCTCCCTTTATCTCACCCTCCTCCTCTGCTCCCTTCCTCCTGCCCCCTCCTCCCCTCCTCTTCCTCCCCCTCCTTCCCCTTTTGCCACCTTCCTTCCTCCTTCTCCCCCTCCTCCCCTTTTTCCCCCTCCTCCCCTTTCCCTTGTTCTTCCCTTCCCTTTATCTCTCTCCTTTCTACCCTCCCTTCCCCCTCCTCCTTTTCCTCCTCCCCCCCTTGCAATGTTGCTTGCAACCAGGGCTTTGCACATGCCGGAGAAGTGCTCTTCCACGAAGCCACATCCCAGCCCTCGGTTTTCTGAGGAAGGGTCTCCCTACAGCCCTACAGCCCATCGTCCTTATAGGGAGAGTGCCCTTGCAGGCGTGGACCCCCGTTCCTGTGCTTCCTTCCCCTTCTTGTTTTTTTTTGGGGGGGGGTTGGGGTTTTTTTGGGGGGTTGTTTGTTTGTTTGTTTTGTTTTGTTTTTTCGAGACAGGGTTTCTCTGTATAGCCCTGCTGTCCTGGAACTCACTCTGTAGACCAGGCTGGCCTTGAACTCAGAAATCCGCCTGCCTCTGCCTCCCAAGTGCTGGGATTACAGGTGTGCGCCACCACACCCGGCTTTTTTTTTTTTTTTTTTTTTTTTTTGGTTTTTCGAGACAGGGTTTCTCTGTGTAGCCCTGGCTGTCCTGGAACTCACTCTGTAGACCAGGCTGGCCTCGAACTCAGAAATCCACCTGTCTCTGCCTCCCAAGTGCTGGGATTACAGGCATGCGCCACCACTGCCTGGCTTCCTTCCCCTTCTTAAAGTCATAACGGACAGTCAGTTCAGGCGCTGGTAGGCATGGCAACAGGGCTGCTTTTGGTTCCTCAGATACCGCAGCGGGACCCGTGGCTACATGAAGGCTGTGGTGCTGGACCTCCTGAGGAGATATCTGAACGTGGAGCATCATTTCCAGCAAGGCAAGAGAGGCCATTCCCCACTGATGTCAGCCACAAGCTCTGGGCAGGGCTGGGGAGGAAGGGGCCACAAGCTCTGGGCGGGGCAAAGGAGGAAGGGAGGAGCCACAAGCTCTGGGCGGGGCGAAGGAGGAAGGTGCCACAAGCTATGGGTGGGGCGGGGGAAGGAGGAGCCACAAGCTCTGGGCGGGGTGAGAGGGGAGGGCCGTGTCCTGGCCTCACCCTTCTGGGTACCTCCTGTCTCCCCCACAGCCCACTATGACAAGTGTGTGATCAATCTGAGGGAACAGTTCAAGCCGGACATGACCCAGGTGCTGGATTGCATCTTCTCACACTCCCAGGTGGCCAAGAAGAACCAGCTGGTGACCATGCTAATAGTAAGATGGGGACCCGAAGGGGCATGTCTCCTCCCTCTGCTCTCTCCCTCCTCTTCCTCATTATCTCCCCTCCTCTCCCCATCCCCCTTTCAGTTCTGTCATGGAAACAAGTTCCTACACGTGTTAGGCAAGTTCTCTGTCACAAAGCTACATCCCCAGCCTAGTCCCCAGCCATTTTTCTAGAAAGGGCTAGAAAGCAAAGACAGTAGGCCTTGCAGGTGTTTTGGTCTCTGACCTAACCGCTTGACTCTGTCATTGTTTATGGTGTGGCTGCACAGTACAACTTTATTCATTGCAATCGGCAGTGACACAAAGCACCCGCTCTGCGCCAGACTCTCTTGGTTGTTTTTAAAATATATTAATCAGTTTTAAAGATTATATACTAGCTTCAATTATTGTTGTTATTATGAGTGTCGTTATTAATTTTGACGTTAGGGCTCCCTGGGTAGCTCAGGCTGGCCATAAACAACTCATCTAAAGAGAACCTTCTACTTAGATTCCCAGGAGTTGGGACAATACAAGTGTACAGATACACACATTAGTGCTAACTTCTCTCCAACCCCAAGACATGAACTGTTGTCACCGTCCCCTGGCAGAGAGCAGAGAAGTGAGGCTACCTGCCTTGCGGGGTGATCAGTGGCTGGTGTGGAGTCAGGGTTTGAGGACACAGCTTGCTTCCCGAGGATGAGGTGCTGGTCTGGGCCAGGTGGGTCCTGGCTCTCACCGTCAGTCTTTCCTTTTACCTTCTTAAAAAAGTGTGAGGACAGCCGGGCGTGGTGGCGCACGCCTGTAATCCCAGCACTTGGGAGGCAGAGGCAGGTGGATTTCTGAGTTCGAGGCCAGCCTGGTCTACAGAGTGAGTTCCAGGACAGCCAGGACTACACAGAGAAACCCTGTCTCGAAAAACCAAAAAAAAAAAAAAAAAAAAAAAAGTGTGAGGTCGGGGGCTGGAGAGATGGCTCAGTGGTTAAGAGCACTGACTGCTCTTCCAAAGGTCCTGAGTTCAAATCCCAGCAACCACATGGTGGCTCACAACCAACTGTAATGAGATCTGGTGCCCTCTTCTGGTGTGTCTGAAGACAGCTACAGTGTAATTATATAAAATAAATGTCTTAAAAAAATTCTGATTTTAAAAAGTGTGAGGTTTCCTCCTCATTTTTACCCTAAATGGTAATTGGCAGTCATTCGTGATTGAAGACTTTTCCTTGATAATCTGCTTTTACAGGCGAAAGCCAACGTGCCAGTATGGTCAAGTCCAGCAGCTAACCATGCCAGATGGTTGGCACAGGGGCCTTCAGCACTCGGGACTTTATTACTTGTATAGTTTTGAAGTATTCCAAAATTTATTTTGAGGCAAGAGGTTCTCCAAACGATTTTGGTGTGTGTCTGAGACTGGAAGCTTAAGCCCACAGAGATTCCAGTCTTTGGCGGACCCCTCTGCTAAAAAAAAAAAAAAAATCTACCCAAGGGTGGAGATTATCCTGAGATCTCATTTGGAAGAAAGGCACTCTTCCCTTCCGTTAAGCTGGGCCCAGGGCAGAGCTGGGTGTGGTGGCCATGCCTTTAGTCCTAGCACTTGGGATTACAGTCTGTGACAACAGCCTGGTTTACACAGTGAGTTCCTGGCCAGCCTGGTCTACCAGGTGAGGTAGATGATAGACCTGTGATAACTGTGGGCTATCCTGATGCTATTTGCTCTTGTGTGCATGTTAACGCTCCTGGGCATGAATTTTCTCCATGACATATAACCCAGTCTGCAGGAAATAGCGGAACTGGTCTAGCCCAGGCACCAGGGACCGTTACTTAGAAGAAGGCTGCACATGTTGCTACTGCCATGGTTGTGGGGGTCATACGGACAAAATTCATGGTTGTGGGGGTTTTATGGACAAGATTCATGGTTTCCTATAGCTTTTGATTCTATTTGTTGTTGTTGTTGTTTGTTTTTTGTTTTTTTGTTTTGTTTTTTGAGACAGGGTTTCTCTGTGTAGTCCTGGCTTTCCTGGAACTCACTCTGTAGACCAGGCTGGCCTCGAACTCAGAAATCCGCCTGCCTCTGCCTCCCAAGTGCAGGGATTACAGGAGTGTGCCACCACGCCCGGCTTTGATTCTATTTGTTAGACAATACAGACTACCTCATACCTAGTACACTTTGGTACCCAGGACACTGGATTAGTGATTTCCTTGGCAAAGATCGCTTAAGAAAGAAAGGGTTTGCTTTGGCTCTTGGTTTGAGGGTGTAGCCCATCACGGTGAGAGGCCATGGTGGCAGGCAGCAGGCACGCATGGCGGCTGGTCACGTGTCATCCACAGTCAGGACGCAGACACAAATGAATGCCGCTGCTCAGCTCTCTCTGTATTCAGTCCAGGGTCCAGCCTAGGGGATGGCGCCGCCCACACTCAGCGTGAGTGAGTCTTCCTTCCCAGCTCAGGTAACCTGATCTGAAGATCACCTCACAGACAGGCCCAGGGCTCTGTCTCCTTCTAGTTGATTCTAGATCAAGATGGCAGTCGTGATTAACTTAAGCGTCACAGATGCTTGCGGTGGGGGACATTCCAATGGAGCAGTGGCCCTGGAATGGACTTCCTTCCTAGTCTTGTTTCTCGGGGTCCTTTAGCTGTTGTCAAAGTGCATGAGTGAGAATGAAAATAGAACACAATGCCGTTAGCAGAATTGTGTGAGACCAGCTGTTTCCTAGCCGTGAACAGAAAAGGAAAAAAAAATATTGTGAGCTTTTGTATGTGAGGGTGCCAACCTGGTGTTCTGATGCATAAGTGTGCTTTGCACACTTGAATGCAGCTGTCCACAGAGGCCAGAAGGAGGGCGTCGGATCCCCTGGGGTCAGAGTTACAGGCGGTTGTGAGCTCACTGATACGGATGCTAGGAGCCTAACTCAGGTCCTCTGCAAGAGCACTGAACATTCTTTACAGCCGAGCCATCTCTCCAGCCCCATTCCGAGGACCCTTTGAACGGGGGACCTCTTAGTCTCGCTGCTGGACAGCTGGGGGGCTCTGTGTGTTCCTTGCAGCCACAGGGCTGGGACTGTGAGAGCCGTAACTGTCTGATCCTACTGAGTCTTGAGAGGGAGAGAGTGGCAGCCCGTTCTCAGGATTAGGAAAGCAGCGAGGGCTTTTACGATTGGGACAGTGCATGCGTGTAGGTGGGGGTGACTCGGTCTCTGCTCTGTAGTTGGCAGGGTGTCTCAGAGGACAGTGCAGGCTGATCTGGATGGTGGGTGGCAGTGGCTCGGCAGCCCTGCTTCCTCCCGTCACAGATCTGTCTCCAATGGATGTTTAGGAAGCCCCTTCTCTGAGCTGTCCCCAGGCCCCTCTTACAGTGAGGACATGAGAGGAAACACAGGGGCCCTGTGTCTATACACCATGCACACAGCCCCATCTACACCCCGGACACACAGCCCCATGCACACAGCCTCAGTGTACACAGCTTCGTCTACACCCTGCACACACAGCCTCATGCACACAGCCTCAGCGCACACAGCTTCGTCTACACCCTGCACACACAACCCTGTCTGCACTCTGTTCACACGACCCCGTCTACACCTTGTGCGCACAGTCCCACCTGCCGCAGAATAGCTCCTCACCCAGCAGAAGGGACACGTGCCTGGGCCAGGAGATGGCTCAGTGGATGTTGCACACGTGCAAGGACCAGAGTTTGGATCCCCCAATTCCACATAAAAAGCCACCGGGTACGGTGACCCACTTGTGATCCCAGAACTCCAGAGCTGGAGATAAGGGATCCCCCCTAAGGCCAGCAGCCTGGACCAGCCAGATCCGTGAGTTCCCGAGTCCAGGTGCAGGAGAGACCCCGGCTCAGAAAATAGAGTGGGGCGCAATGGAGGAAGACTTCTTGGGTGGGCTGGTCCTGTTCCCACACGTATGTGTGCACATGTGCATGCTCATCCACACATGTGTATTCCCCAGCACAGCCCATCGGGCGTGAGGGCGTATGTGGGGTGTGTAAGTCAGTGAATGAATGAAGTAAACCTACAGTCAAAAGAGGCAAGGGCTTTGTTTTTGCTTTTTTTTTTTCTAGACAGGGTTTCTCTATGTAGCCCAGGCTGGCCTTGAACTCACAGAGATCCACCTGCCTCTGCTCCCTTAGTGTTGGGATTAAAGGCGTGAGCCACCACTGCCCATCTAAGGGCTTTTTAAAAGAAGCTTGCTAGATGTGTTTAGAGAGTTGAGGCTAGACTCTTCGTCCACCCTCACCCCTTCACCAGCCCTCCCCTCTCCATCTGATCCCCTTACCTGCCACCCCATCCCCTGACCAGCCGAGTGCTGGCCCCTTGGGCGGAGCAAAATCAACTTGGGTTCTGTTGCTGTCCCTGAAGGATGAGCTGTGTGGCCCAGACCCCGCCCTGTCAGACGAGCTGACCTCCATCCTCAATGAACTCACACAGCTGAGCCGGAGTGAGCACTGCAAAGTGGCCCTCAGAGCCAGACAGGTTGGTCTCGGGGCGGAGCCGGGGGGCCGGAGTCTGTGGCTCTCCCTCCTCCCAGCTGTGGCTCTCCCTCCTCCCAGCTGTGGCTCTCCCTCCTCCCAGCTCATGTTGTCTCCGACCTCCCTCCTCCTGTCTGCAGGTCCTGATCGCCTCTCACCTCCCCTCCTACGAGCTGAGACACAACCAGGTGGAGTCCATCTTCCTGTCCGCCATCGACATGTACGGCCACCAGTTCTGCCCGGAAAACCTCAAGGTGAGCCTCGGGGACAGACCGAGGTTTTCCTCACCCCCGAAGGAGCCCCACCCCCACCCCCACCCCCACCCCCGGTTTAGTGACATCCAGTTCAGAGTGGCTAGGACAGTCCCAGGGAACATCAGCAGGCTCTGGGAGTTGCAGGCGAGGAAATCCGTTTGCAAGATGCACAGGGCAACAGGATTGAGGGCTTCCCTGGCCAGTACAGGGTTAACATTAATGTGTGTGTGTGTGTGTGTGTGTGTGTGTGTGTGTGTTTTCTGGAACATACCAGGAGGTGTGAGCCCTTTGCAGCGGGAGTGAGGGGTCTGGGGTGGGGGAAGTAGGCTAGGGGTAGGGAACTGGGATAGAGGTGGGGCTAGCACTGACTTTGTCATTTCAGGCTCCTGCCAGGGCCCTAGCTTATCATAAACTAATGGGCACCCATCAGTATTCGAAACCGGGACCCTGCCCTGGGCACCGTCACCCCACACCCCTTCACTGTCCGATCTCCCAAGGCTCTGTGCAGAGGCGTACCCTGTATCAGGGACACTGGCTGTAACAGTGGCTGTGATTTGTGTCCCTCCCCCCCCCACCCCCCATCCCCGGCCCCCATCTGCCAACTTCTGGGTCGCACCTGCTCATGTTCCTTTTGCTTTTTGGCCCCTCTGTTTCCCATAGAAATTAATACTTTCCGAAACGACCATATTCGACGTGCTGCCCACTTTCTTCTATCACGCTAACAAGGTCGTCTGCATGGCGTCCCTGGAGGTAAGGAGACCCGCTGAGCATCTGCCGCGGGCCTGCCCGCCTGCCCTCCTGTCCACCCCGCCCACCCGCCCGCCTGCCCACCTGCCCGCCCGCTCGCCCGCCCTGAGACCCTAAGCTGTGTGCCTTGCAGATGTGACCGTCTCTCCCTAAGGAAGGGGTTTCCGTTCTCCTCTCACAGGGGATACGTTGAGCTCAGAGACGTGAAGCGACTTTCTCAGGGCCACACAGACAGGGACAGAGCCAGGATTCACACTTCATTGGTTTTTCTTGCAAAGTCCATGCCAGCAACACTGCCAGGCCCTGTGGCGTCCCAGGCTTCTCCACACGGGGCACAGCTGGGTCACACCGTGGTGCCAAGCCAGATGCACCCTGTCCAAACTTCTTATTCATGAGTATTCAGTATCTCAGAGACCCTTCTGTCTGGAGCAGAGGACGCAGGCCACCTCCATTGTACAGGGAGAGGCTTACCTGGTGGGGTGTGTGTGCCAGGCGCTCTGTCCCGATGGATTCCTCTCAGGACTGCAGTCCGCGTCCACTCCTGCAAACAGGAGCCGGCATCTCCTGTTCATGACCTTCCTTATCCTGGACTGAGTTGGGTCTCTGACAGACTTGTCTCACCCTCGACAGGCAAGCTCAGCGTCTCCGCTCCTTGTGAGCCGCTGGCTTTTCCTGCATCTTTTAGACCCCGTGGGTCCCCCAAGCCATGCCAGCTTTGCCTAGGTCTTCACAGAGACTGGTTTGGGCTTTTGAGCCTGTGACAGCTGCAGGGGGCCTTGCTCTGGAGACCCAGCCAGCACACCCCATCAGACGGTGTTTTGACAAATGTTATTTCCTAGTTATATCTGTGAGGGGTTTTTTCTAGCTTTTAAAAACTTTTAGTTAATAAAGCAATCTTGTATGTGTGAGAGAAAGAGGACTTAAGAGTGAGCATGCACCACAGGGTCACATGGAGGTTAGAGGTCATCAGTTCAGGTGGGATTCTACACACACACACACACACACACACACACACACACACACACACGCATGTACATGCACACACACATGCACATGCACGCACATGCACCCTTTTTAAACTTTCTTGAGGCAGGGTCTCTTTTCTGCTGCCGCACTGTGCGTTGGACTGTGAACTTCCAGCTGGCCCTCCTGTCTTGGTCTCCCAACTCAGCGCAGGGATGCTGGGATCACAGGTGTATGCTCCGCATCTGGCTTTTTGCATGGGTGCTGGGGAGTGAATTCAGGCTGTCAGGCCTGTACCGCCGCAGTTGTGCCCACTGAGCGGTCTGTGTGGCCCCAGGATGGACCTTCTTACGCTCCAGTTCCGCATTAGGCACATCTGTTGAACATGATCTAGCTTCTCCCGGGGCTCAGGCACACTGGGGTGCACATTCTGGGCTCAGGCTCTTGAAACAATGGGGTCATTGACCTCCTCCTAAATGTGCTGGGGTCCCCGAGCAAACTCCAGTTCAGTGACTTACGAGGACACACAGGACTCGGGCTGTCATCGTTGTCGTAGTCGTCACACTGTGATGTATTTATTACACAGACTGGAAGGCAGACAGCATGTAGGCGATGCTGACAGGCCCGGGGAGGGGGGGGCTGCCTTCTCTGAGGAGGATCACAGCGAGTGAAATCCTCTGGCAGTGACTTAGGACATGTGTAGTTCTCCTGGGAGGCTCAGGAGACCCCCGGGTGTTTTTAGCATCGTGGGTTGATGATGAAAATAGCTGGGGTATTTGGGGAAAGAGAAAGTATAATCCCCCTCCCTCAAGTAGCTACTAGGAATTAAAATTATGTGGCTTGTGGTGTTACATTCCAGTTGATTAGAGTGGAGTTGGCAGACACAGTCCACGGGCCAACAATGCCACTGCTTTTTGTTGAAATAAAGTTTTATTAGAACATAGATACACTTATTTTATTATTATTATTATTATTATTATTATTATTATTATTATTGGTTTTTTCAAGATAGGGTTTCTCTGTGTAGCCCTGGCAATCCTGGAACTCACTGTGTAGACCAGGCTGGCCTGGAACTCAGGAATCCGCCTGCCTCTGCCTCCCAAGTGCTGGGATTAAAGGCGCGCGCCACCACCGCCCTGCTCACTCATTATTTTTAATGGTGGCTTCCACGCTACAGTGGCAGAATCTCGGGGCTTCATCAGAAATGAGGTCTCCCAAAGTTTGAAATGTTTGCTGTTAGTCTCCTGAAATCTCCTTCTGTGTGGCTTAGAGAGCCTGTGGCTGCCGCGTATACAGCGCTTCCCCCCGCCGACATCCGCTGGTCTCTGAACGCTCACGGTCCTCCCTCTGCCCCGTCAGGTCTACGTGCGGAGAGGCTACATTGCCTACGAGCTAAACAGCCTGCAGCACAGGGAGCTCCCGGACGGCACCTGCGTGGTGGAGTTCCAGTTCATGCTGCCCTCCTCACACCCCAACCGGTAGGGGCTGGTCTCTCCTTGTTGCCTTCCTCACTGTCTTGTCCCTGGAAGGATCTGGCAAGAATGTACGTGTGCTGGGGAGAGCCCTTCCCTGCTGGAGGTCTCCTGTGGCCTCTTGTGCTCATCTGTGGGAAGAGGATAGCCACCCAGTGTCATCTCCTGTCAGGGACCCAGGCATGCTGCCTCGGATGCCCATTAATGGACGTGCAGTGACAATCTAGCCAGTCAGTCACATTCACGTGTGGGGCGGTGGGGCGGCGCAGCGGGGGAAGGCACTTGCCTGCAAACTCGGTCCTTGGGACTCACAGTACAGAAGGAGAAAATGGACTCTTGAAAGTTGTCCCCTGACCTCCACATGTCCACCATCACACACACACACACACACACACACACACACACACACACACAATCATACCACAAAGACCACACACACACTCTATACCCCACACATACAAACACATATCACACCACACGCCACACAAAGCACACACACATCACACCACACAGACCACAGACCTCCCTCCCCACACACACTTTTATAAAAACAAAATTTTAAAGTACTCAATCATCATGTGTGGGTCTTGGATGCATATTACACAGGGTTCTAGAACATTCTACATGGCAGTGGACTGTGCTGTCCTAGACCACTGGGAAAAGTAAGTGAGTACGGCGACACACCCAGGACAGTGCCGCGTGCATGGATGAAGCCGTGTTAGCAGTCTCGGGGTAGTTTTGGCATGCATTCTTACAAACAGAATTGCTGTCCTGTAACACTAGCCGGGTGACGTGGGAAGTCTTCGTGTAATGTGTCTTTATTCTCCTGATGTAATTGTCGTCTCTGAGGTGTGCTGTCTCCATTTGCTAACCTAGGCCGAGAGCTGGAAGCTTCTGGCCTCCGTACAATCTATCTGGGCCTAGAATGTCTTCAGCCTTACTGAGACTTGCTGCTGAATAGGCTCACCTTTGCTAGCTCTCTCTGAACTCTGGCTGGCTGGTCAACTCAGCTGTTCTGGCTCAGACTCCTCTCCAAGCTGACTGATTCAATCCGGCTTCTCTCCGATTCTCCTGAGTCGTCCTGCTTGGCCTCAAACTAACTTTGGCAAAGATTTGTTCTAATCTTCTGGCTCCTCCTCATTCTCTGGCTCGTTCGGACCTCACCTGTGTCTAGCTTGTTCTCGCTTCAACCTGTCTCTGAAAAACTCTCCCATTCGGACTGCCTGCTCTCTCTACCCTGCTCTTTCTTAGAAGCAGCCTCTCTCTCTTCTCTTTTCTGGTGAGAGTTGGGCAGATCCTGTTCTGTCAAATCTTTCTCTGATTGGTCACTTTGTCCGCCACTCAACTAGGCATTACTTCAAACAAGGCTGCTCCCTTCCACAAACCAACATTACACCTTCCTCATTTAGGATTAGAGGCGTGTACTAAGGGCGTGTCTGTGTTCCAGCCAGAGGGATCAAAGGTGTGTGCTAAGGCCGAACCAGGCACAACTAGAAACAGGTTTCCCACAACACAGTCTCAGGGTTCGCAGTGTGATCAAATATCCTCCAACATCTGTGTCCTCAGTCCCCTCAGCCCTTCCATCAGCTGACCAAAGTCTCCTTCATCTCAGTTTTGAAGAAGAGAGTCCCGGGATCTCCTCTCTCCCGCAGGCTGCGAGTAAGAACACGTGCCTGACTCTCAGAGCTCTGTCCGGGCACCTGTGGCTGCTGGGAGCCAGAAGCAGGGCCAAGGGAGTGGCTTGTCTGTGTCCTCAGGGTTCTCATGGGGACGTCTGTCTGACTTGTACACTGCTCACCGTCTCATTAACCCCTTATTTCAGAAGCCAGGTAGAGTGTGGAACCTTCTAGAATGTAGCTATGTCTACCCCCTGGGATCCAATAGCTCCCTCCCTGCCACTGTCCCTGGTTCCTCTGTCTTGGATTCTCATTGGGTTTCCCAGAGGCCTCGCTGTGGCTGGAGCGGAGGTTATGTGACTTGGGTTCCATGGGTTAGAACTCATCTCCATCTCAGGGTCCATGTTTTCCTGAGCAGGTTTTCTTGTGATGTGTGTATGTATGTGCATGTATGTGTGTGATGTATGATATGTGTGTGAGAGAGATGTGTGTGCAGGTGTGTATGTGTGAGAGAAATGTGTGTTCAGGTGAGGGATTTATGTGTCCATGTGTACTTGCATGTATATGTGATGTGTGTGTGAGAGAGAGATGCGCATATGTTTGTATGTGCGTGTGAGATGTGTGCAGGTATGTATGTTTAAGAGAGATGTGTGTGTGTGTGTGTGTGTGTGTGCATATGATGTATGCATGGGTGTGTGAGAGAGACGTATGCAGGTATGTATGTGTGTGTGAGAGAGATGTGTGCAGGTATGTGTGTGATGTGTGTGTAACGTGTATACAGGTGTGAGATGAGTGTGCACGTGTGTGTAGGTATGTATATGAGATGTGTGCATGTGTGTGTGTGCAGGTGTACAGGTGTATGTGAGAGAGATGCATGCAGGTATATGTGTGAGGTGTATGTGTGTGTGTGTGTGTGTGTGTGTGTGTGTGTATGTGTGTGTGTGAGAGAGAGAGAGAGACAGAGAGACAGAGAGAGACAGAGGTATGGAGGTCAGAGGACGAGTCTGTGGAGCTGGTTCTTTTCTTTTACCCTTATGTGGGTTCTGGGGACTGAACTCGCATCATCAGGCCTGCAAGGCAAGGTGTTTCTCTTCCCGTTCTTCTCGTTGGCTTCGGAAGAGCTTGCATTACAGATGAGAAAGGAAGGCCTCCAGGAGGTGGCTCCTGGCATCTTTTTTTTTTTTTTCTTCGAGACAGGGTTTCTCTGTGTAGTCCTGGCTGTCCTGGAACTCACTCTGTAGACCAGCTGGCCTTGAACTCAGAAATCCACCTGCCTCTGCCTCCCAAGTGCTGGGATTACAGGCGTGCGCCACCACTGCCCGGCTCTGCCTTGCATCTTGACTACTGCTTTTGTTTTGTTTTGTTTTGTTTTGTTTCGTTTCATTTGTTTTTGTTTTTAAAGATTTATTTATTTATTTATTATATGTATGCACACTGTTGCTGTCTTCAGACACACCAGAAGAGGGCACTCGTCAGATCTCATTACTGATGGTTGTGAGCCACCATGTGGTTGCTGGGATTTGAACTCAGGACCTCTGGAAGAGCAGTCAGTGCTCTTAACCGCTGAGCCATCTCCCTCCTTGGTTTGTTTTGTTTTTCTTTTCTCTCTCTCTCTCTCTCTCTCTCTCTCTCTCTCTTTCTTTCTTTCGTTCTCTCTTTTTTAACCTTTCTTATCTTTTCTTGTTTAAAGACCTGTAGTACTTTGCCTCATTAAAAGACAGGTCTTGTATTGATTCAGCTGTTTTGAGGATGGTAGTCTGGGTGCATGTGTGTATGCTTCTATGTGCGCACAGTTAGTGCCTGTGTATGTGTGTATGTGTGTATGTGTGTATGTGTGTGTGTGTGTGTGCATGCAGTCAGTGTGTGTCCATGCATGTTTTGTGTATGTATGTGAGCAAGCAGTCAGTGCCTGTGTATGTATGTTGTGTGCATGTATGTGTGTGCATGCATGTGTATGTGCATATGCAGTCAGTGCCTATTCATGTGTGTGCCTGTGTGCGTGTGCGTGTGTGTGCGTGTGCGTGTGTGTGTGTGTGTGTGTGTGTGATATAGTGTTTTGAAATTGTCCACAGGAGCTGTTTTCCCTCTTAACTGTTTTGTCTGAGCAGCAAGCGCTGCAGGGAGAAGAGCACCATGGCTTCCCTAAGGGATATGGGGGCACACTCTATTTCCAGGAGGACCCACACATATGCCTAGGTTGTTCCTTATGACCCCCGTATGGGCACTGGCTGCTGTTTTGGCTTAGATGTTGTAGATGTTGTGGTATGGGAGTCCAGGGGCTGGATCATGATTTTGGAAATATCAGATAAGAACATTCCCCCACGTCGGGGGTTCCCGAGAGCACTACTAGGTATGCAGTGGGCCTATGAGGCCTTACAGGACTCAGTACACAGTCGTGTCTGCAGCATGGGATCCGTAAAGGCAAAGGCTGGGGGTAAGGCTGGAAGAAGAAACCCAATGGTCAGAGTCCTTTGCTGTGGACTCCTCCAGCCATGGGTTGTGATCCGTGTTAGCTGTCCCATTGTGCTGACCAAATACCCTAACAGAGCCCACCGAGGGAGGCTGTGTTTAGTCTCCTGGTGTCAGAGGCTCTGGAGTACATCCTGATGGAGAAGGCAGAGGGAGAGAGGCTCCCTGGGTACTGCTTTCTCCCTTTCCCCACTGTATTCCACTGTCGCCCCCAGCCTAGGGGATGGTGACGCCCACATTCTTCTCTGGAAAAGCCTTCCCAGACACACCTGAAAACGCATCGCCATTCTACAGGGTGATTCTCACTCGGCGGTGAAGGGAGGGAAGCTTACTCATCCCCGCGTGAGGTGCCTGAGCTTGGTTAGCACCCAGGCCTCCTATTGGCGACTGCTCCGACGGGCTCTCCTCTGGGCCCGGTCAGGCAGAAACAGCCGCGCTCAGGAGACAAGCAGTGTTCAAGGCCAGCCAGGCCGACACACACAAGACCCTGGGTTGGTTGGTTTGTTCATCTTGGAAAGGAGAATTCCCTGGCTCCCAGGAGAGGACAGAGGCAGAAGCTTGGAACCAACTCTAGCGTCGGTGACAGCAACACAGGCCTGGCAAGCCACATTCACTTAGGAAAAGGGAGCCTTTCCCGCGTCCAAGTTCCCCTACTCCAAGGGCCACCCTCGCCACAGCCCTCCTTCCTAAGAAGGGCAGGGCAGTTCCTGCTTCTGTGAACGGTCTGTTTCACAATGCATGGATTCATCCCTCCCATATCGGGTTCCAGAGCGCTCACATGACAGCTTTGCTTCCCAGGAACAGTGGCTCTCTAAACCCAGTACAGCCACTGACTTCATCCCCAGTCAAGGAAAAGGGCGAAGGCATTGGAGGCCTGGGGCATTCCAGGACCCAACGTGCCTCCTCACCAGCTGCCTGGACCTGGGCCCTTCTGGGGAAACTGAGGCTGGGAGCACACCACCTCTGTGTGTGTTTGCCTTTCTGGACTTACCTCAGGGACTACTTGTTTGTGCGTGCATCCACTCATTCATTCACTCACTTCCTGGGCTCTTCTACTCCATGTCCTGAGGAGACTGATGCGACCCCCTCAGCACCCGCCCCGAGACCACAAGTCTCCCCTCGTAGTCCTCACTTCAGACCCTAGGGAAGCCTCTTATCCTGATCTGGCTTTCCAAAGCTTCCTTAGCAGGAAGCACTCTGAGGGCCGAGTGGGCGGGGCCGCCTCAACCTCCCTTTCTCCTCACACTGCAGGATGGCCGTGCCCATCAGCGTCTCTAACCCGGACCTGCTGAGGCACAGTACGGAACTCTTCATGGACAGCGGCTTCTCCCCACTGTGCCAGCGGATGGGAGCCATGGTGGCCTTCAGGAGATTCGAGGAATTCACCCGGTAGGGCGTGGGAGCTGTATGGACTTTCCCAGCCCCCAGACACTCATTCATTAATACTTGGGCTCGGGAAGACCCAGACACAGGCACCGCAGTTAAGAATTACAGACTCAAGCCGGGCGGTGATGGCGCAAGCCTTTAATCCCAGCACTTGGGAGGCGGAGGCATGTGGATTTCTGAGTTCGAGGCCAGCCTGGTCTACAGAGTGAGTTCCAGGACAGCCAGGGCTACACAGAGAAACCCTGTCTCAAAAAACAAAACAAAACAAAACAAAACAAAACAAAACAAAACAAAACAAAACAAAATGAATTACAGACTCCTCGGGGAGCTATGGGAAAGGCTGGCCCATGGTCCTAAGGGACTTGGCTAGACAGAAACCCAAAGTCCTGGCACTGGGACTGGTCGTGTCCTTTAGAAGCAGGGACCCCTCAGCTTTCCTTGTCCCTCCCCACAGGAACTTTGATGAAGTCATCTCCTGCTTTGCCAACGTGCCTACGGACACCCCTCTCTTCAGTAAGGCGTGCACCTCCCTGTACTCAGAGGAAGAGAGCAAGGTAAGCCCAACGGGCAGCCTTGGGGGGAGGGGTGGACTCCAGCCCCGCCCTCTTGCCCCCAGCCCCCCCCCACCCGTTTTTTTTCTCTTGCAGAGCCTTCGAGAGGAGCCCATCCACATCCTGAACGTGGCCATCCAGTGCGCCGAGCACGTGGAGGACGAGGCGCTGGTGCCAGTCTTCCGCGCCTTTGTACAGTCCAAGGTATTCCTGCTGTGCTCTGAGGTCAGAGGCCGGCTGTCTTGACCTTCAAGTTGCCGTCATAAAGCACCCCAGGCTGGGAATAAAGTAAAAGTTTCTGGAGGAGCCGGGCGGTGGTGGCACATGCCTGTAATCCCATCACTTGGGAAGCAGAGGCAGGCGGATTTCTGAGTTCGGGGCCAGCCTGGTCTACAGAGTGAGTTCCAGGACAGCCAGGACTACACAGAGAAACCCTGTCTTGAAATAAAAAAGTTTCTGGGGTCCCAGCACTTGGGAGGCAGAGGCAGGCGGATTTCTGAGTTCGAGGCCAGCCTGGTCTACAGAGTGAGTTCCAGGACAGCCAGGGCTATACAGAGAAACCCTGTCTCGAAAAACAAAACAAAACAAAACAAAAAAAAGTTTCTGGGGAGGGCAGGAGAGATGGCTCAGCAGGTTAGGGGATCTTACTGTTCCTGCAGAGGACTCAGGTTCAATTCCCAGCACCCGCGTGGCAACCAGCAACCATCCACAACACTGCATGTGGTACGCAGATATATGTAGGAGGATGACATTCATACACATCGAACCAATCAAACGTAGATATAGCTGGATGGGTTTTGTCTTAGGGCTTTACTGCTGTGAACAGACACCATGTCCAAGGAAACTCTTATAAGGACAACATTTAATTGGGGCTGGCTCACAGGTTCAGAGGTTCAGTCCATTATCATCAAGGCGGGAACATGGCAGCATCCAGGTAGGCATGGTGCGGGAGGAGCTGAGAGTTCTACATCTTCATCTGAAGGCTGCTAGAAGACTGGCTTCCAGGCAGCTAGGATGAGGGTCTTATAGCCCACTCCCACAGTGATACACCTACTCTAGCAGAGCTACACCCATTCCAACATGGCCACACCTCCTCCAACAAGGCCACATCTCCTCCAACAAGGCCACACCTACTCCAACAGGGCCACTTTCCCTAATAGTGCCACTCCTTAGACCAAGCATATGCAAGCTATGACAGGTTTTAACCCTGCTGATCAATGATCAAACCAGAAGCTGATGCTCCTGGTCCCCCACAAGACAGTGTGGCTGTGTCCTGACTCAGTTCCATCTGCTCTTGCGTTTCTGTACATAGCGTCGGAGTCTGAACCCTTACATGCATGTCTCATAACTTCCAGTGCCCACAGCATCTGTGTATAACATGACCATTAAATTCAGACTGAGGATATAGCTCAGGGGTATAGCTCTTGCCTGGTGTACTGTAGATCCTACCTTCAAATCCTGTTACTGCAAAAAAAAAAAAAATTACAAAATGAACAATTCTATGCTCCTCACGTATGTGCACAGTTGCACGGCCTTCACACAACTGTCAGTTTGAGAACATCACCTGAGAAGCAGAACACACAGCTCTCTCACAGCCTTCTCCCCAGTCCCGAAGAGGCAGTCACTGACCTACTTCCCGGCTCTGCATGTTGTCTGCTAGGGGGCCTTTGACCGGCTTCCTGCACTTAGTGTGCTTGTGGGGTTCACTCACTCAGCAACATGTCAGGATATCAGGCCTTTACCAACCAAATAATCTTCCACTGTGTCTGTGCTTTTCCATGCAGAAACACATCCTTGTGGATTACGGACTCCGAAGAATCACATTCCTTATTGCCCAGGAGGTTAGTCCCCATGCTTAGTCCATCGTCTTTCCTATTCTCTGAGCCTTGGGCCGGGTAGTTGATAATTACTCTCTAGGGGGAGCTAGAAGCAATGAGTTGCTAGGACAATCTCTCCAGATGATTCATTATGGAAACAGACGGAGTCAGTTTTTAATGATCGTAAAGTTCGCAGGGGAAGGGCTCAGAGTCTACCTTCACTGAATTGCATGGATTTCTTTTGGCAGAGAGAATTTCCCAAGTTCTTCACGTTCAGAGCGAGAGATGAGGTAAGAGGAAAGGCTTTGGCATTATTATTTCTGAGTAGCCTTCACACGCCCCCACAGGCATGCTCAGAGCCTGAGGTGTGGACCACACTGGGACCACACTGACAGAAGGACCCCCGTGTATCCTGCAGCGAGCTCAGACACGCAGCCTCCTACTCACTTGATGTATTTTGCATTTGCTGCTGAACTCAGTAAGCTGGCCGCCCTGCTTTATAAGTAAATCTTTGCTGGAGCACAGCTACAGCCATCTTATTAGGTATCAACCGTGATTTTCACAGTCACTGAGCCTGTGTGGCTCATCACCCTTGGCAGGCTCCTGTTCTAGAGCAGGTGGCCTCAAGAGCTCAGCGCTTTGTATTTTGATGGTTCCGGGTCAAGTTAACAGCATCCTTATTTGGGGGTAGGGGACATGGGGACTTGTTATTTTCTCTCCAGTTCAGTTTCCAAAACTGCCAGTTGATTCCTTGAGGGACTTGCCCCCATCAAGAAGCCAGGTTCAGAAGCTGAAGAATCAGAAATGCTAACAGCCAGCAGTCTTGTGTCTCTGGCATGTCCTGAGCCAGGCAGGGCACACTCGGGAGTTGCTCTTGCAATGCCCACGCCCTGCAAACCTCCGGAGAGCCTCCGCTTGCTCACGATGAGGTGCCACCATAAGGGCTCGTTTCTGAGCACCGGGCTCAGCAGCATGCAGCCTGGACCATGCAGGCGTGTCATCGCAGCGACAAACGGACTTTCCTCTCTCTGGCCGGCCTACAGTTTGCAGAAGACCGGATTTATCGCCACCTGGAGCCCGCCCTGGCCTTCCAGCTGGAGCTGAGCCGGATGCGCAACTTTGACCTGACCGCTGTGCCCTGTGCCAACCACAAGATGCATCTTTACCTGGGGGCCGCCAAGGTGAAGGAAGGGCTGGAGGTGACAGACCATCGGTTCTTTATCCGAGCCATCATCCGGCACTCAGACCTGATCACCAAGGTAAGGAGACACGGGGTGGCTCCCCTGTCCCCACGACCTGTCCCTCTACTCTGGCCTTCTCGTCCCCAAGTTCCCGTCTGGTCTGCATTCTGGGGTCAGGAGATGTGCTCAGCACACAGCGTGCTGCCCTTGCAGAGACCTCAGCCGGGGATGCTTCAGTCAGGCTCTTTTGTTTTGTGACATTTTCTGTGTAGAAGAGAGCTGAAGGGGTGGAAAGAGATTGGCTTGTTCAGGGAACGGCTCGAGATTTCCGATCGACCACTGGCGATCCACTGTGGAAATTCAGATGCTATTACAAAGTATTTTAAAGTGGAGTTGGGGTGGGGGCGTGGCTCAGGGGCTGAAGCACTCACCGCCATCGTGCAAGCCAGAGGAGTTGGGTCCAGAGCCCACATGAAAACGACCCAGGTGTGGCTCCCCAGGACAAGTAGGCTCACCAGACTGAGCAAGTCCAGGTCCAGTGAGACCCTGGGCCAGAATTAGAGTGGACCGCTGGAAGTCTGGCCCACAGCTGCAGGGGATCTGACATCCGTGGACTCCACGGTCACCTGCACTCACTCATAACCACATACACACACACACACACACACACACATACACATACACACAATTTAAAAGTTAAAAAGAGAAGAAAGCGGAGAGTGCTCCATAGAGGATACCATCAACCTCATGCCTTAACATGTATGTGCTCACGTGTTCCTGAGCACCAGTGCATACACATGAATACACAGCATATATATACATCATACAAATATAATACACATACCTATACATAATACAAATATAATACCACACGTATGTATACTTTTGAAAAAGATCACATGAGTGCCAAGCCAGATGTGGTGGCACCTGCCTTTAATCTCAGCACTCAGGAGACAGAGGCAGGCAGATCTCCGAGCTCAAGGCCAGCCTGATCTACAGAGTGAGTTGAGATCTTTCTAGAGCCAGAGTCCCAGGACAACCAGGGCTACACAGAGAAATCTTGTTTTGAAAAAACCAAACAGGGCTGGAGAAATGGTTTAGTGGTTAAGAGCACTGACTGCTCTTCCGAAGGTCCTGAGTTCAAATCCCAGCAACCACATGATGGCTCACAACCATCTATAATGAGATCTGATGCTCTCTTCTGGGCTGTCTGAAGACAGCTACAGTGTACTCACACATAATAAATAAATAAATAAATAAATAAATAAATCTTTAGAAAAAGAAAAAACAAACAAAAAAGGGACCAAGAATTCATCAGTGGAGGGGCCAGCCCTACTGATGGTCTTTCTAGAGATGATTCCATCCGGATGTGGAATGGGAGGTCAGAGCCAGTGTAGGCAGGACCCTCAGAACAATTGTTTTACTTGTGGTCCACGCTCTATGCGAACAAAAACCCATTCATGAGGCATCCCGTTGATTTACATGCTCATGGGCATACTGGGTATGTTGGGGTGGCGGGGGTGATTTTAAAGAGATCAAATTAGCCACTGACAAATATAATTTTTTTTAAATTACATGTATGTATGTATGTGTATGTATGTAATTATTAAGGACGGGAGCAACCATCACAGCGTGTGTGTGGACGCGGGAGGTCAACTGTGGGAGTCTGTCCTCTCCCACTGTGTGGGATCTGGAAACCGATCGGTCGGTCCGGTCAGGCTTGGCAGCAAGCCCCTCTACTCCCTAGCATGCCCCAAGGCCACCGTGTAGATGTCTGGGCATCAGGGTTCAGACCTCAACTCACGGCCTCGGACAGCTTCCTGCCCTCTGCAAGGCTCTGCCACCTCATCAGACACACCGGGAGGAGGGGCGCGTGAGCCAGGTACAAAGGCCTCTGGCTGAGCCTGCCTCCTCGCTCGCCCTTTGGCAGGAAGCTTCCTTTGAGTACCTGCAGAATGAGGGGGAGCGGCTGCTGCTGGAAGCCATGGACGAGCTGGAGGTGGCGTTCAACAACACCAGCGTGCGCACCGACTGCAACCACATCTTCCTCAACTTCGTGCCCACCGTCATCATGGACCCGCTCAAGGTTGTACGGCTGCGGCTCTCCCGGGCCCTGGGTTCTACATGCCATGTTGCTCTGTGGTTGCGTCCTTGAGCCCAACAAGGCCACACCCCTTCCACCAAGGCCACACCCTTCCACCAAGGCCACACCCCCTCAGCAGGGACACACCCACTCAAAGAGGGCCACACCCATCCAACAAGGCCACACCTCCTCTAGCAGGGACACACCCCCTTTGACAAGGCCACACCCCTCCATTAGGGCTACGCCCTCTTATAGTGCCATTCCCTGGGCCGAGCCTACATAAACCATCCCAAGGGTCAACAGATGTGGTTAGCTGAGAGAGGAGAACAGACCTTCCAGTCAGTCCGGATGTTTGGGCTCAGACAACAAGTGTGTCTCGAATGCCTGGCAGAGCTTATGCCCTCTGTAGCCCCAGGCTCTGTCAGCGCAGGAGAGAGCCTAAGGTTCTGAGGCTGGGGCATTGTGCACAGGCAGGCGCTGCAGTAGACAGACCTTATTATACTGATTCTGGAACCAGAGAAGTTGTCAGTATCTGCAGGATTCACAGGACCCGTGTGGACGGCCTGACTCGCCCACCCAGTCCAGAGGAAAACCGTGATGTCCTGAGAGGCACAAAAAGATAGGGTGACACATGAAGGAGTCCCGTTACTCGTCACCCCATCACCAACGCCGAAGCTCAGGGGCAGAGCACCTGCTTGCTGTGCTGGGCTCCCCACCTCCTGCACACTCCACTGTGCCTGTGGGGGGGGGTTGTGTGGGGGGGGCGTGTCAGGCTCTGACGGTGCCGGGCTTCTCGGCAGATTGAGGAGTCGGTGCGTGCCATGGTCATGCGCTATGGCAGCCGGCTGTGGAAGCTGCGAGTGCTGCAGGCCGAGGTTAAGATCAACATCCGGCAGACAACCTCCGACCGCGCCATCCCCATCCGCCTCTTCATCACCAACGAGTCTGGCTACTACCTGGACATCAGCCTCTACAAAGAAGTGACAGACTCCAGATCCGGAAACGTAAGGGCGTGCCAGCAGGGGGCGTGAGCCCGAGCGTTCTGGGCATCCGGGTGAGGCTGGAAGCCACCATCGCCTCTCCTCTCCTCACCTCATGGTGGCCTCCAGTAGATAGCTTCAGGGTGTGGTGGTTTCCGTCCGTCCTCCGAGGCGGAACCGTGCAGCCCGTGGCAGAGTCCATCCTGTGGCCATGTCGCCGGTGGGAAGCGGAGCGTGTGGCGCTTGCTGCAGCTGCTCTGCCGGAGAGACATGTCTCCCCCAAAAGCCTTGCAGAAATGAGATTTGTAAATGAACCCCAGACTATTTTACATGTGCATATGTGTATAAATACACGTGTGCACCTGACTATATGTGAATCCATGCACTTTTTAAACTTGAAATGAGGAGACTCAAATCTCTCAAGTTGCACAGATGGTACAGAACAAAATATGGGCTGAGGCCTACCCCTGACCCAGCTCCTCCCAAGGACACGATACAGTTGACCAGAGCATGCTGCCTAAACTGTAAAGCGACATGCTGTCCTGTCGACCGCTCGCTCGGGTACAGACCCCACATGGATTCCCATGGTTCTTGTCTGCATACCTCGGGGGCGGGGCTGTGTCTCCCAGGCCCATCCCGCTCCAGTTCCCACGAGGCAAAGGGCAGAAGTTCTGCACCAGGGATCTGCCTCTCTCCCCTGAACCTGAGTGGCGAGGACTCAGGATGCGGTGGGACGCAAACCCAGGTCCACTAGAAGCGCAGCCAGTGCTCTTAGCCTCTGAGTCGCCTCTCCAGCCCCCTCCCTTTTTCTTTCTTTCCGTCCAGATCATGTTTCACTCCTTTGGCAACAAGCAAGGGCGCCTGCACGGGATGCTGATCAACACGCCCTACGTCACCAAGGATCTGCTGCAAGCCAAGCGCTTCCAGGCGCAGTCCCTGGGGACCACCTACATGTACGACTTCCCGGAGATGTTCAGGCAGGTAAGTCCTGTGGGCTCAGATGCGCGTCCAGGGGCCCTCCCCTCCCTCCACGGGACCCTATCCCGTGTCCTCAGCTGTGCTTCTGAGATCAGTTCTAGATGAGGACTTCTAGGAAGAATTAATTCACGCAGGGATGACTGGCTTTGTGGTACTTTATCCCCAAACTGAACTTTATCTTGTTAAGTGGCTTGTTTGTGTGTGTGTGTGTGTGTGTGTGTGTGTAGGGACCAGAGGTCAACAGCAGGTATTTTTCTTTGTTCTCTGTCCTATGTTTTGAGACAGGGTCTCTCAGTTACCCTGGAGGTTGCTGATTTGGCCAGAGGAGCCAGCCTGCCAACCCCGGGGATTCCTCTGACCCCGATCTGTGGGATTGAACCCTGGTCCTCATGCTTGTGAGAACCTCACTTTGCTGCCTGCACCTTCCCCTCAGGCCCCTCCTTCTGACCCGTTTTTTCTTGTTTATATGTTAACTGCTGCCTGCCGGGCCCCATTCTGAGGCCAGGGTGACCCTGGAGGGGAAGCGGTCCATGCGTGCATGTGTATATGCAATGTACACATTTTGCTTTAATTAATCTCTTAATAATCAAGAAGTCACAAAAACAGCACAGGGGGAAAAAAAAAAGAATGAGCCATTTCCCCAGGGACACATTCCAGTTTGTCACGGTGTGTTCCGATAAGGACACTGACGCGGAGGCTGTTGATACTGGCTTTGAGGACTCTCAGCTCAACCCTCTGACCATGTCTGGGAGCCAGGTGCAGTGTGGCACCTGCCTGCAGTCTCAGCTGCTCGGAGGGCTGAGACAGGGGCATCACCTGATAGGAGGCGGAGGCCTGCCTGTATAGCATAGTGAGACTATCTTAGAAGAAGGTTTTACTTTGTTTCTTTCTTTATTTTATGTATGTGAGTACAGTGTAGCTGTGCAGATGGCTGTGAGCCTTCATATGGTCACTGGGAATTGAATTTAGGACCTCTGCTCACTCTGGTCAACCCCACTCGCTCCAGTCAACCTTGCTCATTCAGTCCCTGCTCGCTCAGGCCCATAGATTTATTTATTATTAGAAATAAGTACACTGTCGCTGTCTTCAGACACATCAGAAGAGGGCGCCAGATCCCATTACAGATGGTTGTGAGCCACCATGTTGTTGCTGGGATTTGAACTCAGGACCTTTGGAAGGGCAGTCAGCGCTCTTAACCCTTGAGCCATCTCTCCAGCCCCTAGGTTGTTTTTACTATCCATTTAGGTCAGTGGCTCTCAACCTGTGGATGGAGACCCCTTTTGGGTTTGAACAACCCTTTCACAGGGGTTGAATATCAGGCATCCTCCATATCAGATATTTACATTATGATTTATAACAGTAGCAAAATTAGAGTTAAGGAGTAGCAACGAAAATAATGTTATGGTTGGAGGTCGCCACAACACGAGGAATTGTGTTAGAGGGTCACAGCGTTAGGAAGGGTGAGAGCCATTGGTTTAGATCATGTGGAAAGGCAGGGATAAGGAGATACGGTATCACCTGTGTGCAGCACGCCCACCAGACCCAGCACCTGACTCCTCTGGCACACAGAGGCACATAAGTGGGAACACACGATGTCTCTGTTCTTCTTCTTGTGCATGTGTGCATCTGAGTTTATTCGCGCCGTGTTATTGTGCATTCGGATGCCAGCTGAGCCCAGAGGGTGTTTGGAGTCCCTGAAACTGGAGTTATGGGAAATTGCAAGCTGCCTGCTGTGGGTCCCGGGGCCTCTGGAAGAACCGGGAATTTCTTAACCATTGAGCTCTCTGGTACCAAGCTGAGTTAATACTTAGAAAAATATGTCCAGGCTGGGGAAGTGGCTCAGTGGGTAACAGGCTTGTCACACAGGCGTGACAGCCCGAGTTCAGACCTCCAGAGCGCCCCCCTTTAAAAAGCCAGGCATGGAAGTGTGTACACATAATTCTGAGCTCTTAGAGGCAGAGGCAGGGGGATTCCTGGGACTTACTGGCAGTCAGTCTAGACAATAAGTGGGATATGGGTTCGGGGTGTGTGTGTGTGTGTGTGTGTGTGTGTGTGTGTGTGTGAGAGAGAGAGAGAGAGAGAGAGAGAGAGAGAGAGAGAGAGAGAGAGACTGTCTCAAAAAGGGGATAGGGAATGTGTTGACGACCTGGTGCTCTCACATGTCACCTCCAACCGCAGAGGGCAGCCCTTCTCTACCCACAACTCCAAGCTTCTCCTCTCCCCTCAGGCTCTCTTTAAACTGTGGGGCTCCCCAGAGAAGTACCCCAAAGATATCCTGACGTACACAGAGCTGGTGTTGGACCCGCAGGGCCAGCTGGTAGAGATGAACCGGCTTCCTGGTTGTAACGAGGTAGGAGGTGTGCCTGAGGCGGGGCCTGGCAGAACCCAGCTGGGGTCAGCCTGCTTCAGGTGTCACCCGGAAGGACCAAAGTCATTTCACGTAACCCTCATCTCATTCCCAGGTGGGCATGGTGGCCTTCAAAATGAGGTTCAAGACCCCGGAGTATCCAGAAGGCCGGGACGCCATTGTCATCGGCAATGACATCACCTTCCAAATCGGCTCGTTTGGCATAGGGGAGGACTTCCTGTATCTGCGGGCGTCCGAGATGGCCCGGGCAGAGGGCATCCCCCAGATCTACCTGGCGGCTAACAGCGGGGCCCGTATGGGCCTCGCTGAGGAGATCAAGCAGATATTCCAAGTGGCTTGGGTGGACCCGGAGGACCCACACAAAGTACGTCAGATACAGGGGTGTCGTGGTGCCTACCTGGATGGAGCATCCCTAACCCCAGAGCCCCCTCATCTGAGATCCTTCCAGATCCAAAGCTTGGGTATCAGTGTGACGTCCCAAACAGAAAGTCCTGCCCGACCTCACTCCGAGCTCGGGCATCTGACGGTGCTGTGTGTGAGGTATCTGAGCGGCTCGGATGAGTGTTGTGTTTAGACTTGCTACCTCGCTCCTGGGATATCTCATTTTATGCAGATATGCCAGTCTGAAAAAAAAAATCAGAATCTAAACTGCCTCTGACCCCACACAGGTAAGAGAGGCAGAGTCCGCATTGCATCAACAGGGTGTCAAGGTTCCTGCAAGACAGTGGGAGAGGGCAGAGATGTACAGCGACTATAAGCCCGCCCACCATAAGCCCGCCCACCGTCCAGTATGTAGCTCAGAGTCACTGAACCAGGCCCAGTGCCACACGCGTGTCCGAGCAGTCGGGAGGCTGAGGCAGGAAGATAGAGTTCAAGGTCAGCCTGGCTGATGTAGTGAGACCTGTCTTAAAACAAAACAAATAAGCAAACAAAAAAAGCAAAATCAAGAAATAAAATGCTTTGGGGCATGGTGATTGGCAGGAAATGGCTAAAAACACCCCTTAGGGGCACGACAACGAGAAACTTGTAGATACATGGGTGACATGTGCAGGCTTCTAAATCCGCATGTACCCAGAATGCAAAGTGAGTAATGTTCCACACCCGGGCCTTAGATCATGTATGTGTGCACACGTGTGTACACATGTGCATATGTGAGGGTACACGTGTGTGTGCACATGTTTGTACATGTGTGAGGGCACATGCATATGCATGTGTGAGGGTGCATTGTATACATGTATGTGCATGCACATGAGGGTACATGTGTGTTTCTGTACTCTGTGTGCATGCTCATGCATGTGTGTATGGGTGCATGTGTGAGGGTGCATATGTGTGTTCACATGTGAGCATTGTGAGGGCACATACGTGTATGTGTGTGTATGCATGTGTTTGTGCGTGTGAGGACACGTGTGTGTATGTGTGAGGGTGCATTCTCTCATCTCTGCCCTGACGTGAGACAGCGGGACAGTCGCTTTCACACAGATCATGTTCTCCAGACAGTGACACTGTTTCCCTAAAGGAGGAAAAAGCACTTTGGGAGTTGAAAATTAATTTTCTATTTTTTTATAAAATCGTATCCTTAGTCCATTGTTAGTCTAAACACCTGAAATCTGAAACTCTGTGATCTGAAGCCTTTGGTCACCCACCTCACCCCTGAGGCAGCAAATTGTCCCCACACCTGAGCTCCTGGGTCACAGTGAACACACACAGAATCAGGACAGTGTGTTACAGGGTTATATAGGCTCTCTATAGGTTACATATAGGTTATCTATAGTTGGCTATTTATAGGCTCTATATAGGTTGTAGCTCTGGCCTAACAGTTCTCATGCCGGGTCCCCGCCACTGGAAAACACACTTTTCCCACGACGGAACCCTCAACCACAAATTACTTTTTAAAAAGATTTATTTATTTATTATATGTGACTACGCCACAGCTGCCTTCAGACACACCAGGAGAGGCGTCAGATCTCATTACGGATGGTTGTGAGCCATCATGTGGTTGCTGGGATTTGAACTCAGGACTTTCAGAAGAGCAGTCAGTGTTCTTAACCACTAAGCCATCTCTCCAGCCTCCAAATGTATCTTTCCTTCCTTCCTTTTTTTTTTTTTTTTTTTTTTTTTTTTTTAGACAGGGTTTCTCTGTGTAGCCCTGGCTGTCCTGGAACTCACTCTGTAGACCAGGCTGGCCTGGAACTTAGAAATCTGCCTGCCTCTGCCCCCTGAGTGCTGGGATTAAAGGCGTGCACCACCACCGCCCTCAAACACAAATTTATTTTTGTTGCTCCTTCATACTTGTACTTTTGCTACTGAGCCACCCCTCGGTTCCCAATGTCAGACATACGTGTTTCCCACGGACGGTCATGACTCCCAGGTTGAGAAACGCTGCTGTACCCAATAGGTGTCTACAAAACAGGGTTGAGCCCATCCCCAAGATGTCTCTCAGTGTGTGGAAGCGGGTATTCCAAAACTAGACGTATTCACATCTGAGGTACTTCCCTCAGATCTGGGCTGTCCGACCTGTACACTGACACGCGTGTGCACACGTGAGCACACACATTCCCTCGACAGGACATAACCAGACAGAGTGTGAGGCTGTGTGTGAGGAGGAGAGAAGCCCAGAGCAGCCCCGCGGTTGGCGGTGGTGTGAGCCCGCGGTGTGTAGCTCTCCAGCTGATGCTATCCACAGCCGCCCTGGAGGGCGTTGACACCTTAGACAGTCTGGTGACCGCGGAGTCCACGGAACAGGATCCGCAGCTCACCGAAGTGTGTTTTTAAGGGATTTAGATACCTGTACCTGACGCCCCAAGACTACACCCGGATCAGCCCCCAGAACTCCGTGCACTGCAAGCACATCGAGGACGAAGGGGAATCCAGGTAAACGCTGCAGCTGCAGCGTCGACAGGGGAGCCCCGGTGTAGGCACGGTTCATCCCAGCTGCCACTAGGGGTCGCCTCCGTGTGCCGTGCTAATAGCCACTTGGGACAGTTTCCTGGTTACTCCCAAACGATTCAGCCCTTCCTCCCTCCCTCCCTCCTTCCCTCCTTTCTTTTTTTCTCTGTTGAGCTGGGCAGGCTCTGCATCATTGAGCTACACCCACCTGCAGTGATGTATCCTGTACGCAGAACAGCAGCTCATGTGGGGGAAAGATTGGGTTTTAAAGGTTCATTTCTTCCTTCCCTCCTCCCTTCCCTCTCCTCCTCCCCTCTCTCCTTCCTTCCCTTCCTTCTTCCTTCCCTCCCTTCCTCCCACCCCCATTTGTGCCTCTGCCTCTCTTTCACTCTCTTGTCTTTCTTGAGACAGGGTTTCTCTGTGTAGCCCTGGCTATCCTAAAACTCATGCCATAGACCAGGCTGGCCTCAAATTCAGAGATCCACCCACCTCTGCCTCCCAAGTGCTGGGACTAAAGGTGTGTGCCATCACCACTCAGCAAAAGGTTCACCTCTTATGACCCAATCATCCAAAACCATGCGGCGGTCCCTGGGGACTGTCCTTTGAGAATGTCAGGGATTCCCAGCTGTCTTCCCCAGTGCAGTTGAGGGGAATCAAGCAGGGCCAGGATTCTCTAGGTGGCTTTCTGTAATGTAAATAACACTCGAAATGTTTTTAAATCCCTAGTGAGATAAATTTGGGAAACTCAATTAAACGCAGCCAACAAAACCTCTTCCTGCAGCCCCATGTAATTTCCCCCGGCACTAGCGTGTGTGAATTTCTAATGGGCGCTGGCCAGGGCGGCTCACCCTTGGGGTCAGGAATCCTGGCTGATCGGTTGGTTGTGAACTAAGGCCATTCTCTCCACAGACCAAAGGCTAAGCTAGTTTCCTGCAGGATGTGGGGGAAGGTGTATCTCGCTTAGAGCCTCTGTCTGAGTGGGGGACGGTCATCGTCTATGTCCACCTTGATCTTTAGGAAGGGAAGTCCCCAGGGCCCCATCTTCACTTTGCCTCTGACTGTCCCTGTTGGTGTTGTCTTTTGCTCGGTGCCACCCTCCCCCCCTTCCTCTCCCCCCCTTCCTCTCCCCGTCCTGTGGGAAATGTGACTTCCTGTTGATTTCGTTTTGAGAGGAGCCTTGACCTCTGCCCTGTTGGAACCTCGCAGATACGTCATCCTGGACATCATCGGGAAGGACAGCAGCCTGGGCGTGGAGAACCTGAGGGGCTCGGGCATGATCGCAGGAGAGGCTTCCCTGGCTTACGAGAAAACGGTCACCATCAGCATGGTGGGTGCCTTCCTGGCCTCTTCCTCTTCCTTCTGCTTCCCTTTGGTGTGAGTGTGTGCATGCCTGTGTCCACGTGAGTGCACACCCACGGAGAGGTCAGAGGTCAACCTCAGGCGTCTTCAATTGCTTTTCTCCCGATTTGGGGGGACAGAGTCTTGTGGAGTCTAGAGCTTGCCTATATGGCTACAGCTGGCCAGCGAGCCCCAGGACCCTCCCGCCTCTGCCTCCTCCTCGGCGGCGCTGCGGTCACAGATGCTCCGCGAGAATCTAAACTCAAGTCCTTCCGGTTGCCTGGCAGCACTTCCTGCCCGGGCCATCCCCCAGGCCGGCCCTGCCCCTCTCTCTTTTGAGACTTGCTCTTGCTATAAAACTCAGGCTGGCCTCGAACTTGCGGCCCTTGCTGCCTGAGCTTCTTCCTGAGTGCTGGGACCAACCACGCCTGGCCTTCCCGCTTTGCGTGTAACTAGTTTGTCGCTGCAGCGACACCTGAAACTGTGACTTTGCAGAGCCAAGTCCGGTCTCGGTTTTGACAGCTGTCTCAAGTCTGTTTCTCTGGTTTGTCGAGGAAGAGGCAGGAGAATGACATGGAGTTGGCCCCGGTCTGTGCTGCAAGTTCTAGGCCAGCCAGGACTCAAAAACAAGTATAAAATTACATTTAAAAGTAGATGACCAGCAAGATGGCTCATTCGGCAAAGGCGGCTGCCACCTAGTCTGATAACCTGGGTCCATGTATGAAACCACGTGACAGGAGAGAGCGGACTCTGTCCTGCTGCCCTCTCACCTCCACATGTATGTTGCAACAAGAACATTTGTACACACACACACACACACACACACACACAGATTAATGTCAAATTCATAAGTAAAAGAATAAAGGTGCCGGGTGGTGGTGGCGCACGCCTGTAATCCCAGCACTTGAGAGGCAGAGGCAGGCGGATTTCTGAGATCAAGGCCAGTGTGGTCTACAGAGTGAGTTCCAGGACAGCCAGGGCTACACAGAGAAACCCTGTCTCGATAAAAACTAAATCCAAAAAACAACAACAACAAAAAAGAATAAAGGCGCCAAATGTTTAACGGCTTTATGTGACTTTAGGATGGGCAGACACCCCATCCCCCTGGGCGCCCCGCACCCACGGCCTTGCCAGTCCTCACCCACGGTCTTGCTAGTCCTCTGCTGTTCGGGCAGTGGTGGAACTTACATGGGAACCGGTTGCTCAGCGTGCCCTCACGCTCTGCCCCAGGACCCAGTCACAGCTCGTTAGCCAAACCAAGAAGGAGGCGCGAGCTGGGCGTGGTAGTGTGCACCCGCAACCCCAGCACTTGAGAAACTGAGACCCCCCCAGCCAGCTGCGGCTCACACCTGTAATCCTAGCACCTGGGAGGCAGGGGCAGGGGCAGAGGCAGAGGCAGAGGCAGAGGCAGAGGCAGAGGCAGGAGGATCATCTTTCAGAGTTCTACCAGCTGTGGCTATACAGTGAGGTGCCCCTCTGTGTGTGTCTCTCCGTAGGTGACCTGCCGCGCGCTCGGAATCGGGGCTTACCTGGTGAGGCTCGGCCAGCGGGTGATCCAGGTGGAGAACTCCCACATCATCCTCACAGGGGCCAGTGCTCTCAACAAGGTGCTGCAGGCGAGGCCAGGGGAGGGGCGGTGTGGGGACCCGGTCACATCTCACTCTTAGTCTTAGCTGGTGTTCCACTGCTGTGAAGAGACACCATGACCAAGGCAACTCTTTTATAAGGGTTTATAAGGACACCATTTAACTGGGGCTGGCTTACACGTTCAGAGGTCCCAGTCCTTTATTGTCATGGTGGGAAACTTGGTGGCACACAGACAAGGTACTGGAGGTGGTAGTGAGAGTTCTACATCGGGATTGGCAGGCAACAGGAAGAGAGAGTAGGCCTGGCTTGAGTGTCAAACTTCAAAACCCCGCATAGTAACAAATTTCTTCCAACAAGGCCACACCTCCAATTAGGCCACACCCCCAACAAGGTCCCACCCTAACAAGGCCGCATCCCAGCGATGCCATGCCCTCAGCAAGGCCACACCCCCAATATGGCTGCTCCCTGTCTGGTTGGGAGCCGCCATACCACCACAGTGCCGTGGCCATTGTGGATTCCCAGTACCAGTTTCCTTCCGGAGGCGAGGCCTGTTTTTTCAGTTTTTCAGATTCCTGATCCCCTGGTGACCCACCCTCTTGGAACTAACTTTCCTGCTTACAATAAAAGTATTATTGAAGTGGCGTCACTGAGAAAAAAGCCCCACAAGCGATTTTGCATCTCCTATGCTTTGGGGTAGAACGCCCGTGTTCCGGCTCACCTGCGGTTAACTCCCCTAGAGCATAAAGTTCCGTCACCTGCTTGTTTTGTTACCTGCAGGATTTTCCACGTGGCTGTGGACTCTCCGTGTTTAATACCCACTCGGAGCCCACCAGGAAGCTGCACGTGTGGTTCCTGCAGCAGGGGCTGAAGCCAGAACCCTTTAGTGTCCGGATCTCAGGGGCGATGATGGTTCCCAAATTGGATTGCATTTTAGAATTGCCCAGAGTTCTTAGAGACACAGAGACCACCGGTACCTGGCACTGCCCCTGAAGACCCTGAAGGGATTGGCCCAGGCGTTTCGGAAGTTTCCAGGTCATCCTGACAGGCAGCCAGAGCAGAGGACCCAGCAGGATACGGTGACTTTGTTAACCCATGGTGTGTCAAAGCAGGTCCTGGGAAGAGAAGTCTACACCTCCAACAACCAGCTGGGCGGGGTGCAGATCATGCACACCAACGGGGTCTCCCACGTCACCGTGCCGGATGACTTCGAGGGGGTCTGCACCATTCTGGAATGGCTGTCATATATTCCGAAGGTGCGGTGTTCCCTGGCGGCCCGAACCTTGGGCGCCTGTGGGGGGTAGGCTCATGGCGGTAGGGGGGGACCCGGCTCCTCCCGCAGTCCCTCTCGGATACCCAGCCTTCTTCTCTGCTTTGTGGGAGGCTCTGAAGTGTGTTGTAAGGACATTAGGATGTCAAGATGCAGATGCGCTGTCTGCTGGTCCTTTGAAAAAGGCGATGTTGGGCCACAGCCAGCCGCAGAGCTCACAGCCAGCCTTGACCCAGTCCTGGCTTCCTCGTCAGGAGCAGTCATCCTGGGGCAGCTTCCCAGTCCTCCTGAGCCTTCATTTTCCTCATCTGTGAAGTGCGTTAACATGGTGATGAGGGGGCCTGAGGCTCAGGGCTATGCTCTTTGCAGGGCCTCCTCTGCAAGGCTACCCTGGACTTTACTGATTAGTTATCCGTCCCCACAGCACCTATCCTGATGAGTCAGCCTATACTGGTTAGTTATCCGTCGTCCCACGGGACTGCTCTAACTAGTCTTGACTAGGTAGGTGTTTGGGCCTCAGTTTCTTTGGTTGCCCCACAGGGAGAATGCTGGTCCTGAGTGCCTCCCAGACTCTACCTGAACTCCAACACGCCCAGGTCTCTTGTCCGTCCCAGAGGAATGTAGAGAGCAGTTGCTACCATTTTCTAGCGGGAGTAGCGCTTAGAAGCCCCAGTGAGGGGCGCTGTTGCACAACTAGAGATGAGAGCGGAGGGGAAAGCGGGGAGACTGGATGGCCCTGGCCTTCTCTTCCAGGACAATCGCAGCCCAGTCCCCATCACCACGCCTTCCGACCCCATCGACAGGGAAATCGAATTCACCCCAACCAAAGCTCCCTACGACCCCAGGTGGATGCTTGCAGGGAGGCCTCACCCAAGTAAGTCCTGAAGTGTGTGCGGGGAGGGTGGGACCCCAGATTTGGGGTTCTTTTCAGCCTCTACCATAAAGGGCCATTTTGATGGAAGTGTTTATGTTTTTCCCATGTTTCAGCGGGGGTGGGGGGGTGGGGGGGTGGGGGGGTGCGCATGAGCTCAAAGGCAGGGCTGGAGACTGGACTCTGTGCTTTTCCTGGGCCATGAACCAATCTGGCCTGGAAACGGCACAGTATCTGGAGCCGAGGGTTAGAGTTCAGCGCTGACCAGGTCTTCCCTCCCTAAAGTGCTTAGTGACTTCACCTCTCCTGCCTCTTTCCCTCTGGCTAGACTTCACAAAGGAGACTGGCTTCTTACACACACACACACACACACACACACACACACACACACGCACACATGCACACACGCACGCACTCGCACACATACACACGTGCACACGCGCGCGCGTGCGCGCGCGCGCGCGCACACACACATGCACATGCATGCACGTTTTCTCCCTCTCTGGGGAATGCCTTTGTCTCTTGGAGACATGCTATATTCCAAGGACCGCCCAGATGGGAAGGCTGAGCTGTCTTGTCACCCGGCCCACGCCTAGACGTTCTCGTACAGTTGCCTTCCGCTTTGCTGCTGTGCTGACAAGGGCCTCTCCACAGCAGAAGGACCCCCAAGTCAGAGGCTGCAGCAGCGGGCTCTGCTCCCAGCATCCAGCCTCTGCTCTGTCCTTTGAGTCACCTGCTGCCAGGCCGTTCAGAGCTCTTGTCAGAATGACAGCCGTTTGCCCCGATCCCGATCCCCGACCCCAGCCATGGCTGCAGTACCGATGTCACCGTGTCTCTCTGGGACATGGGGTGACCTGCTTTCTCTCAGGGATGCTGAGCTGTAGCCGGTGGGCCAGAATAAGGTTCCAGGGTCGGTGGTCCCTTCCTGGAATCTCACCTTGTGGGAAGAAGGCATTTTCTAACCCTGCTACCTGTGGGGTGGGGCAGTCTGGGTCTGTGTTGGGGATATCAGTTTGTCTGGCATTATACGAGCAGTTGGAGAGAGTTTGAAAACCCTCAGAAATGAATTCTCGTCTTGATGTAGCGTTTGCAGTCATTTTTGTTTTGTTTGGGGGTGGGGTGTGTGTGTGTGTGTGTGTGTGTGTGTGTGTGTAAAGGTTTAGACTCCATGTGGTCTTCAGTAGAAAAGAACACAGGCCTATTATAAGGTCAAGGTCACAGCAGTATATGCTGCCAGGCAGACCCTGGGCTCCCCTGCCTTCAGTCAGGCCCGGGCCTCCCTGCCCTCAGCCAGGGCCTCCATCCTTCTGCCCACAGCCCTGAAGGGGACCTGGCAGAGTGGATTCTTCGACCATGGCAGTTTCAAGGAAATCATGGCACCCTGGGCCCAGACCGTGGTGACGGGCAGAGCAAGGTAACTGGAGACGGGTGGGCTGTACACATCTACCCCACCGGGTGCCGGGACTCTCAAGCGCTAGGCCGGGGCTGCCAGGCCCTCTCTTCTTAGTCCCTAGATTTTTATGAATGCAGAGGACAGAGTTAAGGAGTGGGGAGAGAGCTAGGAAGTGCTTGCCGTGCCAGCAGGGGGACCCGAGCCCAGATCCCCGGCGCCCACATGAAAAGCGGGTGCTGCAGAATAAGCTCAGCGCTAGGGTTGGGGAGTCAGCGCCAGCCGTGCTGCTCAGTCGCTCTGAGGTGGAGAACTCCAGGGCATCATAATATGAGGAAGAGAACGAGGA
The DNA here is from genome assembly GCA_964023405.1 of Apodemus agrarius. Classification (NCBI taxonomy): domain Eukaryota; kingdom Metazoa; phylum Chordata; class Mammalia; order Rodentia; family Muridae; genus Apodemus; species Apodemus agrarius. The sequence goes on from OZ030028.1 coordinate 4,367,425, forward strand.
AGACAGCCGACAGTGAACTCAACGTGCACGCGCACACATGTACACACACATGCACGCACATTCTCAGGTGTGCACACATATGTACACATGCACATATACATGTGCACATTTGACCACAGATGCCTACATGCCACAACACATGCACACATGAACACACATACACACATGTGCACATTTGACCACACATGCCTACATGTCACACACACATGCACATGTGAACACATGCTTACATGCTACACACATATATATGCATGAACACATGCATATGCACACACAGTATACACGCACATGTATACATGTACACGTGCACACACATACATATGCACACACACATGCAAACACAAGCACACACACACAATGTGTGCTTATACAGCACACACAGACTCCCAAAATAAAAAAGTAAAAATGAAAGACACTAGCTGATCAAGGATGATGCCAATACACATGTCAACCTAGACAGGGAAAAGCCCATGACTGACGCCTCAGCCAGCCCTACAGAGAATCCAGGCAACTGAAGAAAGCTGCAAGCAGGAGACCTCCTGTCTGGTCCCTGAAAACATGCACGCAGTCCCCTTACACAGCCTGAGCAGGTTACCCTGAAAACATGCACGCAGTCCCCTTACACAGCCTGAGCAGGTTATATTTAGGAATATATATATGTATATATGAATACGTATGTGCATATATGTACATATGAATACATATATGCATGCAATAGCAATAAAAGCAGAGGCCATGAATTTGAAGGAGAGGAGGGAGGGGCTTATGGGAGGGGTTCGAGGGAGGGAGGAAAGGGAAGAGAGAAACATTGTAATTAAGATCTCAACAAGGGGAAAAAGCCAGTTTGGAGAAACGCATCATGGTGGATGAAGCCTCCTGTGCAGTGTGGGCCCACTGGGCCTTAGAGTCTCTGCCACCTACTGTGGGGGCCGTGACCTTTGCCCCTACATGAGTCCCGCAGCCATAGAGCCCACCTCCCCCCAGAAGGTGTCTCTGGGGTGTTGAATGTTTCCAGAGATGAGGGGCTCTTCCATTACAGTGTCACACCCACCTCTGCACTGCTACAGTCCCCAGTGCCCTCTTCCCTTCCGGTGTGGCCACAGCTGGGTCCTCTAACTTACCATTTGGATTCACAGCATGGCGTCACAGCTACAGACCCAGGCTTCACACTTTCCCCAGGCCTCTGTAGCCTTGTCTGTTTAATGGAGATAATAATACAGTCCAAAGGATTGCCGCAGCCACCAGGCCGTGCTAGGCATTTCATGTATGTCCCATGCTCCCTACGTGGTCCCGGCTCTCAGGGGCAGTAAAGAGCACAGTTGTAGGCTCAGGGTCGTGAGATGGCTCAGCAAGTCACATGCTTGTCCCATAGTTCAGTCCCCAAGACTGGCATAAAGGTGGAAAGAGACAGACCCAAAAAGGCCCCTTCACACATGCAGCATAGCACATGTACACACACACACACACACACACACACAAGTTGTAAAGTTGTGTGTCATTGGCCTTTAGTTATATGCCTCCTATTTATTTTAGAAACCCTTTTTGTTTTGTTTTTGTTTTTTTTTTCTTTTCGTTTTTTCGAGACAGGGTTTCTCTTTGTTGCCCTGGCTGTCCTAGAACTCACTCTGTAGGCCAGGCTGTCCTTGAACTCAGAAATCCACCTGCCTTTGCCCCCCAAGTGCTGGGACTAAAGGCGTGCACCACCACTGCCTGGCCTGAAACTCTTTTTGTACAATCCTTACATGAACCCCGCCACCACGGAGCCCTCCCTGGGGAGACCGCTCCACCCTGGTAGGATTGTAGCATGTCCATGGGTTAAGGACAGGGGTGCAGCGGTGGCTCTGGCTGTTGATAGCCCAGGCTGACAGGCAGTGACGTCATGGTCCCATCTGAGCCAGGCCCTATGGGACTTGATATTGCTGCTCCCCCACCCCCATTTCCAAGAACTAGGGGTGGAACCCAGGGCCCCCGTGCATGCCAGGCAAAAAGCCGTATCACTAAGCTGTATCCCAGCTTCCTTTGCTGTGTAGCCCAGGCTGACTTTGAACTCTTGATCTCCCTGCCCAAGCAGCTGTGTCACAGGCCTGTGCCACAATCCTGACTTGCTTCAGTCTTTTCCCTGTGTGACTTGATTCAGTGCCCAAGCTGCCCCGTGTGTGGCTGCTAGCCATATGTGGTGGTTTTTTTTAAAGATTTATTTATTTATTATATGTAAGTACACTGGAGCCGTCTTCAGACACTCCAGAAGAGGGCATCAGATCTCATTATGGATGGTTGTGAGCCACCGTGTAGTTGCTGGGATTTGAACTCAGGATCTTTGGAAGAGCAGTCAGTGCTCTTAACTGCTGAGCCATCTCGCCATCTCGCCATCTCCCCATATGCAATGATTTAAGTCATAATTCAGGACCGGGAAATGGCTAGGTTGCAAAGCACCTGTCCGGCACATGCAAAGTCCCGAACTTCATCCTAGTGCCAAAAATCTGAAGCTGAAGTGAGAGGGGGATGCTGGGAATTGTGTGCGGTTCAGAGTTGCCATCTTAGAGGCACGGCCTGAGGGACGGACAGACAGCTCCCGTGGGATCGGCAGCATCCTGCCCTGACCGGTCTCCCCCTAGCAGGGCACCCATAGCTCCACGTGGTCCTTAGCGATTGGTGCTGCCCCTTAGCCTTGCAGTTAGCTCACCCCAAGTGAGGTGCCCTCAGTCCCCACCCGGACATGCCTGGCGGAAGACGGGGTAGACCCTGAGCCCTGAGACCTGCCTGCAGGCAGCCCAGTGCTGAGCCCGTGTCTTGCAGGCTGGGGGGCATCCCCGTGGGAGTGATTGCCGTGGAGACGCGATGTGTGGAGGTGGCTGTCCCTGCTGACCCTGCCAACTTGGATTCTGAGGCCAAGGTGAGGGGCCAGGAGCCGTGACCCCTGTGACTGCTGGGGACGGGAGTACATCCTTTTATCCCTTTCAGTGATGCTTCAGAGAGCAAAAGCCTCAAGTAGGGATTGGTCTGGGGCTGTGCCTGTCTCCCCACCATATCTCCACGGGACATGTAATATCCCAGTATTCCAGGCTTCTTCCCAGGATGGTAAATGTCCCCGTCCCACCTCTGCTCTCTCCTGTTGCTGGGAGCTGCAGTGAGGCCTCACATCCTGTGTGGTCAGGCTGAGCATGAGAATAGGGGACCTGTCGAGGTCCTAAGGGTATGGCCATGCTTTGGGTTTCTACGGAGCCCTGGCTCTGGTACATGTCCTAGTAAGGGTTACTATTGTGATAAAACACCATGACCAAAGCAGCTTGGGGAGGGAAGGGTTAATTCAGCTTACACTTCCACATCACTGTTCATCACTGAAGGAAGACAGGGCAGGAACCTGGAGGCAGGAGCTGATGCAGAGGCCATGGAGGGCGCTGCTTACTGGCTTGCTTCCCCTGGCTTGCTTCCCCTGGCTTGCTCAGCCTGCTTCCTTATAGAATCCAGGACCACCAGCCCAGGGATGGCCCCGCCCACAACGGGCTGGCCCCACCTACAATGGGTTGGTCCCTCGCACAATGAGTTGGCCCCTCCCACAATGGGTTGGCTCCACCCACAATAGGCTGGGCCCCTCCTCCATGAATCATTAATTAAGAAAATGGCCTCCAGGCTTGCCCACGGTCTGATCTTATGGAGGCGTTTTTTCTCAGTTGAGGTTCCTGCCCCTCTAATGGCCCCAGCCTGTGTCTAGCCGACACAAAACAGTACAGGACCAAGCTGTGATCACCGGCCCTGTGGTTCCTATGCCCCAGGGTCCGTGTCTGACCTAAGCGACTCTGTGCACAGATCATCCAGCAGGCGGGCCAGGTGTGGTTCCCGGACTCCGCCTACAAGACGGCTCAGGTCATCAGGGACTTCAACAAGGAGCGCCTGCCTCTCATGATCTTTGCCAACTGGAGAGGCTTCTCGGGCGGCATGAAGGGTAAGTCTGTCCTTTCGAATGCATCACTGCAGTAGCTCTCGACAGCCCCAGGGAGGACGCTGGTCAGGTGACCACCTGGCATATAGATGAGGAATATTTAGTCAGAATTCCAATTTTTGTAAAAAAAAAAAAATCTTTTTAGATCTAATTTTCTGAATGTAAGTACACTGTGGCTGTGTTCAGACACACCAGAAGAGGGCATTAGATTCCATTACAGATGGTTGTGAGCCACCATGTGGTTGCTGGGAATTGAACTCAGGACCTCTGGAAGAGCAGTCAGTGCTCTAACCGCTGGGCCATCTCTCCTGCCCCCGAGTGACCTTTCCGCACCCCCAAACCCCTCCTTTGTGAATGGAGAGGACTGAGAGTCCCATGCACTGGTCCCAGACGTGGAGCTGTTGTCACGGTATTTAATGTCACCACATAGGGTGTGTGTGGGGCGGGACTTGGAGGGCTCTCCTGGTAAGGCAGAACAGAGGGCCCTGTGCTGTGGGGGCTGCGTGTGCCAGATGGACGAGCTGGGGCATCTCAGAAGATGGAAATCGCCGGGGCTTGAGTTCACAGACACACCCATGAGGGAGAACCACCTACCCAAGGTCACATGGGCACTGAGGGAGAGAGCCAGACCTGGACCAGCCCCAGCTCTCCAAGCGTCCCTCCCTCCCTCCCTTGGGAGCCCAGGGCAGAGAAGGCTGCAGGCTTTGTGGGTGGTGCGTCACCAGGGCCGAGTCTCTCGGCTAAGAAGGCGTCGCTTTGTAGACATGTACGAGCAGATGCTGAAGTTCGGCGCCTACATCGTGGATGGCCTCCGCCTGTTCGAGCAGCCCATTCTCATCTACATCCCTCCCTGCGCCGAGCTCCGCGGCGGCTCCTGGGTGGTCCTCGATTCCACCATCAACCCCCTGTGCATCGAGATGTACGCTGACAAGGAGAGCAGGTGAGTGTGCCACCTGCATTGTCTCGGCAGTTACGCCCCCAAGGACAGTGCTCAGAGAAGGGTAAGAAGCCAGGCACCTTGGCCCTGCTGGTAGCGGGCGTCGCTAGCCAATCCCTGGGGCTTGCTGGCCAGTTCTAGCCAATCAGTGAGCTCCAGGTTCAGCGAGATACGCCCACCTCAAAAAGTAAGGCGGAGCCCTGACATTGACCTATGATCTTCACAGGCATGCACACACAGATACACAAACACCGCCTCACGCACAAAAGTCATAATGCGTTCAAAGAAATAAGCAAATTAAAGCAAATCAAAACAAAACAAAAAACCAGCCTGGGGCAGGAGAACGGGGAGTGTCTGTCCTCAGCTCCTCCCCCTGTCCTCTCCTCTGTCCAGGGGGGGTGTTTTGGAGCCCGAGGGCACCGTGGAGATTAAGTTCCGGAAGAAAGATCTGGTGAAGACCATAAGGAGGATCGACCCAGTGTGTAAGAAGCTCGTGGGACAGCTGGGTAAGTGGGTCACACAGGCTCCACCTCCAGGTTACACAGGCTCCACCCCCAGCTCACACAGGCTCCACCTCCAGGTCTCACAGGCTCCACCCCCAGCTCACACAGGCTCCATCCCAGGTCACATAGGCTCCACCCCCAGCTCACACAGGCTCTACCCCCAGATCACACAAACTCCACCCTCCACCCCCAGGTCGCACAGGCGCCACTCCAGGTCACACAGGCTCCACCTCCAGCTTGCCCAGGCTCCACCCCCAGGAAGCACAGGCTCCACCCCCAGGTCACCAAAGACACTGATTCTAGTGCATTATGAGTAGAATGAGCACGTGTCAAACTGTGAGACCCAAAGCCAGTCCGCATTTGCAATCAGCTCCTTCCATAGGACACCACAAGTGTGGCTAGGAAGTATCTCAGGTGGCAGATATTCAAGGGAGTCTGTGTGTTCTCGGTGAGATGGTTTGGCAAAGGGGCCCAAATATAAACATGAAATTAATTCTCAGAGCTGTGTTCTGACCACAGCTCATCTCTGGGGCCAGGGGTAGAACGGTCCTCTGTGGCAGGCTATCTGAGCTCAGAGGTTCAGGCTATGGAGCGTCTGAGGCGGGGGATTTTCATCCTGTGATCCCGCCGTCAGCCCGCCGTCAGCCCGCCGTCCCCGTAGGCATAGCGTGAGAAGGTCGAATCATTTGGGGTCACCGGGAACACCAGAACATGGTGATGATAGTGTCCTTTCAGAATCCCCATCCAGAGAGAAACAATTTTACCAATTTTATTTGCTGACGTCATTCTCCCTGGATGTCCGTGTGGCGGTGATGTCTATAACGGTCAACCACCTGTTAGGTACAGTGTGTAATGTCGACATTTGCCGGGGCAAGGCTGGGGTTTCACCCAGATGCTGTCTTGGGGCTGTGAGCCCATGTTCAAGGCTGCAGGACAACCTGGTTTAGGAGCAGCGTTGGCATTGCAGCCCGGACTCTCACAGGGCAGCGCCTCTTGCTTTTCTGGCTTTTCAAATAAAACAAAAACAAGGACCTCCACCCCAGCCCCACAGGAAGTCCTGACTGTTGTCTGCTCGCCTTCAGGGAAAGCCCAGCTCCCCGACAAGGACCGGAAGGAGCTGGAGGGCCAGCTGAAGGCCCGCGAGGACCTGCTGCTCCCCATCTACCACCAGGTGGCAGTGCAGTTCGCCGACCTGCACGACACCCCGGGCCACATGCTGGAGAAGGGGATCATTTCTGTAAGGGTCCCCGTGGCCACCAGGACCCAGAGGGACACATACGGGGTTGGGATGGAGCCAGGCCAGGGCCCCGAGGGCTGTCTGGGGAGTTCAGTCTGAGTATGTCAGCAGGAACCTGCAGCCTCTGTCTTTAACTCCCATGAGCCTCTGGGAGGCCTGGGCTTCAGAAAGGCTGGAGTAACCTAAGTGTGTGCAGAGGGTTGCTCAGTTTGCACCTTTGATGAGACTTAAAGCCTTGTCGGTGCTGACACTGCCCCGTGACCTGCTCCTAAGAGGACATCCCGTGCCCACTGGCCCATGCCCACAGCCGGCCATTTTTCTTGTGGGAACTAGTCCGAAATTGCGTTTTGCCGAGGCAGAAGTAAATGCAGACACCAGTTCGGTTCTGAGAACATTGTCTGCCTGTGGCCCAGCACCATGGGGAGCCCTGCTCTGTGCCACCCTAGATAGGAGCTCATCCCCCTACACGGGACATCCCTGCTTATAGGATAAGGTGGGCGGGAGCCCGGGAGCCATCTTGGGGGCGTGGCTTTGGCCGTTTCCCCGCCTCCCCGGCTTCAAGTGGCCTTGTCCACAGGATGTCCTGGAATGGAAGACCGCTCGCACCTTCTTCTACTGGAGGCTGCGCCGGCTGCTGCTGGAGGCCCAGGTGAAGCAGGAGATCCTCCGGGCCAGCCCCGAGCTAAGCCACGAGCACACGCAGTCCATGCTACGACGCTGGTTTGTGGAGACCGAGGGCGCCGTCAAGGTGGGCCTGAGCAGGGAGGCGGGAGCTGCAGTATGCAGGCACTGGGGTCTAGGGGCTGCCGGCTGCCGCCCCGCAGCAGCATCTGCCCGAGGTAGACTGTGCCCATTGATCCCCCAGGCCTATCTGTGGGACAGCAACCAGGTGGTGGTCCAGTGGCTGGAACAGCACTGGTCAGCCAGGGACGGCCTGCGCTCCACCATCCGTGAGAACATCAACTGTCTGAAGCGGGACTCTGTCCTCAAGACCATCCAAAGGTGAGTGGCATGGCCGTGGCCAGCCTCTGGCTCACTGCCTGGTCACAGGGTTGGGGTCATAGTGAGGTTATAAACCCGAGTGGTCATACCCCGAGCAGCAGCAGAGCTGTGGTCGGTGGGAGAGAAGAGCTGGGTCCAGGTGGGGATTTGTGTCCCGACAAGCACCGGGCTGCTTAGGACCCTACCACAGACCTGGGCCGAGGATGCTGCTCCCTTCCCAGGCTGCAAGGAGGTGGCTCACAGGACACCTGGGGCCCTGCCTGGGGTGTAAAGCTGGAACTCGGGTATCTCACACCTCAGCTCATACCATACAACCAGTGATTAGAAAGGGCTATGCCACCCTGAGGCATTCTGTCCCCACGTCAGAGTCCTGTGCACCTGCAGGACTGTCTGTCCCCTCCCCCGTGTGAGCACAGCAAGAGGAAGTCGGAACTCTGGGCTCTGGCCCGCTCAAGAGCAACAAACATGGTGCCCTGGACAAGGACACCTAGAGACACTGACCTGGGTAGCAAGAGAGACACACACAACACACACACACACACACACACACACACACACACACATACACACACACACACACACACACACACACACACACACACACACACACACACACACACACACTCTCTCTCTCTCTCTCTCTCTCTCTCTCTCTCTGTCTCTCTCCTTCCCTTTAGTCTAGTTCAAGAACACCCAGAGGTGGCCATGGACTGCGTGGCGTATCTGAGCCAGCACCTCACGCCAGCCGAGCGGGTACAGGTGGCTCAGCTGCTGTCCACCACGGAGAGCCCAGCTTCCCCCTGAGGAGCTCTGGCCATCCCCAGGCCCCCGGACCGTGGGAACGGCACTGCGGCAGGCCTTCGAGAGACGCTGGGGCTTATTTTGGGAAAATTCACGAAGCCACCCCGAGCACTCTGAATGTAGCCACGGTTCCTGACCAGCGTTTCTTCCTGGACAAAAGGCCCCTGTGCCCCTCCCTGCTAGGTGGGCACAGCCTCTCCTCACCTGGGGACTTCAGGGTTTGTCCCAGTGGGTAACTCCGGCTGCCTCTCTGAGGCGAACTGAAGCAGGCGCTCCAAGTTCCTTGTGTTTTTTCTGCCTGGGATGGGGATCCGGTGTCTCTGTGCTCTCTGATCACAAGACACTTGTACCACCATGTTGGTTTGCACCCAACCCCTGTGTCCCTCAGCGGAGTAAGTGGGTCAAAGAAGACGCCAGATGAGACCCAAAGAAACGTCTTTTTGTGAGATGAGGCTTATTAGATACTTAGGTACCCAAGCAGGGCAAAAATGATTTCCTCTTTTTTTTTTTTTTTTTTTCATTTAAGAGAATAAAAGATCTTTTGTTCTTCAAGTGGCCCTAGTGAGTCAGGGCAACCATCTTACAGACAGGCTTGCCCATTAGAGAGGTTCTGCAGAGATGAAGGACACACGGACAGGATGCTTGGTATCGGCACAGCCGGAGGACATGTGCTGCCCCGGATCCCCGGGCTCTGTAAGCCCAAGTGGAGCAGGGACTGGAGCTCGCTCCCTGCCTCCTGCAGATGGTACCCATAGGGTACGAGTGCCTACTGCCTGAGCACAGAGGCTGCCTCGCCCCTCCCACCTGACCAACACACTTCCTCACCTTGTGCCTTGATTACCACGGCAGGAGCCAACAGCTCCGGGCCGGTGACCCAGGACTGTGCCGCGGACACTCTGGGTCCGCTCAGAGACTTTCCCAGTGCCGCAGGCTCCGCAGCACCAGGACCTAACGAGACGTCCCGTGCCATGACAGTCTGGGAAGCCATTCTGCTGTCCTTCTGGGCAGCGTGTCTGAAGACGCCAAGCAGGACTCCAGGCTGAGGTCCCAGCCACCCAGGGAACCGTCTGCAAGCTGGGGTACTGGAGGTGCGCCAGGTTAAGACAGAAATGTCCAGCCACCCGCCAGCGACAGCCCCGGTGGCTGAGGGGGTCTGGGACAAGTGGAGAAATGTGATGTGTCACTGCCACTCTGGGGGATGAAGGGTTCTTCTGGGCAATGTCCTCTTGGTGTGGAGGAAAGCCCAGACCATCACTACCTGCTACCCTGACTACTTGGGTGCGCTGAAGAGGCTGCTGGGAGATCTGGAAAATAAACTATTTTTTGAAGGAAGCTCTCTGGCCTTGATTTACTGTGTAGAGCAGAAGAGCCTGGCAGTTGGTAGAGGGGGTTCTCAGCTCCCCTCAGAATCTTCCTCTCAAACCCCGGAGGGAGGCCCAGGCAGCTTTCCCTCCAGTCCCATCTCTTTCCATCATGAGGATGGCACAGTCTCAGAGAGGTCAAGACACTTGCCCGGAGTCACACAGGATGGAATGGAAGGTGTCCAGTCTGTTTGGACCCTCCCTTCTGTGACACAGGGTGTGATGTACCCGGGGTTGCTGATCTACACTTGGGAACTGGCCATCCCTGCACAGGAACCTTACCCCTTCGTCCCCTCAAGTTTTTTTCACAATGGCATTCTGGGTCACCAGATACCTAGGAAGGGAGGTGAGCTGACTGACCCAAGGCTGTCTGTGACAGGGACAGGGACGGTGCTCGAGTCCTTTGGAAGGCTGGGGGTTATGCAGACTTCCGACTGGACCCTAGCTGCTGTCTCTGTACTGACACTGGCCGCGAACAGTGGCTGCAAGCTGCATTGTCCCCGAGGAGGCTGGTGCTTCCTCCGTTGTCCCGGAGGAGGCTAGTGCTTCCACTTCTCCCTGGGGGACTTAGCCGACCGCTCCCAGCAGAAGGGAGAGGGGATCTGCGTCGCTGTGTGGACAGAGGCCCTGTTGCGCAGTTCAGGTGCACACAAGATGGCCACTGGCTGATGCCGGGCCTTGTCCTGTGCCCTCCATGGATGAGCCTGTGACGGAGGCTTTCTGTCTTCAGTCTCTGGATAAGTCTCAGGCTGAGGGCCAGCAGGATCCCCCGGGTTCCCACAGCTGCTCAGGGCTTTGGTGTTCTTACCGGATAAAATCTACATCATAGGCTTCACTGTGGCAGCCTTTCCGTTTCAGTGTTGCCCAGGCTAGCCTTGAGCTAGGCCTCTTTCCTAGCCGAGACTCACCTTAGTTTCAGGCGTCTGGTGGTGTTGAGGACATGCACGTTGAAAACCAGCCTCCTATACGCCCTCAAAGGATTATTCTTTGGGGGATTTTATATATATGTAAAATATATATACGTAAAATATATACATTTTTGATCAAATCTACTCACTCTGTCTCCCATTCCTACCAGAGCCTCTCCCCCAGCTTCATGAGCACTCTCTCTCTCTCTCTCTCAATCTCTCAATCTCTCTCTCTCTCCCCCCTCCTTCTCTCCCTCCCTTTCTCTCTTCCTCTTCTCCTCCCCTTCTCTTCTCTCCCTCCCTCTCCATCCCCTCTCCCTCCATCTCCCCTCTCCCTCCCCACTCCCTTCTCTTTCCCTTCCCCCCTTCCCTCCCCTCCCCTTCACTTCTTTCCCCCTCCCCCTCCCCCAGTGTACTCTCTTGGTGCTGCCCACACGTACCTGGTTATGAGACCATCCACTAGAGTCTGGCAGCCTCTCGGGGGCCACATCCCAGAAAAAGATCATGACTCTCCCTCCCAGAACAGCCACAACCTGCCCCTGCACTTGGGTGGGGCGTGTGAGCCCTGCCTAGCCTACTCAGAATGTCGAGTAGCTTGGTCTCCTGCTGCAGCCATCAGCACGTGTGCCATGAGTCTGTCATGCTGGGAATTCTTTGGCCACAGTCCTCTGCTATACCACCCCTAGCTCTCACAGCTGCGCGTGTGCACACACACACTCTCATGTACACGCACTGGTCTGCACATACTTGAGTGCATACACTCGTGAATGCATACACACTCATGCACACACAATGGTGTGCACATACTTCAGTGCACACACTTGTGAATGCATACACATTCACATGCACACTAGCACACACACACACTTGAGTGTACACATTCATGCAGGACACACTCATGCACAAGCATGCGTGCACACACATATCAACTTGCACTCGCTTGCACACCACACACACTTAAGTGCATACACTCACATGTGACAACTCACATGTACAAGCATGCGCACACACACTCGAGTGCATGCACGTGCACTTGCACACACAGGCTCGTGCACACAGACACACTCACACACTTGCACACATTGATCCCTGAGCCTTGAGGTGAGGGGGACTGCGAAACGGAACTCTTAGGGCTGAGCGTGCTGCAGTAACTTACTCTCCACACGTTGACAAGCTGTGAGTATGTCAGCCGCAGTCCACTGCCAGAAGCAGCTCTGATGAGGGTCGGGAGCCACAGGTAGCCAGAGGGCTGTGTGGTTGGATACTACGTCCATTTAGCAAAATGATAAGGGTAGGCTCTCCCCTGGGGCCTGTCAGCTCCTGTGACTACTTGACCCAGTTAGCAGGTCCAGGCAGGACTTCAACCTTGAGGCTCGCACCTCAAAGCTGAGCAGGAAGGAGTTGGTGGTTCCCATAACCTCCTTGCCACGGCTGTGCCTGTGGGTGTGTCTTGCTAGGCTGGGTGTAGCTCACGGGGTTCAGAGACAGGTTAGTTTTCTTCCCCAGAGTCCAGCGGTACCTCCTAGCACTCTCAGCAGGGAGGACACCCCCAGATCAGGACCAGCCTCATTCCTCTATGTTGTGTCTTCAACAATGAGGTCTTAGCATCAAGTTCTGTGGGCGACCAAGAGCAAGGGCAGTGGTCTGTGTTATTTGATTGGATGTGTGTGTGTGTGTATGGTTGGGGGTGGTATATGGGTCCTCACTAGCCAACAAACCAAAGGGCGTAACCCAAACGTGAGACATGATGTATAAAGCACTTTTCACATCTTGCAAAATGGAGATTCTATTCCTATTGCAATGGATTCTCCTTTCCTGACCCCCAGACCCCCACCCCCCACCCCCCACCCCCACCCCACTTTCCATCTCCGGATTGCAGAACCGCGTCAATGAGCTAGGATTGGCTTATTTCACTTACCGCCATGTCCTCAAGGTTCCTCCATCTTACAACATGCTTCTGATTTCCCTTGAGGCTGACCATGATGTGACTAAAAACTCAGTAGTTTTCTCCTGAAGGAGGAGGCGGCGGTGGCGGCGGCAGTTGCCTCTGCCCTGGCTGTTGTGATCCTCCTGCAGGGGAGTGGGACACGTCTTTGGGTCCTGCTTTTCCCCTTTCCTATCTTTTGGGTCTGGATCCTGAAGAGGGGTCCCTGCTGGCTCATTTGGTAATCCCCTGTTGACTCTTAGAGGAGCCTCCTGGGTTTTCAGTGCCCGGCAGCGCATTCCTGCCTCACAGGCAAAAACACCAAGTCGAGTAAACGGTTTTTTAAAAAGTTGCTTTGTGGGCCGGGCAGTGGTGGCGCTCGCCTTTAATCCCAGCACTTGGGAGGCAGAGGCAGGTGGATTTCTGAGTTCGAGGCCAGCCTGGTCTACAGAGTGAGTTCCAGGACAGCCAGGGCTATACAGAGAAACCCTGTCTCAAAAAAAACAAAACAAAACAAAACAAAAAAAAAGTTGCTTTGTAACCTGCTGTGTCTGTTACTTGACACTGTGACTACAATACCCGACAAGGCACAGGAGAATTGGCTTTGGGCTCATGGTTTCAGTCCATCATAGCACGGCAGAGGGGGCGGGGGCATGACCAAGGCTGCTCAGCTCTCCCTGAAGCGAGAGCCAGAACCTTCCAGGTACCAGATTCGAGATTCGCCACCTTCTCCCACCCAGGCCCCAACTCCTAACACTTCCTCAGTCTCCCATCATAGCGCCAGCAACTGGCAAGGGAATATCCGAGACAAGAAGTAAACCTGTGAGAAAAGCTCTGAGTTCACACATCGGTCAACAGCCTGCACCTGGGCCTGGACGCGCACACGCATGCACACGCGCATACACACACACACACACACACACACACACACACACACCTCCCTGTCTGCCCGACTTCCACACTCCTCTCCTACCCCTCTCAGTTCCGGAACACTCCCAAGGCAGACCCAGCCGGATGGAGTCAGGCCTTCCCAGAGGCAGGCGGGCGCACCCTCAGCTTGGGGAGCCCGACCTATCTCCATCCTTCTCTCCTGGTTTTACACCCTGTCGCTGAGGTGAGTTGGGCTTGGCTCTGGGTGGGCTCTGCTGTGCCTGGATCTGCCTTGTGGTGGCGGCAGAGCCCCTGGTGACGCCTCCTGCTCTGCCCTTGGATGCCCACGCCCATACTTAGCCAGCAGTGCTTGTAAAAACTCGGATTACCCAAGCATAGTGGTATGTACCTGTCATCTCAGCACTGGGGGAACCCGAGGCAGGAGGATCATGAGTTTTGGGATAGCCTGGGCTACATAGCAAGCCCCTTTGTGCGAAACAAAACAAATTGGCCCTGTTTGCTGCACCATTCAGGGTCTAGAGAGTCATTTAAAAAATATTGACTTTTATGTATGTTGGTGATTTTGCCTGTTTGTCTGTGTGAGGGTGTCGGCTCCTATAGAACTGGAGTTATAGACGGTTGTAGCTGCTACCCGGGTGCTGGGAATCGAACCCTGGTCCTCCTAACCACTGAGCCATCTCTCCAACCCTGAGTGTTCTATCTCACCCAGAACAGTACGCCCGGGAGCTACTAGTCCTCAGGGAGCTTGGCCAGATGCCTTTGTTTTCCTTTGATTTGACACAGGCTAGGGTCATCTGGGACGGGGTAGCCTCAACTGAGAAAATACCTCTTCCCAAATGGCTTGTAAACAAGTCTGTGGGGCGTTTTCTTGATTAATGATTGATGTGGGAGGGCTCAGCCCCCTGGATGGTCAGGTGGTCCTGGGTTCTATAAGAAAGCAGGCTGAGCAAGCCAGGGGAAGCAAGTCAGTAAGTAACATCCCTCCATGGCCTCTGCGTCAGCTCCTGCCTCCAGGTTCCTGCCCTGCATGAGTTCCCGTCCTGACTTCCCTCAGTGATGGACTGTGTGTGACCTGTAAGCCATTGTCTTTATCACAGCAACAGAAAAACAACTAAGACAGCAGGTTTCCATGTTTACTCAGAGAAAATTTCCCGGGTTTCTGAAGGTGAGGAACGTCAAGGTTGAGGCCTCTGAAGATGCCTGTGGGATCTGAACCCCCCGAGGACAGGGCAAACAGTCCCCAAAACTAAGCTGCCATGGCTCCCATGTCCTGGCATTGCTGGTCCCTAGGCCAACTACTGGCTGAGCTGAAGGCTATACGGAGGAACAGGTGTCCGTGGGCTGGGCACATCTTGGCAGACAAGGTGGCCTAAGGGTATGACGGACAGGAGGCCACTTAGTTTCCGAATGTCACTTATTGTTCTTGAACTATGAGGCTTGGAGACTTGAGACCCAGCATCACATCACAGGGTCATCTGTGCCACGGCTCCACCGCCAACTGTTAGCAGGTTTCAGCCCTTCCCCACACCCAAAGCCTCGTCCCAGCCACTGCTGTCCGGAGAAGGAGCAGGTGTCTGAAGCCCCGGGAGTCAGTTCTGGGAGGGGTCTGTGCCTCTGTAAACTAGTGGAGAAGTGGGATCTGGTGCCCCTCACGGATACACCTAGGCTTAATTCCAGGTGTTCCTCCCAGCCTCAGTTTACCCTTATAACATCAGTATGGTTGGTTTTCTGAGGATCAATAACACGGCACTTTAAAATGGAACATTTATCCCCTTAGAGGAGGCCAGCAGTCCCAGGGCCTCTCTGGGCTAAGATCACGGTCTCAGCGGGGCAGCTGGGTCAGCAGCCTGTCTCAGGCCTGGGACGTGATGCTTCCGTTGGCTGAACCTCTGTCACAGGGCACACGTGATGGATAAGCCACAGAATAGGGGCCTGGTTCTGGTTATTTGAAGTTGTTCAAGGCACCATTTCTTCACCAGCAAAGTGGGGGTACTGAATACTAAGCCACGGTCTCTGCAAGGACTGAATGAGCTGACGGCGGTGCCCATTCCTGACCTGGCATGCCATAGATGACGAGAAGGCGGGAGTCTCTCTGCTGCCCCGTCCCCAGCTTGGAGCAGCCCCACCAGAGCCTGAAGTTGGCATGCATAGGCCCAGCCCCCTGCCCCCGCAAGACACACACACACACACACACACACACACACACACCCCACATAACCACAGACTCTGAGCCTCTTCTATGGGAGCAGTTGACAATTGTCTCTAACTCATTCCCAAGATGCTCCCTGTCAAGTGTTCCTTCTGAAGGACAGTAATGTCAGTCTTGTGAATTTCATTGATTCATTGATATCCCACCCCTGGGCTGATGCAGGGGGAACTTGTCAGAGGGCCAGGTTTCTGTGCTGTGTACCGCTGTCCCTATCCCCCCCCCGCCCCACCCCTCACCCTCACCCCCCACCCCCCACCCCCCCACCCCCGCCATCCACACTGAACCACACAGCTGCTGTCCAGCCTTTATTGACAGTAGACAGTTATTCAGTACTACACCTACAGAGTCTTGGCACTGCTCAGACACAGGGTCTTAACACTTAAACAGCATGACTTTTTGAGGGCCAGGCATGCCTCAGCTAGGTTGGGCTGGGCTGGGCTGCATGCACTCAGTGGGGAGGCCAGAAAGATGGCCCCTGAAGACACGGCTTCTCATTGCCCTTACTGACAGCTGGCCTGCCTGCTGGTTCTCCTGAACAACCTAGGGTGTGAACTCTCAGACAAGGGGGTCAGACATCAAAGTGAAGGCACCCCCACCCCTCACCCCCATGGCCCACCTGCCTGCAGAACCCGTCCTTGGAAAAATTGGTCATGGGACAAGAGGGTTGTGTGAGAACAGACATGGCCAAGAAGCAGCCGGTGCCAACAGTATGCCACGCTGTGGTGGGCGCTCCGGCCCAAGGTCCCCATCTCCCCGATATGAGTGTGTCTAACCTGGCACAGACAGGTCTCAGCCCCACAGACCTTAGAGAAATCCTCCTCAACCTCGAACCTGGTACCCACACCCCTTCCCGTGTATTCCCAGGAGTCATTGTGAGCCACGATTAAACCCCAAGGGAAAAAAATCTGTCCTAATAGGAAAATGTCAGGGCGCTCCCCAGTAGCAAAAGTGCTTACTCTCTGAACCCCAGGGGTGGGGGTGGGGGCTTGGGGTCACTAGGGAGTCAGGCTGAGCGGTGGGGAGTCCTGCGAGTCTCATCATTCTAGGGATGTCAGCTGGAGTCGCAATAAATATAAATAAACGTACACAGACTCAGTTGCATGGCTCTGCGTGCTCTAGGAGTAAGGGGCAGAGGTCAGCCATGCCACTCCCAAGGCTGGCCAGGCCCTTCTCCGGCTCCTGTCCCGGAGAATGTGTATGCTCAGAGCTTTCCCTCCTGTGTCTCCGTGACACACCACTGTGTCCCGAGATGGGCTGCTGATCATCCAGGGCTCTGCTCAAAAGAGCCCGGTGTCTCCATGGCCATGCCCCTGCCTCAGGTCCTGCAGAAGAAGGGGAGGTGGAGGGCTTGCCGTTCCCCCTTTCTTCTGACTTGGGTGCCCCAGGAGTGTCCTGCGGCAGCATGTTGGGGAGCAGGAAGAACCCCACGCTGTCAGCAATCGGCTGGGGACACGGTGCAGCCAAGTGGCCTTCCCTCCGGGCCAGCAGCTCAAAGCAGAGCGACGGGCTTGTTCCCCGGCGTGCCCAGGTACTGCGCAGAGCTGGCCACGGACGGGGCCACGCCGTCTGTGGCGGAGTAGGCAGCGTAGAGACCTGTCACCTGCACGTCGGGGAAGGACTGGTCACCGTTGCCAGAGACAGGGGCCAGGCTTGGGGCTCCCAGGTCACAGCCGAGTGGGGAGTCCCCGAAGGCCCCCAGCGTGTCCAGGCTGAAGCTGTCGTCCTTCATCTCTTCCCACAGGTTACCTTGCAAAGACAAATGCATTTGGGTGAGCCGGCTTAGGACCAACCAGCCCCGAGTTCAAATCCCCCATCTCAGGAACAGAGGCAAAGATCATGGGAGGGCTAGCCCTGGTCTTCCTCCTGCTGCTGTGTGTCCCTGGGAAAACCACTTTAGTCTCTGGGCCACAGTGTGAGATGGGCCGTGGCCTCAGGATCAAAGCAGGGGTGAGATGGGGGAGGGGAGGACATGCTGTTTCTCTGTTTAGCGTGACACTCTCCAGGGAGAAGGGAGCAGGGAGACGGGATATGCTTTTCCACAGCCGTGACAGACCTGACAGACTTACCTGCCATCCGCTTCTATTCTCTAGTGAGGGACAGAACCCAAGGGCTGGAACAGAGCAGGCGCACACACGCATGCCAGGGCCGGGGTGGGTTGGGAGCCCTTGCTGATGCCCAGGACACCCTGCTTGGTTCTCGGGCACGGCTGTCCACTCACTGTCTCCTCCTGGACTTACTGAAGGGGCCACTGTGCCGGAGTGTAACCCCGCCCGACTTAGCATGCGCAGCTTTGAAGCAATTACTGAAGAAAAGTTTGGGGTACCAGGCTGCAATCCTGGGTCTGCCAGTGACCCAGGGGACCCAGGCTGAGGACTCAACTTCTCTTCGACTTAGCGTCCTTATCAGGAGAATGAGGAGGAGATGGCGGGGGTGGGGTGGGGGGGACCGTGGGGCTTTGGCAGGGAGGGGCAAGATGATGCCTAGGAAGTGCTTGGTATACAGCAGGTGCTCCTTAAGTGTTAACAGGTGGGGTGGTTGTCATAGTGACAGTGCTAAGGGTGGGCCCAGGCAGACTCTGCCAGGCTCCGGTCTCTCCCCTCAGTCCTGCCCAACCCCCGTCTCCTACACCTCACCCTGTAGCGCGAAGTCCATGATGCTGGGGTCCAGGGCGTCCACCTCTGTGTTCATGTCCGTGCTGATGTTGAGGAAGTCCCCAAGAACCCTGCCCATGGCTGGCTGGGGGAGAGGCCCTGGGCTGAGATTGGGTAGGGCGTGAAGGGGTGGGGTCTGGGCCGGTGCCGGGGAGTCGGGGGCCAGGCGTGCCTGGGGCTGGACCTGGTGGTGCAGGGGAACTGACTGCAGGGACAGGGTCATCAGTGGCTTAGGCGGGAGTTGGGAGATGGCCAGGCAGCCGTGGGCCATGGCCACCGTGGTGGCATGGGTCGGCACGGGGGCTTCAGGCTCCCCTCGTTTTCCGGGACGCCGGCAGCTTTCCGGGCGGTCCGAGATGAGCTTGTCCAACTCCTCTGCAGACAAATAAAAAGTGTAACTTGGAAGTCCCCTCTGTCACCAAGTCCTGAGTCCCTGTGTGTCACCCACCCATATGAATTTAGCAACTCTCTGAGACGCTCGTTCTCCTACAAGACGGTGTGTTTTGGTCTGCACCGGGTTGCTATGGACATGTGGTGCCATCCCAAACCATCGAGAGACCGTCAAGGGATGGGAGGGGAGCTGCCATGAAACCCTAACACCCCCTCCCCTCCAGAAGGGACCTTACAGTGCAGACCCGTGTCCCTAAGACTTTAGCTGAACTCCCAGCAGCCCCTCCAGAGGGAGCTGAGGCAGGGAGGGACACAGGTCCCAGGACACAGCTAGATCATTAATGACTGAGGAGACCTTGCCACTCTGCGCAAAGGAACGCCAACACTGAAACTCATTACTGTGGGCTGCATGGACTCCCTTCTGTGAGACGATCAAACAAAGGGCAGAAATCACTCTTTTAAAAAGTGTGTGCAAGCCGGGTGTGGTGGTGCACGCCTGTAATCCCAGCACTTGGGAGGCAGAGGCAGGCAGATTTCTGAGTTCGAGGCCAGCCTGGTCTACAGAGTGAGTTCCAGGACAGCCAGGGCTACACAGAGAAACCCTGTCTCGAAAAACAAAAAAACAAAAAACCAACCAAACAAAAAAAAGTGTGTGCTTGTGTCTGTGTGTGCATGTGTGTGTCTGTGTGTGCCTGTGTGTGTCTGTGCAAGCATACGCAGGCACCACAGAGCACGCGCCCAGGTCAGAACCCCGTCTGAGGTGGCAGCCCTTGCCTTCCACCCTGAGACAAGGTCTGTTGTCAGCACAGGCATCGCCAGTGCCCACCTTGCCCAAGGAGCCCCGGGCTTGCTGATGCGCACGGCCACGCCCCTGGCCACGCCCCCTTCACCTGGATTCCGGGGGCTCAGGTCCGCACACTGTCCTGTGTGCTTTCACACCAGCCCCGGGAATCACTCGAGTCTGACTGTTCCTTACTGAACCATAAGGGGCCCAGGAGCGAGCTGGACCACTTTAGAGAGGAGAATTGAGGCCAGATGACCTACCCAGGAGCTCACAGCAAGCTTAGACCAAGGCCTGGGATGGGTGCCACACAGCCTTCTCCCACTTCCTGCTAAAACCTGTCTCCCCCTACCCCAGCGCCCTGTACTTGAACCTGGAGTCACCTATTAAGTCAGACTGTTTGGCCAGTGAGCCCCAGGGACCCTCCCAGCTCTGCCTCCCCAGGACAGGGCTCACACACACAGAATGCCATGTCTGCCTTTTACCTAACATATTCATATTCTCTCTTTCTCTCTCTCTCCCTCCCTCCCTCTCTCTCTCTCTCCATCCACCCCATCCCATCTACATGGGTGCCCGCCAGAAAAAGATGCCAGATGCCCTGCATCTGGAGGTACAGACAGCTGCGAGCAGCCCCACCCAGGTACCAAGAAGCAAACCCCTGTCTTCTTCTTCTTCTTCTTTTTTTTTTTTTTTTTTTTTTTTTTTGGTTTTTCGAGACAGGGTTTCTCTGTGTAGCCCTGGCTGTCCTGGATCTCACTCTGTAGACCAGGCTGGCCTCGAACTCACAAATCTGCCTGCCTCTGCCTCCCAAGTGCTGGGATTACAGGTGTGCGCCACCACGCCCTGCCCCTGTCTTCTTTAAGAGCAGGAAGTTCTCCTAACCACCCGGTTGTCTCTCCAGCCGCTTAACTCCAATACCCACGCCAATGCCATCCCAGGGCTGTGGAGTGAGAAACCAGGAACAGCAGCTTTTTGTATTTCTCAGCAGACTCCTGCACTGGTGGGCTTCTAGACAGGGGCG
Source organism: Apodemus agrarius (assembly GCA_964023405.1). Lineage (NCBI taxonomy): Eukaryota > Metazoa > Chordata > Mammalia > Rodentia > Muridae > Apodemus > Apodemus agrarius. The sequence goes on from OZ030028.1 coordinate 4,387,981, forward strand.
GGGAGCCATGGGAGGCTACGGAGGTGGCGTGTGCGCATGCGTGGCGGGGCGGGTTGGGGCAGGGCTCACCGGGGTTGGCCATGCTGCGGTGTATGGCAGCAAGGTCCTTCCTTTTCCACTTGTGCATCTCTTCCTCCATCTTGTCGATGCGTGCCAGGTTCAGGGCCCACAGGCAGCCCTTGCGTGAGGAGCCGCTGGACTTGGTTTCCACCTTCTCGAAGCACTTGTTCAGGGACAGGTTGTGCCTCACTGAGTTCTTCCAGCCGTCAGGTGCTGTCTGCCGGGGAGACACGGGGGCCCGGTAGATGCCTCAGGTGACACCCACTAGCGAGGTTTTCCCTGCCTGGGCACACTCACATTCATGCCTGTCCCGGCAGGACACAAGGAATTCTGTCTATAATATAAGCTGGGAAGACGAGAGGGAAGGGTGGGGACTGCGGCACACAGGAGCCCTGGTGGTGCGGATCTGTAGTTGGACCACAATTCCAGGGCTTTTCTCATCTCCCACTGGGCAGGGTTCAGGGGAGACTGATGCCAAAGGCTGTGGAGCTGCCCAGTAAGAATGATTTATTTACTTATTTTATCTATATGAGTACACAGTTGCTGTCTTCAGACACACGAGAAGAGGGTATGAGATCCCATTACAGATGGCTGTGAGCCACCATGTGGGTGCAGGGATTTAAACTCAGGACCTCTGGAAGATCAGTCAGTGCTCTTAACTGCTGAGCCATCTCTCCAGCCCACAAATTGCTAGATAACCAGATCCTGGGACCCGGCTCACCCAACTCATGAGTCCCATCATTTCCACCTGGGATACTGTCCAGGCCCGAGATCCTGTGATCCGGGATGCCTGGCTGCTTGTTGGTCTTTGGGGGTTGAAGTTCACAGGCTCACTAATGGTCAACCGCACTCAGGAGCTCCTGAAGTCCTTCTTGCTGTCTGGCTCTGTGCTGAACAACTAGGCCGGCCCCTCCCCTCTCTCCACCCCGAGATGCATTAGGAACTCTGTTTCCTCCATCCGAGCCCCGTTCTATTGCCTGTTCTCTTCATAAATTGGAACTGTCGGGGTGTATTTGCCCCTGACCTCCCTGTCGGGCATGGTGAACTGTGAGGTTAAGATCATGGCTCCATATCGTGCAGAGGAAGCCAGGGTGAGGCAGCGTGGCCCCCGCACCCCACCCCGGTCAGAGCCCTCACCTTGAAGTAGGGGAAGTGCTCCTTCATGAAGCTGTAGATCTCACTCACGGGCAGGCTACCTGTCTTGCTGCTCTTCAAGGCCATGGCGATCAGACAGCTGGGGGCAGAGATGGAGACGGAAACAGGCCTCAGGACAGGGACAGACAGCCTGAGGTCCCCTCTTGGCAGGAGTTCTGCCCTGCTTGGTACCAATCAGTCCCTCCACATTCCCAGCCTTAGCTCCTTGTTAGCACCTTTCAGTGTGTGGTGCCTACCCTTCCCCCACCCACCCTTCTCTCAGCTCTGCCACAGCAGTGAGCTGAGATCCCACTTGTCCTTTGACCCCACTCCCTCCCCAAAGCCAAAGATACACGCTGCCATTTCTACAGCTGACTTTTTGTTTGTTTTTCTTTACAGGGTTTCTCTGTGTAGCCCTGGCTATCCTGGAACTTACTCTGTAGACCAGGCTGGCTTTGAACTCACAAATCCACCTGCCTCTGCCTCCCAAGTGCTGGGATTAAAGGCGTGCACCACCACTGCCCAGCCTACAGCTGACTTTTTTTTTTTTTTTTTTTTTTTTGTGGTTTTTCGAGACAGGGTTTCTCTGTGTAGTACTGGCTGTCCTGGAACTAACTCTGTAGACCAGGCTGGCCTCGAACTCAGAAATCCGCCTGCCTCTGTCTCCCAGAGTGCTGGGATTACAGGCGTGCGCCACCACCGCCCGGTTTACAGCTGACTTTTTAATGTGAAGAAACAGGCTCAGAGAGACCAAGCCTTATAGTCTGTGACTATGGAGAACCAGTATCTGATATAGTGTTGCCAGTCCCTCCCAGGAGTCCGTCCCGGGGGTTCCCTGGGGGTTCCCTTGGGAGTCAGGTCACCTTTCCTGCCTGTCTAAGATGCCCCAAAGGCAGCCCCTGTGGCCTCCCTCCAGACGGTCCCGGTCCCCGTCTCACCTGTAGGAGTAGATGGGTTTGGGGTAGTGTTTGGGGTGTGGCTCCTGAGATGAATGCACCGCCATGTGGGCCTGTGGGTAGGAAGGACGAGCCGCAAACGGGGAGGCGTAGAGGCCGGCAGGAGGACACTACACGGAGAGAAGAGGCTCGTGAGACAGGCGGATGTAAGCCTTGAACCCCAGCCCAGCTCCTAACTGCTCCGGTATCCCTGGCGAAACTTGAGTGGTCTGAGAGCGTGGGCAGAGAGGGCATCTTATCCTAGGGAGCCTGAGTGGTACCCAGTACACTGAGATTCACAAAGGTTGGCACAAGGGATTCCAGGATAGTCTGTCTCCAAGCCGTACCTGCTGGGCCCCCGGAGGCAGAGGGAACTGGATTTGGGTGGCCGGGGAGTACAGCTGTGGCATGTCCTGGAGGCCCGATGATGACTGCCCTCCTGCGTGGAACTGGTTCACCTGCTCAGCCTGGAGAGAGCGAGACGGTCAGGGACGGACAGACACCCTCCTCTTTCCCAGCTGTGTAGTGGCACTTACACTGGTTCTGTGGCTCAGGCCCAGCATGCCTCTGGGGACCATGGCAGTCTGGCTGCGGAGCAGGGGACGTGGGGCCGCACCCACATGCAGGTCCACGGCCCCAGCCAAGGCACCTGTAGGAGTAGGGCACAGAGAAGCCGGAATGTGGTGGTTAATAGTGGGGACCCGATACCTGTGTCACCTGGCCAGCCTCAGCGTCCCCAGTACCCCTTACCTGTTTCCAAAGTTGCGATGGTTAAGTGGTGTACGCCCCGCTGAGGGCTTAGCACGTGACTGGGTATGTAAGAAAACTTCTATCAATGTGAGCGGAAGATGACGGCCATAATAAATGAGTTTGGTTCTTGTGCTTTATGAGCTAAAACGCTAATTTAGCATCCATCTCCTCAAAAGTTTCATGGCTCCTTAGAGTCTAAACTGAACCAGTCCTTGCGCGCGCGAAGAGTGGGGTTTAGGTTTTCTGAAGGCAGGAAGAAAATGAAGACAGCAGGCCAGGTGGCCTCTTCCTCCCTGGAGCTCGGCTAGTCTGCCGAAGATTAGCCCAAGAGCAGCAGATGTACATCTGCTTCCTGTGCCGGGCCTGTGACAGACATCACTAATCTATCACAGATTCTTGCCGCACCATCTCTAATCAAGTAAACGCGCCCTGCCACGTGCTGCTAGGCCCTGCCTTAGTTCACCATGTATCAAACTCCATCTGCTTTACAGAGTCTCCTGTGTAGACCACTGGAAGAATAGCTCTGTTTCCCTGCAGATAAGGAAACTGACCGGAGGGGCAGGCCCATCCCAGTGCTGCATGGCTGTCTTCCAGGGCAGGCCAATCAGCAGGCCAAACCTGGCCCACAGCCTGATTTGTCAATAAAGTTTTATTGGCACACAGCCACATCTATTTGTTTACATACAGTGTGGGGCTGGTTTTTCTACTGTAAACATCAGCACTGAATAACTTGGATCTAGATTTCATGAATTAAAAAATCTAAAATAGCTTTTTCCAGCAAAGGCACTGGCAGAGCATAACAGTAATTCCAGCACTCGGGAGGCTGAGGCAGGAGGATCTGGAATTCAAAGCCAGCCTGTGATATTAAAGGAGACCCTGCCTCAAAAGCAAATAAATATTTCCTGGTCCTTCATGGGAGACGTGAGTCGGTCACCGTGGACATTGCTCAAGCTGCCCCCAGAGCCCTCCTGCCGGACACTGACGTCTGTCTCTGTCCTGGTCTTGTGTAGCAGTGGCATCTCACTACCACTTTCTGTCCGCGCTGTCTTCAGTCCCCTCTCTTTGATTACAGCTCCCTGTCACTCATGGAGCACCTACAAAGTCCAGGATTCTCTCAGAACCTTCTAGAACAGAGGGCAGTCCACGTGTTTTCTAAAGGGTCAGACAGCAGAGGCTTTCGGCCTTGACAGCCACCTGGCCTGCCGTCTCCATTTTCTTAACCACCTTCAGAAAACCTAAACCCCACTCTTAGCACACACAAGGACAGGCTCAGCTTGCATTTGGCCCATCGCAAGTTTGCTAACGGTGTGAGGTGTTTGAGAAATCCCAGGGTGTCTTCTTCCCTGGGGCTTAGCATATCACTAAGTATGGATGGACGTGCTCCAGGGAAGAGAGAACTCCTCCTCCCACTTGACAGGTATGGAAGGAGAGGCCAGAGAGCCGGAAGGACTCCCCTGTGGCACGGCCGGGGTCACCTCCTTCCCTTGAACCTACCTGGGTGTGGGTGTGGCACACCGGGGCTGCCCAGGTCTATCCGCCCGCTGGCCATCTGCTGCAGCCGCGGCACGTCCACGGCCGTGAGCCATGACAGCGACTGAAGGTCCCCAGGGAGGTCATCGTCACCCGTGGGAGGCGGGAGCCTGTTCCAAAAACCGGAGCCTCAGCATCCAGAAGTGACTGAGCATTTGTATGACCCTGCCGTGGAAATCCCCTGTACCATGGATCATTTGAGGGGTCGCTGTGAACGCTAGCATAGGTAGACCCCTTCACGCTGTGGCGTGCGACACACGAGACACTTCTTCTGGATAAGGTATATGCATGCCGTGCCCCCTTACACATGTGGTAAACTGAGGCTCAGCACAATGAGTCAAGGTCATGTGGCACAGGAAGTGGGGGTCCGGGAGCAGGTGGCACAGCCTGCAGCCAGGGCTCTTCCTCATGACCCAGGGAGCCCCCAGACCCCATCAGGCGCACCAGTGACCAGCCGGCTAACAAGCACACGCATGTGTCAATGCATAGCCTTCTGCAGAAAGAGAAAGGCTGTGCTGGGCAAGACCCCAACAGGGGAGATGACACTGGTGTCCCTGAAGTTCCCATGTGCCTTGTGGCCGACTATAGTGCCTAGTGTCTGCTGTCTAGGATGCCCACACCCTATCCCAGCACCATCTCTTCAGTACCAGGGTCTGTCCGCTCCATTGCCAGTTGGTCACAGCCCACAGCCCACACTCTTGAGCTCAAACCAATGTGTGACAGGGTCTCGGGAGCGGGAGATGGGGGAGGGGGGCTTATGCCCTAGAACCACGGCCTCTAGGTCGCTCCTGCATCTGTGGGGTTTCCCACGTGACCGGCCGTTCCTCCTCCTGGCATCTCCAGGCTCCCGTACTCTCTCCTCCCATCTCCCCCTCCCCCCCCCCCCGTCCGTCCTTAGAGCCTCAGCGTCACCACGGCCATGGTTCTCGCTCACCAAGCCGGGATCAGGTGACGCAGGAGCTACCTCGGCCATTGGTGGCCTCACAGGAAAACAGGGCCTGGAAATCATCGGAAACTGGCTGGTCCCGTGTCAGTGGCAACAGTTGGCCAGGCTGCTGTCCCCCGGTTGGCCCATTGTGCCACAAACGACTGTTGCCCCTGCGGCACGTGGCCCCCATTGTTCTAAGTCTCAGTGCCATCGGTTCTGTGCTTCCGAGCGGCCAGATCTTTGGCCTGCTTACAACTCATCCATCTGAGTGACAGTCCTGGCCCATGCCATCTGTCCCCTGGGCCCCCAGAGACTGTGGTGCAAAGGGGAGGGGCTGACCCCACTCTTGGCCTCACCCCACAGCCAGCCAGCCTCCCAGGGATGCCTGTGAGAGCCCGGGTCCTTCCTCAGTGCCCCTGATGTTTGGATTCAGATGAGGGGGACACCCAGCCGTCGGGTTCCACAAGGGAGAAACTGCCAGTGGCAAATCCAGGACACCAACGTGGTGTCCTGGAACCCGGCAGTGGCAGCGGCAAATCCAGGAAACAGTTCACACAGAGGCAGGGAGGCACAGGGGCTCAAACTGGTGACTTGAATCCTGGTTTCCGTCAAGTCACCCCCTTAACCTCTCTGAGCCTCTCCCGGCTTTTCATCTGTAAGTCACAGACAGCTGTCCCAGCCACGGGTCGCTCTGAGTATCAGGCCTGTGAGACATGGAGTAGCACCTGGTTCCTAACACATTCACTGTGACCGTTTGTTTAGCGCCGGCCGGTAACGCCAACGTTAGCATCTTAATTAAGGATAGCCAGGCCCAGAGCCAGCAGACTACGGCCAACAGCCACTTCCACTTAACTGAGAGGCCCTCGATTAAAGCCAGGCCCTGATTGGTGAGCTGTCCCCATTTTACATATGGAGAAACTGAGTCCCCGAAGGTCCCTAAACTGCTTCCCATAGAATAAGGGCTGTAGTAACATGAAATAACGTGCTTCACGGGTGGCGGGGTGGCGTTGGTGCTGTCCTGATGGTGGCTCCCCTTCCCAGCATCCCTCAGTCCCTCGCTTGGGTGGAGGGCGTCATTCTCTGCCTGTGGTCAGCCGCGTCACCCGTGCTCCAGCTCCATCATCTCCCACTCTGAGTGCTCCCCCACTGCTCCTCTGTAGCCCACCATTCTACCCTTACCCCTGTGGGGCTCACCAAGGACTTCTGCTGCCGACATGGTCAGTGACCACAAGAAAGGCTAGAATATAACTGGCTGGTCTGGCCCTGCTGATCCCCAAATTCCTTGTCTCGGAGCAGCAAGAGGGCCACAGAGAGCAGAACACCTCACTTTACAGATGGGGAAACTGAGGCTAGTACAGTAAAAGTCCCTTTGCAGGGTGACAGGGGCTCCAGCCCCGTCTCTGCCACCTTTGCGACCGTTCCTCATGCAACCCCGACCTGAGCCCAGAGCTCTCAGCCGGGTTGTAGGAGCAGAGCCAGGAGAGACTCACAGTGCCCAAGGGGCCCGCCTGGGCGCGGGATCCACTCTTGGAGATGACCCCGAGCCGGTTGGCACCTGATGGGTCCTTGGAACCCTGAGCACGTGGCCTTAAGCAAGTCCCTTCAGGCCCCGAGCCCCCATCCCTGAGCCGCTGCAGGTGTCGGTGAGACAGTGTGCAGTCACCTCTCGGTGCCTGTTCTCTATTCTCAGGGTTTGCTGTCACTTCAGGGGTCTGTGATCTTCCTGCCTCGGCCATGAAAGCCTGTCTAGTATGTCAACCCCACTGTGCTCCCGTGACGGAGCGCTGGCTCGAAGCCCTGTCCCCTCCCCACTGTTCCACACAGGGACCTGGGACTGAGGCACAGGAGGACAGAGGTGTGTGGACTGTCCTCACTGTCCAGGCAAGGAGCACACCAAGGTACTCCTCTCCACAGCTGCACGGGGCCCTCCCAGCTGACTCGAGCATCTCCCCATCCAGAGGGCAGCCCCCCACAGCCCCCCTTCCTCCCAGTGCCTCATAGAGTATAAACTCGGGGCCCAGGACATTGCTACAGGAAAGACTCCTCATTCCAGGAACTACCCTGGCTTCCTGCCCTCAGGGCAACACTTAATCCCCAACCTTGGTTTTCCAGTCTGCAAAATGGGTGTGAATGAGAATAAAGGTAAAGATACCTCAGATGCCCCAGAGATTTTCTACGGGGGTGGGGGTGGGGGGTGGGAGGGAGAGGTAGTTTGAGATCTCTCCCGCCATCATGAGACAGACACACAGACACACAGACAGACAGAGCCTATGGCAGTGTTTACAGTAACTTTTCCTTCTATGGGACACTTGCAAAGGTAGTGAAAGTCTGGTCTGGCCCTGTCTGTCCTTCTGTCCCCCTGTGAGGAGAAACCCTGGGGCTACCACGCCCGGCTTGCCCACATACTTTTACCCCTCCCCCCCACCACTCTCCGTTCTGTGACTCCTCTGTCACTGCGACTGACAGGCTCTGGGATGAAGTCCTGGCCTCATCCTTCCTGCTGGGTGGTGTCGTGCGCTTCTGAACCTTTCTGAGCCTCGGTTTCCACATCTGTATAATGGAGGTAACAGCCTTAGAGGCAGAGCGACCTCTCCCTCCTCTACATCCCACGGACCCGTCTCATGCCCACATACTCGCCACCCCTGACCTGACTGCCCCCGTGCCCGCAGCCCAGCTGTCCCTCACAGTTCAGACTTCCTGCGCTGGCGACCTGGGCGCCTGTGATTCGTGCTCACTGACCTCGCCCATGCTCAGGGGACTCCCACGAACCGTGTGCTGCGGAGTGCAGTCAGCCTCTGGCCCAGGAACCCAAGGCTTCGGGGACACTGCGGGTGGATGTCACGGCTGCGGCTCCAACGACCTCAGCTGCGGTTTCTTGGGGCCCGCGCCTTCTGTTCGCTCGCGGTGTGTGCCCCTTCCTCTCCCTGTCAGGCGCCCATTTCTGACCACCGATAGTCTGTCCTATCTCTGTCTGCACGCCTCTGTTCTCTTGAGCCCTGTGGGTGCACCCAGGTTTCTGGGGACCCTGTGGGTCAGGAGGATCGGCAAGGATAAGACAGGAGTTGAACCTCCGACTGGGTGTGAGGGGCTCCAGGAGCCCCCACTATTAAAGCAGGGGACTTTGTCTCCTCTACAGGAAGAGCCACAGAGCCCAGCACAAGCCTCTGTACACAGTAGGTGCTCAATAATCACAAATGCACCCTACTTTCCAGATGTTTAACCCCCACTCTCTTGGGGCCCAGCAGGGGTAGAAAACTCAGGTGTTCCCTGGGGCTAGAGTTTACCTTGCTCAGAGAGTCTGAGTGAGCATGGGATAGCCTGGGCATACAAAGGGGCTAGATGTGTGCTCAGAGTGCTAACCTAGGAAGGTAGGGGGCTAGCCTGAGCAAGCATGGGGCTAGCCTGAGCAAACAGGACTGACTAGCTTGGGCCTTCAGAGAGCTAGCCTAAGCATACAAGGGCTCGCTGAGCAGGCAGATTAAAGTACCGGTTCACAGGTCCCATAGGGTTCGTCCCTAACAGCGCATCCTTCTCAGACCCTGGGGACGTGTCACTCGCAGAAGTCATCATTACTGAGTCGGCTCCCAGAGCTCCTCTAACTCTGGCTTTCCAGCAAGTCCCCCAAATAGCACACCTCCACGCTCACACACAGTGCCAGGCACGCTGTTCCTTACTGACACCGCCCAGACCCCTCTTAGGGACACCCAGACTTAGGGAAGATGTGGTCAAGCCTGGTTCGAACCCTATACACCCAGACTCTCAGCATCCATGAGATTTGTCTGTGAGTGTCTACCTCTCTGTGCCTTAGTTTACCCGACTGTAAAATGGGCGCGCTCGTGCCGCACCCCATCCCTCAGGCCTGGTGAAGATCAGGTGGCAGAGGAGGGAGGCACTTCCTGCAACTGAGGGTTCCCGTGGGACTGGTTCCCCCTCTGAGGAGTACGGACTCAGTGTTAATCAAGCCATGAACAGTGTCTGACCCTTTGGGGGACTCATGGCAACTCCGCAGATCCCAAATGGGCAAGCTGACTTCTAATCTAAGGAGGTAGGCTTCCTAACTGACCCCGGGTGGCCAGGGAGGAGAGCCTGCGGCATGGCCACATACGCACTGACCCTTCCGTCTGCATCTCCCAAGTCCCCTTGCGGCTGGGAGGAGGTCACCTCTGACCCCGGCTCTCAGACA